>KL647315.1:543474-640130 GCA_000727475.1 Sarcocystis neurona | reverse complement strand
GAACGTCTTAAGCGCGGGTTAACAGCAGGCAAAACAGAAACGTAAGGAAGACGGCGACTGTCACGAGGCACGCCACTGCCCAGGTAAGGCGCGAGGCGGCCGCTATCGTACTAAAGCAACACTGATATAGTTTTGTGTTGCCCCCCGTTTCGTCTTGCGCCAGAATCAAAGTGACCGGCTGTAAATTCTGGGGCGCCCTCCCCACTGAATTCCGAACCGGGATATCAGCACGGTAAAACTCACCAAAGTCAGCGCCGGCTGACTGGCCGCCGGAGGAGAAACTCGATTCATCGTCAAGAGACCCAAGTGAGGAGATGGATGGGAAAAAGCTTGAGTCTTCTTCTTCGTATCCGTTCTGTGATCCAGGTCGATCGGTCTCCGCCGGCCCCTGGTCGCCCCTTTCGGGTGGACGCAGGTTCCAGCTGTCAGATGAGGAAGGCCAAAGTACAGCAGGCGAACTCTCCGATGCGGATTCACGCAGGTTCAGGTCAGGCGGGGAAGGCGAAGCTTCAACGCCTGTACCGTTGTCTGTGGTTATGAGCAGGCGTGCTTTCTCTTCATTCGTGGAGCCAACGCTCAGAGAGCTCTGGCGCTGGCAGGTGTTTTCGTGTAAAGAGCTCTCACTTGACGAGCTGCTTCCGAGTATAAACTTTACTCGCGGACCCGCGAAGCTTGCGGGCCCTGCGTCCCCTCGCGAAGCCAGAGCGGGGCTAGATGCACCCTTGGAAGTCAACTGCGTTTCTTCGAGTTCACTGTCTTCGGGATCACCGGCGACCAGGCGACGCCAGCGGCTGCCGGGCATACCGCCGTGGGTTCGCGCTTGGCAGTCATTTCCCCGACACGCCCTATGTCCCACCGTCTGTCGAACTACGAGAAGCATAAGAAAAACGGAACCCATGCGCGCCCAGGCACCTGCGCATTTAATGCTCCGACAAATTTCGCGTACTGAACTACGTTTCACCGACATCATGAACCGACAGGCTGAAACCGTAGCTGTCGAATTTTGTCCTCAGTGTACTCATTCAGCTGGCTTGAAGGCCTGACGCATCAAGTTTGATGATTTTGAGTTGCACCTACGCGTCCTGCGGCCACTCCTAATTCCGAGCAACTCCCTGTCACAGGCACATGTCCCTGTAACGTGTTGTTTTTTTTTCGCGTTGTGTCTGCGAAAGGGAACGCTGGGAGAATTCTGCACGGCAACCGATACTCGTTTCCTTTCATGCTGCACGGAGACCCAAAGAGGGAATGGAACGCAGTATAGTTTGTTCAGAGGGTTTCAGTGAGAGCCGCTCGAGCCCTGATCAGCTTTACATCATTATCAGGGTGCAAGAGTGAGTAGGAAATGAAAAATATTTCCAACGGTGGCATCACATTCCAATGGAGCCCTGCGCCGAACGACCTGCACCAGTAGCTGTGGGCTCCAGCGAGGGTTGTACCCGAACAACTGTGACGTACTCATTTGACACATGACATCGTGTCCCGCATTTGGTCTCCAGAAGGCTTTTTGACGGGTGCTAGACTGTTCGAGAGAAACTACCAGCTCTACCGACCTCTAGGGTGCGACACAAGACACAATTAATATCGGCCGCAACACGTGGCCCGCCGGCACCCTCCCCACAGTCTTCCTAGTAGCGCTTTCTAGGTGGTGTGCACAGTGAAACCGCCAAGAAGAGCTTCACAACACGGCTTTGCCACAGGCTGGTAAACTCGACAGCCAGTACGAGTGCTCTTAAGCTATTTCTGCACGAAGTCGAAACTCGTATACTGAGACGGTGCGTTGCTCGTCAGCGAGACGAGCTGGTCCAGTTGCTCCCGCGGCTTTGCGCCGTCGCCCCAGCATTGTCCGTCGTTACCACATCTTCAACAGCGTTACGCGCCGTGGGAGGCCGGCCCCACGGGTGGCACCGGCGGCGACGCGACGTGTCTAAAACGTCACGCAGTTTAAGAGTTCCATCCACGTTGGGGGCTAAGAGGAATGAGAAGGATATGAAGTATGGACAGGCAGCCACCACGCTTGTTATCAATGCGTACCGGTATACCAGAATCAGTGTGTACCAGTGTAACACATGCTATCGCGAAGCTGCCTCTTCCGCCCCCCATGGGTAGCCTGCACCCAAGCAAAGGAGCTTGTGACAGAACCTGCTGTGGAGTGCTCAGTAAGCCATTGCAGGAGAGCCAGTAGGGCGAGTGGGGCAACGTGACTCGCCCGAGAGCGGGTCAACACCAAATATCGAAAGCTGTAGCCATTTAGAGTCGAACGACCAACCCACTACCGAAAGACGGAGGGCTTGTAGCACCACTTTTGGCGCCTCCAGGCATCTGCACTTACGTACATTCTGGGTAAATCCTTGGCTTCCATCAAATGCATGGGCTGGCCACGGCACGGCCCCTCTCGTGGTATTGCTGTAATTTTAGCTTCATCTTCCATCTAGCGCAGCCTTTCAGTGCCAGCAGATACGTCGAGTCAACGCACTGCCTTGTATGTGGGCCTCGTTTCACACGAAGGGCGTACGCTGGGGTACGCGTATGCCCCTAATAGAGAGCCAGTGGATCCATAACGTAGCAGGTCACCCTGGCTAACGAGCACAAGTGCATAGTGAAGAAAAAGCATCAGAGTAGCGACTTTGAAGACTTTGACAACGCGAAAGAAAGGAACGGCCTGCCAGCGGCTGCGCATCAGTGCATACGGGGACGGCAACAAAACAACTAAGTTGCTAGTGATAGGAAGTGGCGCATTCCAACTCCGTGCCTATGCATTCGTTCGTTCCTTTAAGGAGCCACGCTGCAGACAGGGTGTTCCGTACTTCCACGGAAGGCCCCCTCGTGCGAGACTTGCCGCTAGCGCCCTTGCCTATTTCTTTCTTGTGTAACTACAAGCAACGTGCGTGCTACAGTGCAGTCAATTCCCAGCAGGAAAAAATCTAGGGTAGAATGGGGATTTGGGAGCTCTCACCAAGCAACGCACCTGAAAAAAATCCAATTGATGGGCAAGGCGATGCCTGTGCGCCAACTAACAGAGCTGTGCATCCTCCAGTTTCCACCCAGCCTGAAAAACCTGTGTAGTGACAGGTTTTTCATAAACGCGCATCTTGCCTTATGCGCAGCAATGCGTGTGGTGAACCATTTAATGAGGTCGCTAACTGTTGAGCACTGCAGGTCTCGTAAAATAATGATGCTAGCGCGATTCCCCGTGCTACCGTCAAAGGCCGAGGCCAGTGTGTGCACTACACGCGTGGCATGTAGAGCCATGCTGCCCGGCCGGCTAAAGAAGGGTGTTTTTTTTTGGCACACAAAAGAATACGACCTCACTTGTAACCTGCAGCATCCAGGGATGGTGACTTAGTAGAGCGTGTAGATGCGCATGACCCGTTCAGTGACTGACTTCATATCAACGTATTCAGCTAAAGCGCACAATGAAATACAGACAGATTTGTAGCTCACTGCTTTGCCTGTGAATGAGACCTGAGGCATTAAAAACGTGCACGCGAACGTAGAAATGCGACTCTGTATCAGTGTTTGTGGGTGTGGACTTCCTCTGCATACAATGGTAAAGAAGCAGCACGCGCATAGTGAGCGCCAGCGATGACAGGGCAGTAACATCTAGGTGTCTGAGTGCATTATATCAAACAGGCCAACGCAAGCCACTTCTGACGACACCACTACCTTTGTCAGCGCGCCGAAACTGGGCGCACGCACAACAAGGCGCACTGTACTCATGTACACGACTACAGACGTGAAGACAAAGCACGTGTGGCGTCTCCTGCTTTAATACTCAGAGTCTTCGTCTACGAGTACTCTTCCGTAAGGTGTCGTCAGGACAGGGTGCCTTCCTGAAGTATTTGTATACGACTCATACGTTCCAATGCGAATATTTTCTCCCCCCAGACCACACCCCACTTGAATACGTCGTCAATATCAACGAGATTCCCACAGACTCCCTGTTCTCTTTCTCCTCTGCATTCTTTGGTAACCTCTGGTTCAAAAACATCACAGTGGACTTTGTTTTCAGGACTGAACTACGGTTACATCGTCCTGCGGTGCACGGTCCGTAACAGTAGTCACTGGTGTCGAACTGCCCCCGGATACCCTCTTTGCTGTGCTACGTGCCCTGCTTTATCTCCTGCCTCACCGTAGAACTGTAGTTTTCCATGTGCGGATCCATACACGGTGGGGTCTTGTCAGTGGTACGGCTGTAGCCTACTATTCTTACTTCCTGGTGTACAAAATGCTACTGAATGCGTGTACGGCAGAGCGTGTATCTTCTTGTACTAGTTATAGTTGAAAGCTATTTCCTGCGTCGTCGCTACATCAAGACGTAGAAGCATGTTCATCAAGTGTGTCCGGCGTCTGGTGCTCTTCTCACACCTCCGCCAGCAAGTTTCCACTTCACGTAGTCATCCAGAGTAAAGCACTTGCTTGAAGTAATGGTGAGCTGCAGCGCGGACGTCGCTTATATAAGAGCGAGTTCCCTACACGGCAGTACTCACTTTTAAAAGAAAACTTACCTGCCGTTTATCCGCATGGTATGGTTCGACATCATGCTGTGTCCGGTGTTCTTCAACTCACATTCCCACCTAGATTAACCATCATCATACATATGTACACGCTACACATTCATACTAATGTTTGGCCTTCTGTTCATGTTCAGTTCCTGTGCTCTTCACACAAGGTTCGCACTAAAAAGCTACTCCTGTTTTTTGGGCTTTATTGTACGCTGCCACCTGTGTGCACCGCCCCGCCAACATAGGAGCTCCTCCCCAGTCTCCTTCGATTTTCCCCTTCTTTAGTGCTTATAACCCGCGCACTTTCCTACCGACGCATTGGTGGCGGGGCGCAGGTCCTGTCCAGTGCTTTTTGTTGTCATAATGTGAAACGCAGTAATTTAATGCAAAATAGATGGCGCCCCTTACAGTATTACTGGTATCCTTTACGTAATTGTCGTCTTACTATCTTCCATCCCATCCAAGTATCCCTTCAGGTGTAGTCGTTGACACTGGGATGTCTGCCTGCAGCTCTGTCTATACGTAGCTTTCCCACATGCTTCCTTCCCAGCGGAGATTTGTTGCCGACGGGCGCAGCAACGCACCGATATTCGTAGGGATTGACAGAATCGAAAATTTCTGCAAGTCTACCTTGCGTCTTCAAATAAAGGTAAGCTGATTCTGCATACAAATCAGTGATGCACCCGCGGTGCAACAACAATCGCAGCTGGGGCACGCGGCTGCTGTGCTCTGCGTTTCGTCGGGGAAATGTCAGGGCACGCAAGCAAAATTCCAACGGCTTTCCCAGTAGTACCTCTTCATTCGCTGCCAGTATCTGATCCCCTGCAAAAACCCGGGAAGGACAGGTGGTAGAGAAGCATCACGACCAGACGAAAAGCGAACTTGTGACTTCGCAGGCAACGTTTCTCTGCAGTTCAGCTGCGCATGCCTCTCCGAAGAAAATTCGTACGAACTCCTACATGAATACGGGTATATTAGCTGTCTGTGGATCATCCGGAGTTACAAGGTGACACCGGGAAAAAAGCTGATCGCCACTCTCCATAAATAGTCCTCACGTACTCATTTCTTTACGAATGTTTATACATCCGTACAGGCATACGCGCCGAGTGTAACCCGGGATCTACTCCTGCCTCCTGAGGTTGCAGTAAGAAGATGATTCGTGTCCGGTGGAAAGGCGGGAGTGAGAAAGGGAAGCAGCGGAAATATACAAGATACCATAGTCCGTCCCTGAATGTGCAGACACCGTGCAATATGTGAAATTACACGCACAAATTCACCTGCACTGCAGTATACACGGATATAACGATGGGCAGACAGGCGGATAGGTAGACGGAGACGCGAGCGCCTATGCTTGTGATTGCGTCTCTCATATCCTTTGACAGACGCATAGGTGAACACTCCGCCCTGTGAGCGGAAACGTGTACAAGTACGTATGTTTGCACGTCTACGTCGTGTTCACACTACATACATCTGCCTCCGGGATAACGAAGATACAATGAGACACGGATACGCGTCCAAAACACCAAAATGTCCTTTACGGACATCCTGGACTAATTACCACGGGCGGGGAAGTCCTCCACAAAAGGTCGAATTTTCTTACGGCGTACCAGCGTCCCTTACGGCAGCCGGAGTGTGCTTGGACATCCGGGGCTGCGGGAGTGGGAGGCGTGTCGTTGCTCACTCGGCTGTTCGTCTGCCCGTCTTCTCTAAGCTGTGTACACGTGTGTGTATCGCAACAGTCGCATTCGCGCAGAGCTGCGCGTCGATGTCTCGTGGTCTTGCTCTGGTTCTGCGCGTAAGCAGCACTTGCTGCTCAGTCCGCAGAGGTCACTGCTGCCAAAAGGGTACGTCGTGTATACACGGGTCAGTATGTGGGTTCGTTCTTGGGCGCGGCAGGGTGTGAACGAGCCATGCTCTGTCGAAGAAAAAGTCCCCAGAACAACTAGCACACGGTTGTCTACACGTGAGCAATATGTCCGCCTGCTATCGCCGCGGAGTTCGGGCGAGTCAGGAATCGTCTTCAGGGACCACCACACACGAAACGACGCCGCATCGCAACTGCGAGCCTGGTTTGCATAAAAATAGGCGTAGCGCCCCTATAGGGGTGCCTGACTGCGCGATGATAAGAGACATCCTCCAGAGTGTGCTGCGGCCTTAGCCGTTCGGGGGCACACCGTTAGCCTTCAAGTACCCTACTGTATAATCAGTGTCACAGAGCGCACTCCGCTCCACCCACGTGACGCATACACACATACATATATATATATATATATGCACACACACACACACAGACACACACACACACACACACAAACATACACATCCGCACGCGTACGGAACATCGACAGATACACACACAGACACGCGCACGTTGGCCTCTGGCCTCTGTACAGATATATTAAAGAACAACGTACGAATACGTGTGACAGTACAAGCTGCACAAATCGCGTATACACCTATGGAGGCATCGAGAGAAATCTAGCGTCTTGCAGGTGAAAAGGTGGGAAGAAGCCGTCAGACGTCATGGATGATTCGGTGTCGCTGCGATTGGGGAAAATAGTTTTGCTGAAGAGACAGTATTTTCGGTATCCCAAAACAGACCTGCTTCTATGTGGTAAGCAGCCGTAGACACAGATACGTGCACGGAGAAGCCCTAAACCTCGTGGACTCGTACAAGAGAGTCTCACCTGGCAAGAGCCCGAGACGCTCAGCTTTGCTGTCCTCAGCGACGTAGGCCACGTGGCAGCCTCCAAGAGAGGTGTCATTACCGTCAATAACAAGACCGGAGGGCATCCTCAGAGTCGCGACTCTGCACGCCGAACACACACACACACACACACACACACACACACACACACACACGCACACACATACGCGTACGGCCTACGTAACCGTGTACGTGGCGTCACGTATCTCGACAACAACAACGTGAAGAACGAGCCCCGCAGGTTTTTCTTTCCTCTCCGCTGTGCCGCCTTCAGCCGCGTTTATTACTGACGCTTTTACAGTGCGAAGATCTACTTGTGCCGAATCTACGTACACAGGGGTGCGCTTTCTCTGTATATGTGCATTGACATACACCTATACATGTATGCATACACATACAAGTATACAGGTGTGAACCGAAGTGTTTACTCGTAGCTGCTGGCAGAACATGCTTGTTACGACAGCGCGACTCGACGTCGAAGCTATCTCCTTTAATATCCGTCGCACGGTAGCTCCCAAGCCACGGGGACATACACGTCTACAGCTCTGCGCTCTGTTGAGATGCTGGGGTCACAGACAGACAGACACACACACACACACACCAGTGTACCCGTTCACTTAAGCACAGACATATCTACAGACGCACACGTCTATACGTACTTCTTCTCAGCAAACCCGTGCATACCTATATATATATATGGAGAGCGAGCACGTGCACATTATATATATATATACATACCTATAGGGAGAGAGAGAGAGAGCCAACATGTGCATGAACATACATATATATGTGCATATATATATATATATATACGCGTCATCGTACATATGGATGTATGTACCT
The DNA here is from genome assembly GCA_000727475.1 of Sarcocystis neurona. Lineage (NCBI taxonomy): Eukaryota > Apicomplexa > Conoidasida > Eucoccidiorida > Sarcocystidae > Sarcocystis > Sarcocystis neurona. The sequence goes on along the minus strand of KL647315.1, from coordinate 632,078 downwards.
AGTAGCATTTCACATCCGTCGACGGGTGCCTGGACCCACGCGGGAGGACGTGCCCGTTCCACGGCCCCCCCGGGGAGACGGCATCGTTTCGTTGCTTGGTGCCGCAGATATTGGCTCCTTCGTATGGACCACCGCTCGCGCAGACGCCTTTATATGTATATACGTGTAGACATACGAATGTATATGTACCGCTGTATGGACACATACGCCAGATGCGCTCACCGGCACTCGCGTACTGCCCTCTGCTCGGGCATGACTATGCACATGTGCGTGACCCCTGTGCTGTTCATCGAGGCACCTGGCGCGGAGCATCTCCCCCAGCCTTCGTGGATGATGAAGCAGAGGTGCACGTACACGCGTACACTTAAGAATACAAACACACAACTACTACTTCCACCACAAATACTTGTGAGCATGTGTGCGTAGACGTGCACGTGAGCCACGCCTAAGTGCGTCACACGCATAAGCCCCCGGCGTTGGCAGCAAGAAGCGGCCGCGTGCAAAGCCGAAGACGCAGCCGCAGCCGCAGCAGTAGATCATGCGGTTCCCAGGAAGATGAGAGCCGCACCAGCTCCAGCAGACGCAGTAGCGCCGAGACTAATGCACAGCGGCCGCGCGAAGGGCGGCAGAACGCAGCAGCACGAGCTCGAAGGCAACAAGGGGGAGGCAGCAGCACAACGATGCGTCTGCTCATGCGTCTACAGCAAGCGTCCTCACTGCAGTGACGCCGTTGCTGCTGCTGCTGCGTGTACCTCCGCGAGCGCGTGTGCATGCGTGCGCAGTAGGAGGGGCACACAAAATCCGCGTACACCAGTACGTACGTTTCTAGGGGTGGGCAAAAACTTTCGCTGAAGCTGCAGCGCGGGAACCCAATCTCACCGACGGAAGCAAGACCTCGTTTGCATGCAAAGTGCCTGGGGGTAGACTATCCGCAGCACTCCCTACCCTATATATGCATGCATATGTTGTTCTATGCGTCTACACACGTAGACGTGCGTCCTGCAGTTGCGTGCAGCAGAGAAACATCCGCCTCCTCTGTGCTACGTGCAAAGCGTAGAACAAGGCTGACACATACAGAATTGTTACACATATATGTAGACAGATGTAGACACGCATAAACAGACAAAAATTAATGAGAGGAGAACATGTGTACTTGTCGTTGTCGTAGACTTCCTACGTGAAGAGATATGCGTTTACAGGCATCTGTGCACACACACATACATGTACGGGGGTTTAATGATGATAGCTCGCACATACGTAGGTGTATGTAGATGCATATATTTATATACACATGTACATATATATATATATATATATGCACACTTTGGGCATGCACACACATATATACATATCTACGCACATTCTGTGCATGCACACACACATATATATACGCACACTCTGTGCACGCACACAGATATATGTATGTATACACGCACATTCTGCGCACGCAGAGGGGTCTTTTTTTTTGCGTACTCTGCGGTGGGTAGGTTCACTTGCAGCATAGCAACATCGTCAGTTGCGTTGTGTAAGGCGTGGTCCAGGCCGAGGAGCAGCAGCTGCAGATGCTGCTGTTCCTGCAGCAGCGACGCGTCAAGATGCGCCGCAATTTTTAGAGCAGCACGGGCCTCCCAGAAACGGCGCAGCCCCCGGTATGCATGCGCCAGCGACACCCAGGCTTCCGCGTGGTCCGGCGCTGTCTGCAGCAACACAGCAGCTGACACAGCACCAGCGCACTACGTGCAGCAGCTGTGAGCACCACCAGCGAGCAGCAGCAAGCAGCAGGAGCGAGCAGCAGGAGCGAGCTGCAGCAGCAAGCAGCAGCAGCATGCAGCAGCAGAAGCGCAGGCTTGCCGCAGCAGCAGCACCCCGTCAAACACCGGCCGTGTGGCGGTCAAACAGGAGGGCGAGAGGTGAACAGGAGCGGCTGCTGCCGCACTAAGACGGCAGCAGGAGCAGCAGGGGTCCCCGGTGCACCGGCAGCGAGGGAGAGAGCACCTGAAGCAGCACCAGTCCGCCGAGCAGTCAAGAGACAACGCGGGAGCTGTGCACAGCGGCGCAGCACGGCGGCCGCATCACACGAAGACCATACGAGCAGCAGCAGCAACGGCAGCAGCAAGAGGGAGAGACCCAACACCGATCATAGACAAATCGACGAGCAGTGACGTTGCCCTTCGGAGCAACAGCGCCTGCTGCACCTTTTGGCGACCGGTAGCACCAGCCTCTTCTTCCTCCTCCCACTACAGCACATATGCGCCAGCAGCAGCACACACGTCGCTGTGTTCCTCCTCCACGAGAATAGGGCACCTTTGTCTGCGAGGACTGCTTGGTAGGTTGCCAGAGGTTGCCGACTCTCTAGAGATGTAGCGACCCATAGATAGAGGAGAGGTACTACAGAGAGAAGAATCTGGTTCAACGTGCAGCAGCTGCGTACTTCAAGCGCTTGAATAACTTTTTGAAGACCTTCGTAGAAACGCCTTCGCTTGAGCAGCAGAGCCGCCTGTTTGTTGAAAAGGTCGGCGACAAGCAGTCCTCTCTTCAAAGGGAGAGACCTGCGCGTGTTCTCGAAGATCGCGGCCGCCGCGCCGTCTTCTTCTTCCTCTGCAGCAGCAGCAGCAGCGAAGACGCCTCCTCGGCCCGCCTCCTGCAGACCCCGTTGCAGCATCCGCAGCGCAGCAAAAAACTCGGGACGCCGCAGCGACGGCCCCGCGATGGCGTCCGCTGCTGCTGCTGCGTCGGCCACCGTAGCAACGCATGCGGCGAGCAGCAGGCCGCGATCCGACGACACCACCTCCACGTCCACGCCTGCTGGGCCAAAGAGAGACTGCTCGCGCTGCGGTTTCTCGCCCTCAACCGCAGCGCGACCCCCTCGCTGCTGCCGTTGCTGCTTCCTCGCCGACCGCAGCACGAGGTGCTGCTCCCCTCGCACGCATGCCCCACGCTCCTCCTTCAGCCCCTGCGCATTTTTCGAGCTCTCTCCTGCCTGCCCGGCTGCTGCCTGTCCTGTTGCTGCCTGTCCTGCTACTCCCTGCGCTTCTGCTGCCTGCGCTGCTGCTGCCTGTCCTGCTGCTGACTGTCCTGCTGCTGAGTGCGCTGTGTTTACGACTCGTAGTACGGCAGCGGCTGCGTCTTGTGGCGCTGCACCTGCTGCTGCTCCTGCTGGTCGCGGGTGCGCACTTCCTGCTGCAGTACCTTGTGCTGCTGCATCCGTTGCTGCTTTGACGTGTTCTTCGTCCATCGGCATCAACTCGAAGTTGATTTCTTGGCTGATATAAGCCTCCCAGAGCAGGCACTGCAGGGCCTCTTTCAGTCTCCTCGCGTCGCTTTGTTTTGCTGCTGTGCTTCTCCTGCTGTTGCTTCGTCGATAAGTGCTGCCTCTGCGTTTCTCTTCGCTCTCTCTATTGCTGCTGGTGCTGTTGCTGTAGTTGTGCGCGCTGCTCCTCTTCAGTCCGTCGACCTCCTCACGAAGTCCCCTCCTCGCTGCAAATGCTGAGGTGGGTCCAACAGCAGCAGCTGCTGCTGTCGGGGCTGCTGCGGTGCCCTCGCTTCTCTTCGTCGACCAAATACGCGTTCCTTTCTGCTGCCGACTCTCCTCCTCCTCCTGCTGCTTCTGCTGCTTTTCCTGTTGCTCCTTTTCCTGCTGTTCAGGACGGTAGTAAATGTAGATGGTGAAGCTCTCACTGCTGCTCGGCGCTGCCTCTGTCAGCCGCGTCGCCGGAGTAGCAGCAGCAGCAGCGCCACGATAACCGGCAGCAGCTGTTGCAGCAGCATTGCGTCCTCGAGCGTTTCCCTGCTCAAGAAGTCGCTGTGTTTGTTCTCTGCAACCCCACCAGTTCTTCCTTGAGAACGGTGCGTCTGCTGCTGCGGCGGCGAGTCTGCGGCGGAAGGACGCTGCTGCTGTCAACGATGCTGCGCCTGCTCTCTGTGCTGCTGCTGTCGTCCATGCTGTGGCCGCTGCTACCGCGGTTGCTGCTGCCGGTGTTGCTGCTGCCGGTGTTGCTGCTGCCGGTGTTGCTGCTGCCGCTGTTGCTGCTGTCGCTGTTGCTGCTGCCGCTGTTGCTGCTGCCGCTGTTGCTGCTGCCGCTGTTGTCGCTGCCGCTGCTGTTGGTGCTGCAGACGATTCATCTCTTCCTGCTGTGGCTTCGGATGCCCGGGCTGGTCCTTCGCTCCTCGGTGCTGTTGCTGCTGCTGACCCCCCTCTCCGGGCTGCTGCTGAGACTACTGCACTCCCGAGAGCGCCCGCGACTGCTGCTGCCGCAGCTTCAGCCTGCGTTGAGGAGGCCGCTGCTGTTCCCCACGAGGCTGCTGCTGCTGCGGCTCTTCCTCCTCCTCCTCCTCCTCTTCCGCTCACCGGGGCAGCAGCAGCTGCTGTTCCCCAGACGGACGCAGGAGAGAAAAACTTCCTGGGGTAGATGGCGAAGGAGAGAACTTGCAGGCGTACATTTGGTGCTGCAGCAGGGGAAGAAGCGACGCTTGCTGAAGCAGAAACAGGAGCGACAGCCGGAGGCGACCGCCTGTGGACAGCAGAAATGGAAGTGGGAGAAGCAGCCGCTGCGCAAGCTTCTCCTGGAGCACCGGCAGCGAACGTCGCGGCGCGACACGGTCGAGGCGAAGTGAAGGAAGCAAGCGCAGCAGCAACGGCTGCTCGTGGCGGAGCAGCGGCGGCAAAGCAAGTTGACGCATGCAGAGCGGGCGGGGAACCGGAGAAGGGGCAGCGCTGCTTGAACGCCGGGGAAGTGTCAGTTAGACACCAGTGGGCCGCCCCCGTCGCAGCGACAGCATCAGCAACACCAGCAGCAGCCGAGGGACGTGTGCGTGAGGCTGCGGGCGAGGAACGACGGGGAAAATATTTGCAGCCGGCGCCCGCAGAGCAGCAGCTGGAGCAGGAGGAAGGCACTGCAAAAGAGGAAGACCAGAGAGCGAAAACACCTGCTGCTATCTTGCTGCTGCTGCTAACGGTGACACACGAAGCTAGTGGCCCGCGCTTGGCTCGCCGTCCTGCTGCGGCTGCTGCTAGGGCACTTGGCGACGGTGCCACTGCTGCTGCAGCACCTGTTGCTGCCCGTCCTCCTGCTGCCGCTCTCGCTGCTGCTGTTGTTCTTGTGCAGAGAGCGCCCTGGGTCTCAGAGGCTGCTGGCCTGCTGGATGCGCTGCGACCTAATTCTGCTCCATGTGCTGCTGCTGCTGCCACTCCTGCGGCTGCAAGGAAACACACTGCTACTGATGCCACTCGTGTTGCTGCTGCTGCTGGGGTTGCTGCTGCTGTTGCTGCTGCTGCGTCCCTTGGTTGCAGGTAGCAGAGGTGTCGCCCGGTCACAAGAAGGCGCGAGGAAAAGCGGCTCAGGGGCGCAGCAGGTGCAGCAGCGCAGCCGAACGACTGCAGCAGCAACAGGAGAGGCGGCAGAAGCAGCAGCGAGGAAAGGACCTCCTGCAGCAGCAGCGTCGGAGAGGGTGGAAAGAGGCACAGGCGAGGAATTCGCAGGCCGCTAGCCCAGGAGCAGCAGCTCCCGCAGGGAGACGCCTGCGCGGGGGAGACGAAAAAAACGGGGCCGCTGCCCTTCTCAGCACCGGCAGCAGCAGCAGATGGGCCACACACACGAACTAACGCCGAAGAACCGGAGACGGCAGCAGCAGGAGCTGAAGCAGCAGCAGGAGCTGAAGCAGCAGCAGCTGAAGCACTAGCAGAAGCAGGGAGCGCCGACGAAGGGCCCTCAGCAGTAGCGTCCGGTAGTACGCAGAGAAAAGTACCAGCTGCTGATCCTGCTGCAGGAGAAGAAGCGAGAAGGGACGGAATTGAGGGGGGAGTCGAGAAAACGTTGGCAGCAGCAGGAGCGGGAACCGCTGCAGGAGCAGGAACAGGGCGGTGTGACTCAGCACCTGCAGCAGAGGACCGACTTTCTGCAGCAGGATCTACAGGACTTGAAGCTGGCCGAGCTGCAGAGGCCGCCGCATCAGACGCAGCACCAGGTGCTGCGGTAGGTGCTTCAGCAGCGGAGGCTACGGGGAGGCCGTGGGTCGCCAGCAAGAGGTTGTCCCAGCAGCAACACGTCGCTGAGGAGCAGCAGCAGCAGCAAGACCGAGAAGCCGGCAAGTGACAGCTCCCACAGAAGCAGCAGCGCCGGCAGCAACGTCCACACCGCCAGGAGGCGAGCCGGCCGCAGGAGTAGCACCCGCACACTGGCAGCAGTAGCAGCAGCACCAGGACCGGCAGCAGCACTAGGAAGGGCAGCAGTTCGAGGAACGTTAGCAGCTCTGGGTGCGGCAGCAGCACAAGTCGCACTATAATAGGCAGCAACAGTAGGAGCTTTAGGAGCGACACCGGCAGCTGTAGGAGCGACAACGGCAGCACCAGGAGCCCTAGGAGGGACAGCGGCAGCAGTAGTAGTCCTGGGAGTGAGAGCGGTAGCAGCAGGAGGAGTCGTATAGGCGATAGCGGCAGCAGTAGGAGCCCTAGGAGCGACAGCAGCAAAACGGACAAAGATTGCAGCCGTAGCATTTGTAGCACCGTTATCGGCACTGCCGCCCCGCTGCAGCAGCACGGCTCCCTGCGTTAGCTCTTGGTGTGTGCCTCTGCTGCTGCTGCGGCCTCCTCCTGCGTGAAGACGGGCACCTGCGCGTTCGCGCCTGCACACGACATTATCGAGAGGGGAAGAACTCCGCGGAGACGTCGGCTGCAGCAATAGCAGCAGTCAAAGTAGCCGTAGCGATAGTGAGAGCGACGAAGAGGCGCCAGCAGCAGCAGGAGCTACGGTGCCAGCAGGAGTTCAATCGCAGCAGCAAATGCAACAGCACCGGCTTCCGCTGACTGCGGAAAAAGTAGACACGGGGTGGAAAAAAGTGGGGGAGTTGTGACGAAGAGAAAGCGCAGGCGCAGTCTTCACGCGAAGGAGGAAGAGACGTGGCGCGCAGATACGGTGTGCAGATACGCAGGAAGACAAGATGGAACTTCGACGCGCTGCGGACGCCGCAGAGGAACGGGAAAAAATGAAATGTGCGAGGTGTAGAAACGACGGAAGCCGTTCAGGAAGAAAAAATTCGAAAAACGCATGCAACACAACCGCGCGTGCCGCCGACGGAGCGCAGCGCGGCTGCAGCAGCGTCCATCCTCGTTTCTCTTCTCGACGTGCCGCCGACGTGGTAGCGAGTAGTTGTCGTCTTCGCCACATGTGGGTGAAAAGTGCGTATGTATTTGCGCCGGTGTCTATATTTTCCTCCTAGGGGTCGTGATGAATAGCAGTGGCGGCAAGCGGCCTCGCCACACATCTACTAAGTGTGCAGCCCTTTACGACTTAGAAACCCACACGCGAGCGTTTACACGTAGAAGACACCGCGGAAACAAACGTCGACAACGTTGTACAGTTTTATTTAGACAGAGTGAGAGAGGGAGGTACAGGGACGTCTCATAGGTATCTTGCTGAGTTTTTCTCTGGTTCAGGTGTATGTGTGTTTGTATGAATGAGAGGTACACGACCGTCCTGGAGATATCTTAGTGACCAGTGGTAGAGAGGAGAAAACGAAGGAAGACGGACTAAATACGCGTAAGACACAGATACCCTCAAAAAGCAAACGGGCTCTCAAGCAGACATCGGAGCATCCCTTGCTTCTTCCCCTCCTGCTACTAATACGCTCGCGTCAAACAAGGCAGCCCTACTTTGAAAAATTGTATCCTATTGTACCGCCGTGCTCGTGCTCCTCAAAAAATTTCGCTCCAGCCTTTCGTCTTCTTCTCCTCCTCCATTTATTAGCAGTTCCTCAGTCCTCCAACTTCACTATAAAGGGGCTACATTTTCTTCGCTTTGTGCGGCATTTCTTCTTGTTTCTCTCCCCCCAGTCAAGCAGCTTGCTTTCCTCCTCGCAAATCTCTGCGTCCGCGTCTTTTTCTCATTCCCCTCCCTCTCTGTGTTCCGCCACAAAGCCCCCTCGCCCCTTTCTAATCGATCCCTTTTCTTATGTCCGGCTGCGTTCTCCTCGGGAGGAGAAGAAAACACGTCAGCAGTTTCTAAATATCTTCTCCCGTTTCCCTTGGCGGCGGGTGCCGGCCGGCCGTTCCTCTGGACGACGAAGGATGCTGTTGAATCGACTAATGCTAACTGAATAAGTTTGAACACATACAGACAGACACACGCCCACACATGTAAGTGTGCAGAACTCACTCGCGACACACACAGGCACACACACACACACACACACAGAGAAAATGCGTCCTCCTTCATATGTGAGTGTGTGTGTGTGGGTGTCTTCGTCGCTCTAACAAAACACTGTTTGTTACTGCCTGTGTCCAGAAGGTGCGTCAAAATATGCGTCCAACATATGCGACAGCTGGGCCAGCTGCTGCCCTACGCGTACACGTAGGGATTCATAGATTCGTTCGAGCCCCATAGAATTGCTCTCCTTGACCCCTAGTAAAGAGTCTTACCCTCGGCAGGTAATACCAGGGATACCCGCACCACCCGCTGCACCACACACATACTATCGCGCCGCAGGCAGTTGGGCCAGCTACTGCCTTCACTGCTGCTGCTGCTCCTGCTGCGCCTGGTGGCCCTGTGAACGGCTCTAGGAGTATCTGCGCCTGTGTGTATATGTGTAGGTGTATATGTGTGCGTGTGTGTGTGTCTATCTTTCTTTCTCTGTAGCTGCTGTCGCTGCTTCTTGCTGCTGATGCTGCTACGGCGCATGGCGTGCTCATCTGGGGGAGCATGTATATGTGTGTGTGGTGGGCAGCAGCGCGCGCGGCAGCAGTTTCCCTGTGGCATGAGGACACACGGCAGCACACGTGGTGGGACCGTCGATTCTTCCCCCTACTCCTCCTGGTGGCACGCCGTGGAAGTTGCTTTTCGGCTCTTTTTCTCAGGAGCTGAAAGAAGAAAAGTTGTCCGCCTCTGCTTCTATGTGTATCTTCCCTTTTAGTCTCTGTGATGGACCACAACTTGGAGCGTGTCTAGCGGCCGAGAAGCGACCAGTCGCTGCTTGGCCCGCTGCTCTTCCTGGAAATAAATTTTCTGCGACTTGCCGGCCGCGTATTTTGTTATTTGCTCCACTAGCAGCAACTCTTCTTGTTGCTGCTGCAGTGCGGCTGTTCTTCCGGCTCCGGGTGCACTTCGGCTTCTTCCTCTCTTCTTCCGCTGCTTTCTTCTTTCCTCCTCTGTGGCAGCAGCCACCGGCTTGCTCACAAATCATCCACTTGCTGCCGCTGCGTCGTTTTTCGCTGCCTCTGCGCCACGCAAGCACTGCTGCGCTGGTGCTGCTCCTTATCTCAGGGATGCTGCGCTGCTGCTCCTGGCGCTGCTTCACTAACTGACGCAGCTGCTCCTGCAGCTGCTACCCGGCTGCTTCCTTGTCGCTTCATTCTCGCGTGTCCACTCCCAGCCGCCCGTCGTGTATACTCCTAGGAGGCGAGTGCTGCCCTCGCAGCTTGTCTCTTGCTACTGCAGCTGTCGCTGCTGCTGCTGTTGCTGCTGCACCGTAGAGCCTTGCTGCCAGAGCCTTCCTTCCCTGCTGCAGCCCGTTCTCCTGCTGCTGTTGCTGCTCACGCCCACACCCTGGAACAGCCGCAGCAGCAGCAACAACGCCCTGCTGCAGCAGGAGCTGCGCCGGTCTTCCTCTCGTGACAGCTCGCCAGCCGCAGCAGCAGCACGAGCTTTTTTTCTTGTTGTCCACGTGCAGCAGCGGCTCCCTTTGCAAAAAAAAAAGCGGCTATGGAAGGAAAACTGCAGCGCGGCCTCCACCAGGACGCATACAGCCTGTAGCCCAGGTGCAGGTGCATCAGCAGCAGCAGCAGCAGGGGGCGCGTGCCTTGCACCGTCGGCTATCCTCCGTGTATACACAGCGCTCGCAGTGACTACTCTTCACACAAACACTCAGTGGACAGCAGCTGTCTTGTGGCCGGTATTATTGCTGCGGCAGCAGCTTCCGACAAAGCAGCCGTGGGCCGCTTCTCTGCAGCAGCTGCAGCAGGGGCATGCACACCGCTCTCCGCGGCATCGCATGCGTTTGTAGCAGCTACCACGCACAGAAGGTCGATCAGTGGTCCGCCTCTTGATACGGAGTACTCTGTACCTTGTGTGCAGTGCACACAGAGTTTCATTTATACGTTGAGGAAGTTTGCTTCTGCTTTTGCAAAGCCTCGTGGAGTTTCTCGTGCCCGCCGGGCTTGGCACGACGTAGCAGATCCCGTCCAGCGTAACGCAGGAGCACCGAGGGTTGTAAGCGCAGCAGCAGCACCAGCAGCAGTTGCTATAAACAACGCAGCAGCAGCGGCAACAGTCACCGCCGCGGAAGAGAGGGAGGGAGGAGCTGCTGCTGGGGAGAAGCAGCGGCACGAGAATCAACTGCGGAAGCACAGCAGCAGCAGTAACAACTCCACGGTAACAACCGCAGCAGCAGCGGCAACAACTCCAGCAGCAGCGGTCACAACCGCAGCAGCAGCGGCAACAACCGCAGCAGCAGCGGTAACAACCGCAGCAGCAGCGGTAACAACCGCAGCAGCAGCGGTAACAGCGGCAGCAGCAGCGGTAACAACCGCAACAGCAGCGGTAACAACCGCAACAGCAGCGATAACAACCGCAGCAGCAGCGATAACAACCGCAGCAGCAGCAGCAGTAACAACCGCACCAACAGGGAGAAGCCCCTTCCGTCGACAGCAGCAGGAGCAAGCGCAGGAAGTGTGTGGGGGCAGCAGCAGTTTGCTGGGGTTCCAGCGTCCTGCGATTTCTCCTGGCAGCAACTGAAGCAGGTCCGCTGCGATGACGGCAGCAGCACGAGGCTGCAGCAAGGCAGCACGCCTGCTTTTCCCCACATCACCGGCTTGCTGGTGTCGCGCCGCCTGCAGCAGCAGCAGCAGTCGCAGGCCGCGCTGTTGCCCCACCGCCCACAGCAGCAGCGGAAGCGCGGCTTGCAGCTGCACGCCTGAGGCCCCTGCCCCCGGCAGCAGCAGCGGCACGGGAGGAGTGACCAGCTGCTGCAGCAGCAGTTCCGCGAAGGGCACCAGCAGCAGCAGCAGCTGTGGGTCTGGCCCTCCCCACAGCAGCAGCAGCAGGCGGGGCAGCAACAGCAGCGCGAGACAGTACGCCAGTCGCATCACTGCGCGCAGGCCCAGCAGCAGCTGCTTCCGCGCTCACGACAGTGACAAAGCCGTCCACAGCAGCGCCGTCCTATCGAACAGCAGCAGCAGCAGGAGCAGCACTTCTAGAAGGATTGACACGTGTGCCTCCGCGTCCTGTTCCTCTTCCTGCTCTCCCAGCAGCAGCAGCATGCCCCCCCGGCCGCTCTTCCGCTGCAGCAGTCCCAGCAGCCGTGCCCTTCACAACGTCTACGATCTGCTTCCTCATGCAGCAATTCGTCGTCGTCGCAGCAGCAGCTGCTGCTTCGCTTCCACTGGCGAAGCGAACATTGCAGCTGCAGCAGCAGCGGCAGCAGCCAGAGGGGGTTCGTCGGTGTCTGCATGCGGTTGCTGGAGAGGGCGTCGCAGTGCTGTTGCCCGTAACGACGGCTGCAGCTGTGTGAGAAGTGGCGACAGCGCGGCCCTGCACAGAAGAGAAGCAGCAGAACGAGGTTCACCGGTGCACACGGCCGGGTGCTGCTGCACCTGGGGCAGCCGCCTCGCCGTCGTCTCCTTCCCTGCCCATCTGTGGGGAGGAAAAGACAGCCGGCTGGCCGGGCACAGGTCCGCTTCCCGTCTCAGCTGGCGAGACACAGCAGCAGCAGAAGGAAGTGCAGCAGCGGAAGCAAGTGCAGCAGCGGAAGCAGGTGCAGCGGCAGCGGCTGCACGGGCGAGAGGCGCTGCAGCAACGTGGGAAGAAGCAGCAACAGCAGCAAGAAGACTCGCAGGACGACGAGGAGGAGAAGTTGCAGCAGCAGCAGCAACAGCAACAGTAGGAGAGACAGGACAAAGAGGAGGGAAAGCAGCAGAAGCAGCAACTGCCGCCACATGCGCATCGTCGTTTCTTCGTCGTGCGCCAGTGCTGCAGCGCCGCAGCCTGTGGGGTCCTCTGTTGCAGCAAACGCAGCAGCAGGTGGTTTTGCAGAAATGCTGCACCCCACAGAGAGTCTTCTGCTGCAGAGCACACATCGCTGCTAGTGCTTCTTTTTCTTCTTCCACCGGTGAAGCTGCAGCAGCACTTTGCTGCAGGTCATCTTCAGCAGAATCGGCGGCGGCGGCGGCCTGCTGGGAAGCAGGACGAGGAGGAGACGCAGCAGCAGCAGCAAGAGTGGTACAAGCAGCGTCAACGCAACCCGCAGCTCTGCTCGCAGCAACAAGAGCCGTTTTTCAAAGAGCAACAGCAGCAGCACTTCCCGAAGAAGCAGCAGCAGCAGCACTTTCTGAAGAAGCAGCAGCAGCAGCGCTTCCCGAAGAAGCAGCAACAGCACTTCCTGAAGTAGCTGCAGCAGCGGCGCTTCCCGAAGAAGCAGCCGGAGCACTTGCCGAAGAAGCAGCAGCAGCAGGTCATGTAGCAGCAGGAGAAGCAGCGTTGGTGGGGTCCTGGCTGGGCGGTCGAAAAGTAGAGACGGGCGAGAAGCAGAAACGGCAGCAGCTGCTGCTGCAGGACAACCGGCTGTTTCAAGGACTGCAGCAGAAGGCGACGCAGACGCGCATGCTGCCCCTGGGTGGGAGTGGCCCAGTAGAGATGGGAAAGCTGCTGCTGCTGCATGAGACGACGGCAGCAGGGAAACAGGCAGCCGCTGCAAGGCTCGACAGCAGACGGGCGATAGGGACGCTGGCAACGATCACGGCAGGGCAGATGACTACGAAGGAATATGACGAAGCATTTCTGCCGCGGCGCCTCAAGCGGATCCGGGTAACCCCACGAAACGTTTCCACGAGTTGCTGCTGCTGGTGGAGCCCTCCCACACTCTCGCTTCTCCTGCTGTGGCACTGTTGTGCTGCTGCTGCTGCCGCTCTTCCTTTTCCGGCGCGGGGCAGCGCCTGGGGGGACCGGTCAGCCGCCTGTGTTGCTTTTGCTGCTGTGCGCAAGCCCAGGGTTCTTCCTGCGACGCCGCTGCTGCCCGAGCTGCTGCTGTGCAGGCTGCCCCTGCTGCTGTAGATGCTGCTGCTGCTGCTGTAGGTGGTGTTGCTGCTGCTGCAGTTAGTGCTGCTGCCGTAGACGCTGTTGCTGCTGCAGATGCTGCTGCCGCCGCAGATGCTGCTGCTGCTGTAGATGCTACTGCTGCTGCTGCGGGTGCAGCTAGTGTTGTGGACGCTGCTGTTGCTGTTGCGGAGACTGCTGCAGTTCCTGCTGCTGTGGCTGCTGCGGGGGTTGTTGCTGCTTCGGTTGCCTGTGTTGAAGCTGCCGCTCGTGGAACTGAGTCCTGCTGCTGCTGCTCTTTGCCTGCCAAAGCTGCTGCTGTGTGCAGCAGCACACAGCTGCTGCTGCTGCTCTGTGTGTGTGTGTGTGTTTGTGTGTGACAACTGCTCGCCCTGCGACGCCGGACGACAAGGAACTCGCGGTGGGGCTTCTGTTTGCTGCTGCGAAGGGTCTCTCGCTGCGCTGCGCGGCTCCGGGGTGCTGCTGCAGCTCTTCTGAGCGGAACAGCTGGTCGTGTTGCTGCCGCTTCTTCTTATTCTGCACATCTGGGATCGTTGCTTCTGCTGCTGCTGTGCTGCGACTGCTGTTACTGCTGCTGCTGCTGTTTTACACTGCAGCTTCTGCTGCTGCGGCTTTCCACTAGGCCTTGCTCCTGCTGCTGCTGCTGTGAAATTGCTGTTGCTGCTGTTGCTGCTGTTGCTGCTGCTGTGTCTGCTGCAGGTGTTTAATACACCCCCGCCGCATGACTTGGCTGCGCACTATCACAAGCTCCTCAACGCCGCCCATTCTAACCCTCGCTCTATTATCAAGTACGATAGAGGCCCGTGGCGCTCCTGCTTTGCTGCTGCTGTAACTGCGGCCTTGTGCTGCAGTTTTTCTTGCTGCTGCTGCTGCTGCCCTTGCGCCGCTGAAGCAGCGCCGGCTGCTCTGTTGCCGACGCTGCTGCTCCTGCTGCTGCCTCTCTGCCCGCTGTCGCCGTTGCAGATAACGTGCACATGTTTCCTCTCTGCGTCTGCGACTCTGGTGGCCTTGCGCTGCCAACTTGATATATGCGCACTGACAGGAAGGAACAGCAATTCTTTACTCTACCGTCCTTTACTGCTGCGGCTGCCGCTGCTGCTGCTCAAGCTGCTGTGGCTACTGCCCCTGCTGCTGATGCTGCTGCTGCAGCTCCAGCTGTCGAACGTGTGTGTGCGGCCGGAGGAGTTCAGCCGCTGCTCTCCTGCTACTGCTGCCGCTTCTTCTCCCGACGGCTGCTCTGCGCGCTCCCACGCAGCGCCGCTGCTGCAGTGCTGCTGCTCCCTCTGCTGCTTCTTGCTTTCGTTTAACAAGTGCCACACCTTCTACCGCTACTCGTCTTCGTCCTACCACTACTACTGCTATTACTGCAACTCTGCTGCTCGACCTTATATTTCCGCTTTATCTGTCTATGTATCTATCCATATATATATATATATATGTGTCGTCGTGTAAGTTAATCTGTGCCCAGAAGAATATGCTACACCTTTTGCTGCTGCCTTCCTGGTAGCGCGGTTGTCTTGCTGCCCGACTCCTCGTCCTGTCGCTGTTGCTGCTTGTCCTGTTGCTAATGTCCTGCTGCTGCGTCTGCTGCTCCTGCAACTCCTGTTGCTGCTTCTGGTGCTGCTTCTCCCGCTGCTGTTGCGGCTGCCGCTCCTGCTGCTGCTGCTGGTGCTGCTGCCGCGCCGCCGCTTCCCCCTGTTACTGCTGCGGTCCTGCCGCTTCCCCCTGTCACTGCTGCCATCCTGCCGCTTCTTGTTGCATGCGCAGGTTGTATCGGCAGTATATAAAGACGGATGATTACCCGGACTACGCGTGGCTGGTTCGCTGCTTCTGTCAACTCGGGAATGTCTTCGGGTTTAATTCATTCTGGTACACACATCGCCGCTCTCCCCTACGCAAATGGACCTCTCCACACACATATATGAAGTAGCTACACATACATCTATATGTGTGTGTGTGTTTGCATATGTGAATAGATATAGGTCTACACACATGTACGCACAGCTATGTATACATACACACATGTCTATATATATTATATATCCACACACACGCATGCAAACGTACAAATGTATCTGATGCATGCACTTGTAGAAACATATGAAGTGGCTATACACGCACACATACACGTATATATATACACAAAGACATACATATTTGATACATGCACTTATATATGTATGTACAATGGTGTGGCTGTAGACGCACACTTGTGTGTGTATATACATATGGTAGAGCTATGTATATGTATCTATCTATATGTATCCAGTAATAATATACATATATAGGAAGATATACGTATGTGATACATGCACTTACATACGTATATATATACAATGGAGTGGCTCTATACGTACATACACATATGTAGATACATGCATATATATAAAGACATCCGTATGTGGTACATGCACTTATATATATATAATGATGTGGCTACAGATGTAAAGATATGTATGGGAAATGCCTGTACACACACATATATATATATATGGACGTGTATGTTTGTATATGCCGTGTTCGAGTGTATATTTATGTGGGTGGGTGTGTGCCTTGTGTACACTTGCCTTCCTTTCTTATTTATGAAGCAGCAAGAAGGGGTGCCCACACTGGTGGGTACACAGGGAGAGACATACGAGTGTACACAGGGAATAGAAGAGAGAGCTCTTTGCATGCGCTGGAGCACACATTGAAGTACCTCGTCGCCACATATACGGACACATGTATCATCTACACGAATTTATGGACAAACACCTCTACTCTCTATACGAGTTCTTGGAAATACGCGGGTGCCTCTGCGTGGTGACGCGTCGACCAACGGAGCCACCACACACGTGGACGCGACCCAGCAGCAAGTGACTTCTTCGGCCGGCTCAACTGCACTCCACACACACTCCCACACATATTACACGGCCAAACGTGAACCTTCAGGAGAAAGAAGAGGCGTGGAAGGGGAGGAAGAAAACTGCTGCGTTGCTGTTACTGCTGCTGCGGTCCTGCTGCTGCGGTCCTGCTGCTGCGGTCCTGCTGCTGCGGCCCTGCTGCTGCGGCCCTGCTGCTGCGGTCCTGCTGCTGCGGCCCTGCTGCTGCGGCCCTGCTGCTGCGGCCCTGCTGCTGCTGCTGCAGGGCAACGAAGGACAAGCAAGTGGTGCATGCGCTGCCGAGTTTCAAGTTTCTGGTGTATGATCTCCTCGAGCGCAAGGAGCTTATTCAGGTGCTTTTACGGAAGAAAATCTTTACCTCTCTGTCTCTCTGTCTTTCTCTGGACGTGTCAATACATGCACGTGCACATATGCACGTCAACATAAAGACTTCAAAATCTACGTATATACGTGTGTCTGTGGACATACATGTAGACTACGCGTATATATAAATGTGCACACTCTATTTATGTGTGCCATCTACAGGTGCATAGAAAAGCAGCAGAAAAAGTTCTACTTGGCTATTCATACACATGTGGAGATATATGTGCATGCGTACACGTACCTCTTATACACGTATAGAGAAATGCGTCTCTTTCTCTCTACCTGTCTAAACGTACGCATATCTATCTATATATATATATATGGATGTATATGTGGAGACACACGCATATACGTATGGATGCGTACAAAGACTCACATATATGTATTAATGGGTGTATGCGTACATATATATGGATGTATCTACGTGTAAATACACAGGTGATAGAGATATACAGAGACATATGTATATCTCCTTATATACACACTTGTAGATATACACGTGCATATACATATATGTATGCGTAAAAATACTCATATATACGTATGAATGGGTGTATATATATATAGGTGTAAACGCATGTATATATATGTAGATATATATATATATATGTGTGAATGGGTATATGTGTATATATAGAGAGATGTAGGTGTAGCTGCAGAAATGCGTGTGTGTGTATGTGAATATATGTGCAGTCACATGTAGACTACGAGCGAGGGCTCCTGCTGCTGCGGTATCCCTCCTGCTGCTGCCCTGTCGCTTCCCCTGCTGCGCCGTCGTCGCTTCCCCTGCTGCGCCGTCGTCGCTTCCCCAGCTGCCCTGTGACTCCTGCTGCTGCTGCCCCATCGGTGCTACTGCTGCTGCTGCTGCCGTGTTGCTGGTGCTGTTGCAGGCAGCATTTGTACCGCGGCTGCTCTACGCGATGGCTGCGCTCGAGTATCGTTCTTGGCAGCTGCTGCCGACGCTTCTTGAAAACGTGGAAGCAAATCTTCCCGTGCGTCTTCTCCTTCCTTCTGTTTGTTGATAAAAAGTCAGAGAAACAGCGGAAGCAGCTTCGTAGAAGTTCTCAACTCTTCAACGAATGTACGTGTATTCACCCGTGCCTGTCTTCTCAAAGGAAGTCCACGCAGGGAGGGAACTCTCGCGAACTGCTGCTGCCCTGCCCCCCCTGCGTAGGAGGAAAATGCCAACTGCAGCAGCAGAGAAATCTGAGTCCCAAGAACATACACGGCTACAAATATTTATACATGTACACGCATATCTATTAACATAAATATAGAGACAGGCAGTATACAGCTACACACACAGACACACGGATACACACACATATATATATCTAGACAGAGAGACGGAGCTATATATATCTATCTATATATATATATATGCATGTAGTAGCGAAAGGCAGTATACAACTCCACGCACACACGTGTATACACACACATACATAGATATAAGAGGCAGAGAGCGAGCTATACGTATATATACATAGAGCGTTAGTATACAGGCACACACACACACACACACACACATACAGACACATGTATACATATATATATAGAGAGAGGTATACGTATATATACATAGAGAGAGACGGTATACAGCTACACACGCAGACACGTGTATACACATACATACATAACTATAAACATATATATCTATATATAGAGAGAGAGCGGGTATACAGCCATACACACACACACGCATGCAGACATACATATATATACATGTATATCTATGGCACGCGCTTCTTTAATCATCCTTACATGTGTATATCTATGTATACATATACATATATATATGTATAGGCGCATGTCTATATATATTTCTATGTCTATCTCTGTCTATATATATATATATACCTTTCTCCCTCTCTGTATGTATATGTGTATGAAGTTTGAACCTTGAAGCAGCGTCTGACATTCGCCGGCTCGCTGGTCGAGCCCGTGTTCCGCCCTTTCTTTTCCCTGTCTTTCTCCTGGCTTTCCCTGTATGTCTGTCTCCCTACTTTGCTGTGTTCCCCTTTCTGTGTCTCTCTTTCTTGCTGCATGTGTCTCCCTGTCTCCCTATACATCTCTCTCCTTCCCTGTCTCCTTCACTGTCTCCCCCTCTCCCTGTCTCCCTGTCTTCTCTTTCTATGTTTCCTGCCCTGTCTCCCTATACATCTCTTCCTCCCCTCTCTGCCTGTCTCCCTTTCCCCTTTCCTGTCTCCCTATATATCTGTTCCCCCCCTCCCTCTGTGTCTCCCCGTCTCCCTATACATCTGTTCCTCCCCTCTCTGCCTGTCTCCCTGTCTCCCCGTCTCCCTCTTTCTCTGCCTCTTTCCCTGTGTCTCCCTATACTTCTGTCTCCCCCATCCCTGTGTCTCCCTGTCTTCTCTCTCTACG
Organism: Sarcocystis neurona; assembly: GCA_000727475.1. Taxonomy (NCBI): domain Eukaryota; phylum Apicomplexa; class Conoidasida; order Eucoccidiorida; family Sarcocystidae; genus Sarcocystis; species Sarcocystis neurona. The sequence continues at coordinate 613,411 of KL647315.1, read as the reverse complement.
TTTCCTTCCCTGTCTCCCTATACATCTCTTCCTCCCCTCTCTCTGTGTCTCCCTGTCTCCCTCCTTCTCTGTCTCCCTATACATCTCTTCCCCCCCTCTCTCTGCGTCTCCCTGTCTCCCTGTACGTCTGTTCCCCCCCCTCTCTCTGTGTCTCCCTGTCTCTCTCTTTATCTCTGGACCTGTCTGTCCCTGTGTCTCCGTCTCCGTCTCCCCTTCCTGTCTGGACGTCTGCCCTCGTCTGTCCTCCTTGGTCTTCCCTTTCTGTCTGCCTGTCTTCCTCTGTTTTGTCTCCCCCCTCTCTGTCTCTCCCTCGGCTTCCGCCCGCGTCTCCTCCACTTTTCGTCTTCTTCTTCCCTCTGCGTCCCGTTGTGTGGCGACACGTGTGGGGCTGGAGGGGGGTGCCACTGCATGCGCGTGGAACGGCCTTCGTGCTTCGACCGCCGTTTGTACGCATAAATAAACGCCACCAACGAACTGCTGCGCGCCACTGGAGAGCTGCTGCCCACTGTCCTCATCCTGCTGTGTATACGTATATATATAGGTATGCATGTATATACGTAATGTGTATATGTATATGTGTATATATGTGTGTATGCATATATGTATGTACGTATGTGTATATGCGTGTACGTACGTACCTGTGTATGTATGTACGTACATACATACGCATATACATATACGTACATGTATAAATCCACGTACGTACATATATATATATATATATGTTCGACTGTAATACGTATCTATATGTGTGCGTGCATACCACATATGTAGACATATATATGTATACGTTAAATCTACGTGCATATATGTACAGTATATATGTATGGTATATATGTACACATGTGTAATAGACGTAGATGTTGACAGTTTTTTGTCCTCCTTCTCTCTGTCTCCCTGTCTCCGTGTCTCCGTTTGTTTTTTGATGTGTTTGCGTATGTGTCTCCCGCTGTTTTCTTCTTCTGAGTCGTGGGGCTCTCGGTGGACGCACGTGCATGCAAAAGCGTGGACGCTTCTGCAGGAAACATTCTTCTTCCCCTCTGATCAACTGCTGCTGCTGCTGCTTCTCTTCTTCAGCGGTGGAGAACTCCCACCATCGCCAACATGACGCTGACGCTCGCGCTCCTCGGCGTGGGAGACAACAACGCCGGTGCGCGCGTCGCTCACTTCTCCTCATCGGCCACGGCCGCTCGAATTTTTTCATTATTTCTCTCACCGCTATAGCTAGACGTATATCCATAGATTTCCCTATATATATGTGTGAATCCATACATATATATATGTATATGTATGCGTCTACATATACATAGATGCATACAAGAAGAGAGAGAGAAAGTAACAGCAAAGGAAGCCTGACCCACATATATATGTGTGTGCATGCAGTTCTACTGGAGAGAGACAGAGAGACAAAAGAAGGCTTGGTGTACACCTACACACATATATACGTATATATGCATGGGTCTGCGTCTCTATACTTGCGATGTTTCCTGTCATGTATATGTGTGTGAATACGCAGGGATATCCTTGCATGCAGACCTGAACGTATATATGGAGAGTCGGTCGGTCGTATTCATGTGTGTGTGTACGTAGAGACAGACGTGCAGTAAGCAACACATATATTTAGAGAAAGTGGCAACCTGTCGCGAATCTATTTCCACGTAGATCGCTCCATACATGGATGCATGCCTTCACATATTATGTATACAGAGAGGAGACATACCTCTGTAGATAAAGGCCGATACAAAGTAGATACATAGGAACACACACGCATATGTGTATGTGTGGGGGGGGACACATCTACAGATGAAGGGCGACACAAAAGCAGATAAATATTCATGCGGGAGTACATACCTCGGCGCAGATCTGCAGCCGTGTACGAGGCATTCAAACATCCACACACTCACACACGGACGCAGAGAGAGGGAGAAGACACACTAGTACGTCCATCCACACGAATAGTTGTGGCCTTTAAACGGAGGAGGAAGAATAGCCGTGGATAGATACGGAAATGGCGACAAGTTGATCTACGCCTACATAATACGTCTATGTGTAGATAGATAGGGAGAGACACACCGGTAAGTCTGTACGTGGATACACACAAAGAGAGGTGTGTGCACGTGTGTAGGTGAGCAGTCAAGTAAATCCGAACAAAAGCTCTGAACTTCATTGAAAAAGAGATGGAGGTGTCTACCAAGTAAATGAAGGCACAGTGGACAAACTCTCCATTTCGTTTTATTGCCTCTTCATGTCGCCGCCTCCTCACCCGACACGCGTATCCATCTCCCCATCGATCTCTCTACATGCATGTGTATATTGATGTATACACACATATGTGTATATATACGTCTCCCTGGAGAGAGAGCAGCAGAGGGAGAGAAATGTGTATGTGTGGAGATGGATCCGGCATTTGGTCCCCCCTGCTGGGGGTCGCTTCCTCATCGGGGGTCCGTGTACGGATTCCCGCCTACACATGTACGTACATTGATACATATATGGAGAGAGGGGCAGAGAGACGTATAGAGACAGAAAGGGGAATCTCCACTTTTTGCAGGTGACTCGCGCGAGAGAAGTCCAGTCCGCGTTCGAGTTTGGGTCTCGCCAGTTGGTTTCGCCTCCTCTTCTTGAGGCCCGTGAAGTGGTGGTGTCGCAGCAGCAGCAGTCTCCACCACCAAGCGAGCAGGTTGGGGGCGCCGAAAAGGACCCCCCCCTACTTGCAGCCACATTTGTGTCCCGCGCGGGGCGGTGGGGGTGGTGCTGCTGTTCGTCTCCCCTCTCGCCTCCTCTCTCTGGGTGACCCCCCTCGTCTCCCTGTGTCTCCGTCTCCCCGTCTCCGTCTCTGCTGTCTCCGTGTGTCTCCCTCCCGCTGCTGCCGTCTCCCTGGTGGGGTCACCACACTGTCTGGCCCCTTCTCTGTGTCGTGTCGCCGGGCCCCCACCCCCCTTTTTTTCTTCCGCTCGCCTTCCCCCCGTCTCCCCATCCGTCTTCTCCTCCCGTTGTCCGGGTCTGTCGTTGTGTCTCCTCGTCATATCGGCTGCGCTGCCCTTCTCTGCGTGTGCGGCTTTCTCTGTGTGTCTTCGTCTTGCTGCTCGTCTCCCCCCTCTGCTGCTTGCTGTTCCTTCTTCTGCCTTTGCGTACCTTCTTCTGCTGCTGTTCGATCCCCCCTTCCCAGACTCTCTGCAACGCTGCTGCCTGTCTCTCGGTGTCTCCCTGTCTCCCTGTCTCGCTGTCTGTCGCTGTCTCCGTGTCTGTCTTTTATTACTTTTGCTGCCCCAACTTTGCCAGCACGCGGACCGCCTGCCCCCCTGCTTCCTGCGTTCCCTTTTGGTTCTCCGACGTTCCCCACCTGCTGCTGTTGAACTCCCTCGCGAGGATTCGGCCGCAACTAGCGCATGCAAAAGATACGCGTCTCCGCAGTACCGCGGCCCGCAACTAAAAATTCCTTCTTCTCCTCTTCAAAAAAGTCTTCCTAAAGGCGTCCATCTTCTCCTCATCACCAAGGCCAAATCGTCTGGTCTCAGCCTCAACAATATATCTATCCACATATATATAGAGACAGACAGACACAGAGACAGAGACAGAGATCTATTATATACTTAGCCATATATATATGTGTGCTGTTCCGTCTAGATAGCTTATACATTAATACATATATATATATGTGTAAAGCGGTCAATCTATTTAATATCTATGTCTATCTAATATCTCTATATATGATACATCGGTTACATATTTATCCATATATGTATATACATACTTGTCAACCTATCTAAATACCTATATATACATATATATATGTATAGCAGATTATATATCTCTCTCTCCCCACAAACATATATACGTATATAGGCGTGAATCTATGTACATATCTCCATATAATAGATTATATATCTATCCACATATATATATACATATGGCTGTCATTGTTCTAGAGCAGTATCTATACGTGTAGTAGATAGACTATATATCTTCCCACATATTTGTGTATATTTAGCTCTCCATCTACTTAAGCACCTATCTACATAGTATTTCATAGCCTTCCAGCATATTATATATACATGTGTGTGTGTGTGTGTATATCTATCCGTATATATATATAGAGAGAGAGATGAACGACAGTCCTAGCCATACACATATATACTGTTCCAACTAGATAGATACATTTTATGTCTATACCCACATATATATATCTGTATGGCTATCCATCTACGTATGTACCTATCTATGTAGTGTTCCATCGCCTCTCAGCGAGTTACAGATATGTGTGTATATTTATACATATAGAGAGAGAGAGATAGACAGAGTACATACCTATCCATATATATATGGATAGGTATCCTCCAGATAGAGAGATTTCTAACCTTTTCATATGTATGTATATACACTCTTCCTCCGTCTACTGTGAGTAAATTTATATATATGACGCACGTGCTTGCATTCCAGAATCTTCTCTATAGACGCCTCTGTAAACACTTGCTGTTATGTGTCTCTGGACCCATATATGTATATGTTGATATATATATATATATGCGTATGCGTATACGGCAATATACATATATATGTATATATGTTGATGGAAATATATGTATGTACGTATATGTGTAGGCGTATGCATACACACACATATTCATACATATGTGTATGCATGAATACATCCTTCTATGTGTATGTGTGTATGTGTCTGTATTTACTTGTGTCTGTACATGTACGTATATATATATATATATATGTATACACACATGTATAATGTATATGTGTATATGTGTAGGCGATAAGTGTTATGTAGGCAGATCTGTATTTGCTTAGGCGGAAATCAGTTCGGACCCGAGAGCTGCTTGTCGCGGGATTACTGCGGGCTGGTGGAGCGCCTGGCGCGGGAAATTTATCGACGCATACAGCGCAGCCACCAAGCTTCCTCCCCCTCCCTACAACAGCAACAGCAGGAGAAGCAATCTGCCTCCTCTTCTTCGCCCGCCGCGCCTACAAGTGAGCGAAGAAACGACCCTCAGCAGGAGCAGCAGCACCCCGTTGCACAGAAACAACGCACCAGCAGCCTCTTCTCCTTCCGCTGCTCTGCTGCTGCTTCCGCTGCTCTGCTGCTGCTTCCGCTGCTCTGCTGCTGCTTTCGCTGCTCTGCTGCTGCTTTCGCTGCTCTGCTGCTGCTTTCGCTGCTCTACTGCTGCTTTCGCTGCTCTGCTGCTGCTTTCGCTGCTCTACTGCTGCTTCCGTTGCTGCTGCTGCCTCCGCCGCTGCTGCTCCTGCTGCTTCCGTTGCTGCTGCTGCTTTCGGTGCTGCAGCTGCTGCTGCGCTGCTGCTTCGGTGCTGCATGGCTGCTGGTGCTGCGGCAGATTCGGAAGACCCGTCGAGCCGGAAAACTCCATTGCACGACGAGGCGGGATGCACTCCGTTCGACTACGCCGGCGTCGCTTTTGCGCTGGTGCTGCAGGGCACCTACGACTTGTGAGAGAAGGAAGAAGCAGCAGAAGAGGCGATGACTGCCGACAAACAAGGGAACCATCCGTAAATATATACATGTACATGTATTTACGTATATATATAGGGATGTGTGGGCTCAGTGGGAGAGAGGAACAGACACATACACAGGCAGACACCGGCGTGGGAAGAGACGACAATGAGAGAAAGAGAGAACTGCTGCTGCTGCTGCTGGGATGTACCCGTCATAACAGGACACGTTTGTAGTGGGCGAAGGGACGGGGGGAGGTTGTAGGGGAAACGGTGCTGTGTGTATATCTCTGCATGCGTCTATACAGAGAGGGAGGGACCTGCATACGCTGCTTCGCAGATGCATATAAACGCACCAATACAACATATATATATGAAATCAAACATATGTATGGATACTTCTTCCAGTGTCCGTATGTCCATATATATACATGTACATATCTATATATATAGAGAGAAGACACATTCACATATATGTGTATATGGATAGGTGCAGGTGGAGAGCTCTGGTTGTGTATCTGTTCGGATATGTGTTATAATCACATGCATATACACATAGACCATATATATATTTATATACGTGTATGGCTCGTTCAAGAGATATATATGTATATGAATATGTGTGCATAGAGAGAGACGGAGACGGAGACAGTATTGACAGACACACACACATATATATACTGCCCATGTATACATTTAGGTGAATATAGGGAATGTTCAACTTTAGTGGCCCACCGAGAGTCTTTGTGTTAGGGACTTGCATGCGTCTATTACACAGACAGACACAAATACATATTCCCATATATATATTTATACATAGGTATACATATGAATAGATATACCCGTCTCTATACGCAAGTGGGTCTAGAGGCGTTCCTGCGCACACGTCGAGAGTAGTACACTTCACAGAAGTAGAGAGTGCTGCGAGTATCTTCCACGCGTGCACACACACACGCATATGTAGGCGTGTTAGCCTACGTATGTATGTGTGTAGGCTTATGTAGAGGTACATCCTTGTGGCAGGTGCAGGTAGACATTTGCTTCTTTCGAGCAGGAGAGGAGAGCAGCAGAGCCAGGAGGACAGCCCCAGCAGCAGACGTGTGACCGAAGGCTTCCCCTCCTTCACTTCCCAAGCAGCAGCAGCAGCAGAGTCCTGCAGGCAGAGTACCCGCAGCAGCAGCAGCAACAGCAGAATCAAACTTTTTGGTCAGCGTTCCTGTCCTGCTGTAAATGACCCCACACACGTGTGTGGAAGCACATATACATGAACTTTGACAACTACGTTATATGCGTGTATACCTAGACAGACACACACATATATATATACACACATAGTCGTATACATATATATAGCGTATGTATACACAAGTATATAGGTTCAAGTACATATATAGGTATATCTGGTGAAACACACATGTTTCCACACATTTACATAGAGAGATGCCTGCGTCTGCTACAGGCGTCAATGAGGTAGACACAGACAGAGAGATACACATACGTCCCTGAGTAGATACGTACGGAAACCTATATATAATACGTACATAACCTATACACATAATACGTCCAAACACATCCATATCTCATATATATACATACGTACATTCGTAAGTCTCCCCCTCCCTCTGCCCGTCCCTCTGTCCCCGCCCCTCTCTCTATATATGTGTGTGTAGTAGATACACGCATGCAAACGCACACACACACACACACACATACACACACACATATGTGCATGCATGTCCAGAGGTGGAAGTACCTCTATTTGCATATATGTTTATACGTGCACACATTTGGATGCATGCAGAGAGTCGAAGCTTTGCCTGCAGGCGAACTATGCGGCCTCGGCCCCTTGTGTGGAACACACGTCGAAGAAGCTGCTGCTGCTCTTCTACGCCATGACGTGTCTGCTGCCGCAGCTTCTCTCGACGTGTGTGTCCCCACCAGCCCCCCCCAGACGAGCCTACGCTATTTGTGTCCCTCTCTCTATTTCCGGTCCTCTCTCTATGAATGTGCGTACATACGTACACCCCTACATACGTACGCACACACACACTTACACAGGAAGCACTGCATATACGGACACGTGGACACATGCAGAAGTCGCGGTGTATATCCGCAGCCACGGCAGCGCAGAGAAGAAGCAGCGGAGTCTCACTGGCCTCCGTCGCTCATGTCTACTTCTGCGTTTCGACGCGGACACTCGAGGGACCTCCGATGTTCGCATCTTCAAGGCTGTGTGACTATACATACAAGTGTACTCATATATATATATATAGAGAGAGAGAGAGAGTTATACATATATATATATATGAATATATGGATGTAGGAGAGGCATGGGTGGACATCGTAGATAGGAGCAGGTGGGCAAAGTTTTAATGTGGCACGTGAACTTTGACGCGCGGCACGTACGCATGCATATGGACGTGGGGGGTGTGTGTGTGTGAAGCTGGGAATATGCACGTGAATTATATGTATATGTATATGTATGTATATACAACATGTATGGGTATGTGTTTGAAGGGATGAGGAGACGTACTTGTTGCGGTGCACAAGAAGAGACTTTCTTCTCTTCTTTTCGAAGCAACGTCGTATTTCTCCTGCGTTGCTTCTCTAATATCGAGGCGTGCATGCGTCCGCCAACCCCCACACATACTCGAGACAGAGGGACACAGCAACCTGTCACACATATAAATAAACATTTACTCTAATGAAATTACTCTAATAAGTGATATATATATATGTACATACGTATATATGTGTAATACGAAGCACATACGCGTATACATACACATATATATATGTATAAATCTATGTAAGCACATGTATATATATTCTATTATCCATATATATATGTATAAATTATGATGTACATAGGCATATATGTATATACTATATAATACATATGTATATATATAAATCTCCATATATGTATTTGTATATAAATCTCCATATGTATATATTCATGCGTAGAGGAGCAGCGCTTATGAATAGCCGGCATATATTGCAGCGGCTGCGCGTGAGACAGAACGGAAGCGTCGAATCGGCAGTGCAACAGGCCACACGTTGGCTGCGAGTATTTGTCTGGGCGGGGAATTTTGTTCTCCCAAAAGACCGGCTGAGAAGACTCTTCATGTGCCTGCTTTCTTCTGCTGTTGCTCCTGCACATGCTGCACCTGCTGCAGCTCGTGCTGCTTCTGCTGCCACGTCTACATCTGCAGCAGCAACTCCTGCGTACATGTGCGTATATATGAATGTGGATAGACATACACACATCTCTCTCTCTCTCTCTATATATATATATATGTATTGGTGTACATTTTTGCCAGGTATCAATGTACGAATAGGTTGAAAAGACGAAGAAGAAAGGTGCGTCTACTTTTCTTTCTCTGCTGCATATATGTCTTCTATCCACATGGATACATATGTCTACGTACATACATATATGTATGTATCCAGCATGGATCTGTCTCTTCATAAAGACGTATCTATCATATGTATGTATGGATGGATTCACTTATGCATATATACATATATATATATATATACACACGTATATATACACACATATGTGTTTACATACATATATATATATATATACACACACATATGTATATATATATATATATATGCTTTCTTGTCTTCGTGCTGGCTGCTGAGGGTCTTTTGCTGAGAAGAGAAATTTCTGGGAGGCAGAAGTTTGAATTATGACTTTTTCTGCAGGAGAGATACATGCAGCGGTCAATTTATCCTCCCCACATTTCTTCGCCGCGCCTGCGACCGAGTGAGTTGCTGCTGCTGCCGGTTGCCGCTGCTGCCGGTTGCTGCTGCTGCTGCTGCAGGCACCGTCGCGCACGTCGGTGTCTTTCTTCCTGCTGCCGACTGCTGTTGGGGGGCCGGTTGCTGCTGCTGCTTCTTCTTCGCCTCCTTCTCCTTCTTCGTCTCCTTCCCATTCTTCGTCGTTTTCTCCCTCTCCTTCTTCGCCTTCTCTTCCCTCTGCGTCTCGTCCCCTTTTTATCCTTTTTCTTCTACTTATTATCTTCCTCTGCTGTTGCTGCTATGCAGTGGTCCACGCGCTCGCTGCTGCGCACGGCTCCCCATCCGTGGCCTCTCGGTGGCAGTGGCCCTGTTGCCGTCACCGCTGCTGCTCCTGCTGCTGCTGCTCCTCTGTCGCGCTCTGCGGCTGTGGCAACTCCTCCTCCTGCTGCAGCACGCGCCGCCTTCCGCTGCCGCTGCTGCGCCTGCTGCTGCGCTTGCTGCTGCTGGTGGGGATGCCAGTTCTCCACACGCCACTTCTGCTGCTGTCATGAAGAATACCTATCTCTGCTAATACGCATATCTACATATATATGTGCGTGAGTGAGCAGGCTTCTTTCCGTATCTATTTCTCTCTCTACATATATATATCTTCTTCTCTCGCTCTATCTCTCCGTCTCTGTCTGTATGTATATACGTATATATATATATATAACGCATATACGTATATATATAACGCATATACGTATATATATAACGTACATACGTATATATATAACGTATATACGTATATACGTTGTTCTCTACCTCTGTGTCTCTCACGTACCACCTTCGCTCTCTTTATATATATCTGTACAAATGTATGTACATCGTCCACTTGCTGTCATTTTCTCTCTCTGTATATATATATATACACTGCTGAGTGAGTTTCCCCTTGAGAGCAGCAAGTCACTTCCTTAAGTACTCATATATATATATCTTTGTTTTAACACTGCTGTCTTTTCTACGTTTATATATATATACAGATGGAGAGAGCCCCATATATATATATGTTTATTCTTCACATATCCTATATTATATATACATATATATATATATGGAAAAGTGCAACTTAGATATCCGTATATCTGTATGTAGGGAATAAGATACATACATATATACCCACAGCTAATTTATATGTGCGTACCTGCATATATATATATGTAAATGTAGGTGAACCTGTTTCACATATATTCTCGCCATATATTTATAGAAAGGTACATATATGTACCACGCGTATAAATAACAGGCCACACGTATATATATATATATACACAGACACGTATGTAGAGTTATTATATGCATGCCTTCCTGGGCAAGTGTGGTCGTGCGCGTAGGTGTATCTGTATATATAAACATATATATATGTAGGCTTGCATATGTAGCTGTAATACATACACATCCATTAGATATATATGTATATATATCTATGAATGCTTGTATATATATACTCATAGATGTAGTGTAGATGTGGATCTCTCTCTTTATATATATATATATATGTGTGTCTCTCTTACTATACATATGTGTGTCTCTCTCACTATATATATATATGTATATCTTCCACCATATTATATATAGACATGTATCTCTCTCACTATATATATGTCTTTACATATATATGAATGCTCGCACATATATGTTATATAACCGTGTATCTCCCTCCCTATGTTTCACAATATATATATATATATGTGTGTCTCTCACTACATATAAATGTATGAATGCTTGATATATTTGCAATACATGCGTGGGTCTCTCTCTTTCTCGGTCTCTCTCCCTTTCTCTCTCTATATAAATGCGTGCATATATGTGTAATATTGACGTGGACATATATATATATATGTAGGTGCTTGCATACGTATGCAGGTGTCCAACTGCATGTGGAGAACTGAACAACACGGTATCATTTTCTTCACAGGAGGTCCGCGCAGATCCCGCGGCGACTATTTGCGGATGCCCTCGTATATATATATGCATAGGTATATATAGAGACATAGAGAGAGAGAGCTATTTATGTATGCATGCAGGGATAGGAGTGCGGGCACTTGTAACAAACGAGCGCATTTCTTCCTCTTTTTTCACTTCTCGCATTTCTCTCCCATTTCACGTTCATTCGTCAAGTCCACACAAACATATCCACATCTGCCTATACATGCATATATATGTATATATATATGTATATATATGCCTAGGTACATGCGTATATACGCAAGCATAGCCACATCTGCCTATATCTATATATATCTACATGTGTGTCTGTAGATTTCTCTCAACGTATCTTTACATATATATATATATATATATATGTGCGTGTTGTAGGCAAGGAAATGTTCGAGTCACCTCATATATATATATATATATATGCATGTGTATGTATATATGTATGTATGTATGTATGTATGCATGTATGCACATATACGTGTATATATATATATATATGTATATATGTATGTGTATGAGGTACATGCATTTTACGTATATAGATGAATATATCTACTTTTGTGTGGGTACGCATGTGTATGTCGTTCTGTCTCTGCGTCTATTATTTATGTGTACATATTCTAGGCGAGAGAATACTTACGTCAACAACCCTACATATATATATATATATGTGTATATATATATATTAAATGGGAATATATGTATATGTATGTGTATGTGTGCATGTATGCAGCTGACGAAGGAGCAACTGGAACACAGCGGCTGGGTGCAGTTTTTTGTGTATCAGACGCTGTACTGCACCGACGTAGAGCAACCTGCTGCTGCAACAGAAATAAAGAAGGCGGTCCCTTTCCCTTTTCAGCTGCAACTTCACCTTACTTGGCTCGATAAAATACTCGTCTCTGCGCAGCCCCAAGCAAGTCCTATTCGTCCATATATATATGAGAGATATACATGTGCATATGTGTGAGCTACATACACGTGCATGTATGTGTATATAGATGAATGTACATATACCTATATATATATATATGTTAGATATAGAGATATATACATATATATATGTGAGCTACAGACACGTGACAATATATATGTATATGTTTATATGTGGATGAATGTACATATGCTTGTATGTATATATTTCTATCCATCTATCCATCTATCTATATACATATATAGTGCAGAGAGAGAGAGCAAGCCCTACTTGTACATTTATATATACATGTATATACATGAGATATATATATATATATATATATGTGAGCTGCATACACGTAAAAATGTGTATGTATGTATATATATATGGATGAATGTATATATACTCGTATTTATATATATTAGTCTTTATATGTATATATATGTGTACTATATGTATGTGTACGGGTGGATGTGAAAGGGTGAAGATGGGAAGAAGTTTTCTACAAACGGGTGACGAGGAGCGTTGGCTTCAGCGCTGTATTTGAACTCTCTGTGACGCGCATACATTATCTCTACGTATATACGTATATATATATATGATGCGCATGCATTATCTCTACGTATACATATATATATATGTGTGTAAAGTATATATACATAGCAGCGTAGAGATATACATATATATACGTATATCTGAAGAGATGTATTTCTCTCTATATGGATACATACACGTATACTTATATACGTATGAAGAAATTTCCACTTCTGTCCCTACCCATATATATGTAGAGAGAGACATGCATAACTACCTACAAAGAGATGTCCACTCTCTCTCTATGTATATACATGTGTATACACATATATATATATGGAGTGCCCCCTAACATATGCTTACATATACGCAGGTATAAAGAGATCAGAAGTGATATCGTCCTATATACATATATATCTTAGAACATGCCGTCCTATATATACTAATAGTTATATATAAAGAGATGCCCATATATATATATATATATATATGTGTATAGTTGCATATATGTGTGTATATATGCATATGCGTATATAGGTGAAGAGATGCATTTCTCTCTATATATATCTGTGCATATATAGATACGTATGTATGCTGTAAGAGATCTCTGTGTATATACATATATGTATATATACATATATATGTAGAAAGATGCATGTATACCTCCGAAGGGATGCCCTCATATATATATATATATATATGCACGAAGAAGTGTCCAGCCAGATAGATATACACTTCATATATAGATCGAGTGGACATACACATATTGCAGAAGGATAGATAGATATAGATACTATAGATAGACAGATAGATACGTGATATAGATAGATAGATACATATAGACAGATAAATAAGTGGATAGATACGACAGATAGATAGATGGACGGATATACATTATAGATACATGGATAGACAAAAAGATAGACATACACTATAGGTGGACAGATAGGCACATATAAATATCGTATAGGTAGTTAGATAACTGTATACTATAGAGAGATAGCTGGGTAGGTAGGTACTCCGGAGAAAGGAGGAACTCGTGGTGCGCAGCAACCGCTCGTTCTGCTGCTGCTGCTGCTGCTGCTCTGACTCGACCAGCAACTTCGGCGTAGCCCACGTGCACTCGCCGAAGAGGGACGTGTCCCCCTCCCCCGGCCGCCCTCCTCCCTTCCCGCCAGGGGGAATTTCTCCGAATTTTCTTCCTTTCTGTCTCTCTGTCTCTTTTTTGCTGTGCAACTTCTTCTTCGCCACCCTCTGTGGAAGCGGACGTATGTTGGCCCTGCACTTCTCGTATGTGCCGGTGCGCGGGTCTCTGTGTTCTACGATATTCATGTCTCTGTAGCCGTATATATTTATTTACATGTCTGCATATGAGACTTCTGTTTTTCTCTCACCCACACCTACGTGAGTTCGCGCATGGACGTCTATTCTTAGAAAAAGCCGTGTGCCTCTCTCTTCGTGTCTCGTCTTAAAAAAAACCGAACCTACCCCGTAGATATATCTGAACATCATGTATGCATATGTGTCTTATATATATGCATATGCATATATAGACATATATGCATATGCATGTATATGTATTTATATGTCTATATATATACATATGCATACGTATATATACAAGTATATGGATATGTGCGTGTACCTGTAGTAACGTGTGAACGCAAGAGACCTCCCCTGCTGCCACGTGTTCATATCCTCGTACTAACTGCGCTCAGTTAATACATATATACATACACCTATGTGTATCGATATATAGGAGTCTATACGTGTGTGTGTGTGTGTGTCCGTCCCCGCGTATATATATATAGGTATATACGGTCCTCCGGATCAGACATATATGTATATATGAGTGTATATGTGTGTCTGTGTCTGTACATATATATATATATATACGTGTATGCATACATATCCTGTGGTCTAGTTCATACATATATGTACGTATATACATGTATACGAGTGTATACATGTGTGTGTGTATATATATATATGTATATGCACATGTATATATATATATATGTCTCTATGTGTGGGAATCGGCGGGAGTATGTCTCAGCGGCGTTTTTCTTCTTCATAGATGCGCGGGGTCAAAGAGACACGCTGCGGTGTGGACGGTGAATTTGTGCTGCAGGGGAGCGAGCTGCTGCAGATGGACGTCGACGCGGTGCTGCGCAGACTTCACGTAAATGACGCTCTTATTAATTGTTCCGCCGGCCGGCCGTGGGACGAGCAGCACTGCTGGTTTGCCGGGCACCTCATAAAAAATAGAAAATTGGCTCTTGAGTATGATCACCTGATGCCTCTAGGTAAGACATATTATAAGCAGGTCTCCGCATGCGTTCGTCCACCATATATATATGTGGAAGCGGCACTGCTGCTTTGCTGCGCACCTCATAAAAGGCAGAAAATTAGCGCTGAAGTTTGGTCGCTCGGTGCCGCTGGGGAAGATGAATACGACGCGGAACCAGGAGGTGCGCCGTCCACACATATGTATGTATATATATATATATATGTATGGAGAAGTCGACGGTAGGTACGCCGTCCACACATATGTATATATATATATATGTATGGAGAAGTCGACGGTAGGTACGCCGTCCACACATATGTATATATATGTATATGGATAAATCGACGTGCCCAGAGTTCAATAGAAAGGGCTACGATATCTGATTGCTGACCGTAGAAAGACAGGTGTCTGGTGCTGGCTGAGTATGGCCACTTAATTTCCCCCCGTGTTCGCGTCTCCACGTGTGCGTAGGTGTATATGTGGCTGTGTGCGCGTGTCTCCGTCTCCGTCTCCGTCCCCGATGTAATATCACCCGGACTTCTCTGCGCGTCTCCTCGTCCGAGCAACTCTCCCGCCGTCTCTTTTCGCCCGTTCGCTTTGCAGAGAAGGTCCTCCTCGGCTTCTTTTCTTCTCCTTCTGTCTTCCTCTGTGTGTCTTTTTAGAGAAAGTCCCCCCGGCTTTTTCTCGTCTCGTCTCCGTCTGTTTTTCTCGGCAGTTGTGGCGTCTCCCATTTTCGGGTCTTGTCCTTCTCCGTCTATGATGTGTGTCTATATGTGTGTGTTTCTCTTCCTCGAGCTCTCGATCTGTGTGCCTCTGTCTCGTACGTGTGTCCGCGTATATACACGTGCCTCTCCATCCACGTGTATACGTATATATGTAGTAGCTTCTAATACACACACACACATATCTGCGTATACAACACTTGTGAATATACGCGCGAGACACGCTTCCGGACTGTCGTGGTGGTCAAGGATGAGCAAATGACTGACTTCTCCTTTTTCTGTAAATACAGCAACGCCTGGGTGCCTCGCCCTTCCGCCGCTTCTTCTTCTCCTCTCCCGTCTTCGTCTTCTCTCGGGGGGTCCTATAGCGGTGTCACTCTTCTTCGAGGAGGGATGCTTCATCGACGAGGCCATGTACAACAGCCATGTACAACAGCCATGTACAAAAGCCATGTACAAAAGCCATGTACAAAAGCCATGTATAAAAGCCGACCTTTCTCTCTCTGTGTATGTAGACACAGAGACACACACAGGTGGATTGCTGCCGTGGCTGAGGACTGCTGCGTAGACAGATGCAGATACTCTCAGCTACCGTCAATCGGCAGCAGCGCGTCTGCATGTATTTTCTTCAACAGCGTTGCACCTTCCTCTCTTCTTGCCTATCGACTGGCCAGTGCTGCGTCTCTCTTGCTTTCGCGCTGCCTTCCTTTCTGTATTCCGATCGGTGTCTCCATCCCTCTGTGCGTAGAACGCGTGTGTCTCTCCCCTTCTCTTCTCGTCTCCGTCTCCTCCGTCTCTCTCTCTGCGTATGTCATCTGTCTGGCTTTCTCTGCGTCTTTCTCTGTCTCTGTGTATATCTCTCTGTATGCATATATTTGTATGTAATTCTGTCTTCCTGTGTATGTGTGTGTGTTAGCTGTCTGCCTCACTGTCTCTGTGTATGCGTTGTGTGTCTACTTTTTCTGTCTACTTTTTCTGTCTACTTTTTCTGTCTACTTTTCTTTGTCCGTTTCTCTTTCGCTTCGTGCGTTATGTCTCTTCTTCGTTTTCCGTTGCCCTCCCTCACTCTGGATATCTCTGTTGCTGCTCTACCCGTCTCTCTCTGTCTACATATATATCTGTCGCCGTCTCTCCGTCTCCCCGTCTCCGTCTCGCTTTCTGTGGTGACGTGTCTCTCTGTATTTCTGCGTGTCTCTCTTTCACTTTGTGCGTGTATGTGTGTGTGTGTCTCTCTCTCTTTATGTACCTGCTTTTTTCTCTCTCCATATATATCTGTCTTTATCTGTTCCTTTCTCTGTATCTGTCTGCAGATAACATACACATGTGTAGACACGAATTTTTGTCAGCGCGCCTGTCCCTGTCTGTGGCTCGTTGTGTTTCTCTCGGGAAGTTTTTCTGCTGACAGAAGATTCGTGAGAGGAGAACAAGTGCCTGTCATATATATGAAGTGCCTTACAAATGTATAGTAGGTGTCTATAAATACACTGCAACACATAAACAGAAAAAGAGCGAGATGAAGAAACACGTGTGTGTTTATATATAAATCCAGGGAGAGATAGACAAACATACATACATGTGTGTGTACATCTATCTATATATATATATATGTATATCTATACACATATATACATATATATATATATATATGTACACGTGTATACGCAAAGCAATATGTTGTACATCTTCAGACATACGTGTTTATCCTTGTTGCATATTTTTGCGCATCGCCGTGTAACAAACAGAGCTGTAGACACACATACACACCCACACCCATACATTTCTATATTATATGCGCTCAAACTACAAGTCTAGATGAACGCCCCCCCTTGTTGCTGGGGCGCGCGTGGGCCTCCAACTTCATAGTTCTGCGTGGATATATGTGTGGAGTGACGAAGTCTCGAGGAAGACGTGCATGTCTCTATACATACAAATGTCCACCTAGCGAGA
This sequence comes from Sarcocystis neurona, assembly GCA_000727475.1. Taxonomy (NCBI): domain Eukaryota; phylum Apicomplexa; class Conoidasida; order Eucoccidiorida; family Sarcocystidae; genus Sarcocystis; species Sarcocystis neurona. Next base: position 595,809 of record KL647315.1, on the reverse strand, counting down.
TACGATAGACAGACAGACAAAGGAAAAGAGCGAGAGACAGACACGAACACGTATGTGAAGGTATACGTGTTGCTTCGTGTATATGCAGAGAGAAAGGTATTCAGGGGCGTTTCTATCTCTCACTGTATTTATACGCATGCGGGTCGATGTTCCCCATCTCTCTCTATATATATGTATGTGTCACAGGACGACGTTTGTATACATCTGTTTATATATACGTGTAGGCATGTCCCTATCTCTCTGTGTGTATCTATCAACATATATGTATGTATTCATGTTTCGTGTGTTGTTGTGTAGATACACTAGCCGTGTGTGTTAATGTGTCATCGCAATATATTCGTGCAGGGCCGGGTAGACCGAAAGTGAGCGGCTGGCTGGCATGCAAGCGCCGGCTCTTCAACAAATTCGGCCTGCACGTGGCCACTCTTCACAAGTCAGTTCACTTCTGTGTGCGCACCTGGGGCCCCACACCTACATTAATACGTATATATATGTCTCTGGCTTCACCGAATATTGTAAACGCATATCTCTGTGTGCCTTTACATGCTACACAGGTCTCCATATATGTGTGATACGTACGTGGGCCTTTCCTTAAGACACAAGTACAAAGATACAAGTAAGGACGTACGCGTGCCTCTCCATCTATCTAGCCGTCTCCCGCTATATACACATATGTATCTGTGAGTAGGCATGGGTGTGTGAGTAAGTGTGTAAAGCTATGTATATGTGTGCATTGATATGTGTGTAGAGATATATGTAAAGGTGTGTAAACCTATATCTATATATATGTATATGCGTATATATGTATGTGTAGGTATAGGTGCATCTTGGTCGGTAGCGCATGTGGTGCTTCTGTAGTGTCCACGCCGCCTACTTCTCTCTCTGTAGATGCTTTTGTCCCATTACACAATTTTCTCTTCAAGCCTGTCCACTTTGAAGGGTACACCTGTACTTCTATAATATCTCTCTCTTTCTCTCGAGGTGTATCTGTTATCTCCACACGTATATTTCTTCCTGTCTAGCTGTTCTGTACATATCTATTGGGAGACTTCCGCGGGCACATATACATCCACAACTCATACAGATATCTACGCGTGCGCTGTAGCAGGATGTACGTATATATATATATATGCGGCTGCAGCATAAGAAGCGTCAAGTGGTTAGAAGACGTTTACATATATGTATACGTGTATAATAGTAGACATGTATATACCCGCAAGGAGGCAGTTCTGCTGCAACAAGCCGCTCTGCAGCAGTCAGGCCAGAAGCAGATCATCCTGCGTGATGTGCGGTGGGGCAGCTGCTGAACACGCGTGGCACCTTGTCTTCGGTTTAGGCACCCACCACCTCGTCACTGCTCTCGTCAGCGTAGCTCTTCCGCATTTGTGCGACCCCCGTGTCTCGTGCAGGGCTGATGGAGAGATACACCACCCACCCATGCACGTGACAAAGGGGTGTTAATATATATGTGTGTGTGGGCGGAGGGGGCGCGGGGGCTTTTTTACGCATGCGTCGCTGCAGACGTCCGACTACGGTATTGATACACGTATATATCCACGTGTTACCTGTACACATCTGTAGATCTTGTGCTCCTATATATATATGTGTGTGTGTGTGTACGTGTATGTGTATACACATTTATATGTGTGTACTCGCTACAGGTATTTGTAGGTATATCCATAGTGAAGTGCATACACATATGTATATATATCAGATGTACTACACACTGACGTATAGACAGCGAAATGACTTACAAGCAGCTCTATATATCCGTGTATATTTGTATGCGTGGCGTCTTACCACAGGCACTCGGATATGCGATGGAGGATCACAGGTGGTCACCACATACGTATGTGTACGGGACCGGTCACAGATATACCTATATATTCACTACATACGCGTATGTGTAGATATCCACGTACGGGGAGACATACCTGTGCAGACATATATATACGTGAACGATCATATGTCTATACGAAGCAGCAAGCCCCTATCGGTTGAGCAAGGTGGGTGACAACGTATGATCAAGCGCTGCTTTCTTCCATGCGAGAAGCTCTTCGTAGGTAAAGGAATGCGTTTTATGAAATTCACTTGAGTATCTGCAGGGAGGTACACATACGTGTGTGTGTGTGTATATATGTATAGAAAGATACTTGTAAGGCATATGTCTATATGTATATGTATGTGCGTGTACATACATGTATCTTCATTACTGCATATGTACATCTGTATGAGTATATTCACACAAGTACACGTACACACACATATATATATACACATATGTGTGAGATTAATGTATATATGTAGATGACTCCATTCGTGTAGCGCGCGCATTCGATATCCTCTGTGTATACGTGTAGCTCTGAACATGTGTAAGCGTAGCGATACATCCTTGTATTTGAATACTGCTCGATATATGAGAGGAATAGAAAGCGAGAGAGGGAAAGGGAGAGAGAAGTCAGTGAATAGGTGGGGTCTTACAGACTCGCATATATCAGACGTATACAGCTGTTTGTATTAAGAAGGTCTTGCCGTCTGTGTACGTATGTGGTGGCCACCTGTGATCCTCCACCGCATCTCCAAGCGCCTGTGGCAAGCGGCTACGCATACAAATATACACGTATTTATATAGCTGCTTGTAAGCCATTTTGCTGTTTACGCCAATGTGTAATACATCAGACATATATATATATGTGGATGTACATGTAGACGGAAGGAGAAGAGGGCGTTGCTTGTCGTGAAGTGAGAATGTGGATACGTTTGTCTTACGCATCTGGACACCAGAAGAAGAGAATGCATGTCTTTTTGACGAAAAACGTCGTTTTATGTGGGTGGCGGTATTTATTCTGGGCAGGTGCTTCTGGGACATGAACAGCGCAGAGCAGAAGGAGGTGCAGATCACGCGGCTGCTCTCTGCCTTTCCTGCTGTCGTGACACCCGAAGAAGCGGCGGCGGAAGAAGAGAAACAGAAGCCTCCTGCGTATTCGGAGGACAAGCACTTGCGTTTTCTCCGGCATAAGCGCCAACGCTTCGAAACCTGGCCGCCCGAGAAAATTGAAATTTAGACATCATCTCTCATCAAGCTTTGCTGCTCAACAAGGAGCCGTCCACTCAAGTGGGCGCTCACACATACTCACACATACACACGGGTGCATTTCTACAACACGTAGACGCGCGTTCATGCCTGCGTGTGCGTACAGACATCACAAACACACGTACGTACATATGTGTGTGTACTTCTTTTGATTACAACACTTGCGCAAGAAGGGGTGAGAAGGGGCAAGGGAAGGTGGGGGGGCAGACCACACTTACGCAGGTGTTGTTCGCCTATGATGCATCTGCACTTCTGTGAACCGGAGATATTTCGTCACACGCTTCTTTTATGTAGGGACGCGGTTGCTGCTGCCGGGGCGCGGCTCCGCCGTCTCATGGGCGGAACGCTTGAAACGCGTGCAATTACCGCGCACACAAGTCCTCAAGGAAGCGGTTGTAGGATTTGCTGTCGTTGTGTGCTTCTCGAATCCGTTAAGATGAAATACTCCAGGTTTTGACGGTTTGTTGTTGATTCGAAAACTGTTGCATTTCACACACGTGTTGGCCCCTGTGAAAGTTCTACTTCAGAAGGACCAGCGTCGCAGATGATCAGCAAACATACGAGTGTGTCACTTGTGTGTTGGTCGTTTGGCACATGACATCTCTCACGTTTCCGTGTTTTTTTAGTGTGTCAAATAAATCACTTTCCTCTGTAGCTTCGCGTATACTACGTGTTTCTTGATGGTCGATCACGGAGACCAAGCAGACAAGTGTTGCCCTAAAAAAATATCCACGTATCCAGTTACACACTTAACCACCCAAGTCGGTTGATGCCCCTTCCCCGTGACGGAAGATCTGTATACATTGCGACACGCGGTTACAGACCCCTCGGCAGGTTTATGATATCTCTGTGTACCCGCGTACTTGTCTGTGCGCGGATTCTGTCTTCACTGTCTCGAAGCGAGGTGCAAAAGTGTGTATAGAGATGTCGCTGAAGTTCTGTACGTGCGGGTCCGGCCTCGCGGCTCTCATCCTCCTTACGTTGAGGTCCCGACGGCGGTGCACGCGGAATAGAGCAGAAAAAAAACGGAGCGAAGTCATTTCTCCATTACATACTTGCAAAAAGCCTCAAGAGTCAAGCGCTCTTAAGGCAGGACATGGGTAGGACCTCGGCGGTCTCCTCAGAAAGCGCTCTACGTTTCTGCAGTGAACACTTTGTATGTGTTGTGTGGCTATACAGGGAATGCGCGCGTCGCGCGGGCGCAGACGTATCAGTCCGTGCACATCATTCGCTCTGCCTGTTTCTGTACGTGGGCAATGCAGAGATATACATATGCGTACGTTCTACGCGGTTGTCAGCCCTAAAACCGCACGTGTACCTTCGTTTGCTACACCCATGTGCTTGCGTGACCCCAGCCTTCCTCAGGCACCACTTTTTGTTGTTGCAGTGCACACTTTCTCCCTCTCCCGTGCCCACTCCATAAGCAGGTCTCCTGAACTACTTAGGTCTTCTGAACTTCTCAGGGAGCACGGCGGCCGCCACGAGAGGAAACCCACCATAAGCCTGCATTTATTCTGTGAAAATGCGTTGCCCCTTCAAAAACATTTACAGGGCGAAGGTTACTACAGTACTCACCGCCCGCGACCCTGCGAGCCAGTTGGGTGGCCTTCAGTGGGGTGTGGACGAGAGCAACAGGCAGAGACCTTAAGGCAGCAGTCCGCTTGTGCAACATAAACTCCCCTGCATATTGCCCTGCTTTTGTTCGTACGCAGGATGCGGTCCCTTCTGCGGCAGCAGAGCCCCTGTTGCGGAGTCACCAATGAGTGGTCGATTCTTCGGGGGCTGCTTCCTGCATCTCCTGCCACATTTTCGTTGTGCTGTCCGTATCCCTCGTCTACTACTGCTGGCAGCAATATTGGCCCAGCTCGTCCTGCTGCTGCTTTTGCGGCTGCTTGTGCCGCTCGTGGATTGTAGCTACTGTGCCCTTTTTTGTGATCAGAATGCTTCCGCTACTACAGGCGGCACGAATTTTGGCTAAGCTGGTCCCCCTATTGCGTGCCCGGCTGCTGCTCCTTCTCGTGCACTGTTGCTGTTGTTCTTCCTGCTCATTCCAAATGCTGCTGAAGTGAAGCTGCTTTTGTTACCGGGCAGAAAGTGGGGATCCTTCGGAGAAAGGCGCGCATGAATAATCAATTTAGTATACCCGTAACAGTAAGAGAGCAGTGGCGCTAAAGCGACCTCACCAGCGTTGTCAGCAGATGCCTTTCGTTGTGGACACTCACACAAAGCCCACCGGGTGGCAGTTGTGTCCCACGTCACATGCGGAAAGTGACGTGTGACCTTTTCATGCGGGGGCAACATTCAGAGTGATGACTGGCCCTGCTGTCAACAGGCTGCAGTAACAGTGGGGAGCAGCTGCAGAGGTGCGTGTACGGGAGGGAGTACGCTTTTCACTTGACAATTTAAGTGGCTGCGAACAACTGGAGAAGTTTCCAGGACCGACACGCGTGAAAACAGAGTATCATTGTGAAACAAGGGAACTGCACTAGACGCATTTTGTGCCACTGTCTCGACCTGCAGTGCTATATACCCGCACGGCAATGAAGCGTCTGTCTCCGCGAGCCTTCGGATCCATCAGCAACGGCTCACCGCTCATCTCTATAGCAGTAGATATGTAGATGATTACACTGCGGTAAAACATCGGCACATGCGTATGTCCGCACACGTACCCACTGCTCGGCAGAGCAGATGTACACTGCCGTACGAAGAAACACACGTACACTTACTTTTGGGCACACCCCTACACTCCTCATTACGCTGCGTAGAAGAATTCACGTAGTCGCGTTCCTCCCCAACACGTGGCTGAATCCCGTCGCTGCTGGTGCCTGTGAGGCTCCTGGTTCTCGGCAGGGCCTCTTCTGCAGTTCGAGCGCCCTGATGTAGAACAAACGAAGTTGTCATGCAATGTATTGCTGACCGCTTCTTGTTTCGCAGTTGTACCGGATTCCTTGTCCGCAGAGGGTCCGCTTCCTCTGGTCTCGCAGGACCTGGCTTTTGTTGGCTATCACCAGCAATACTCCCGCAAGCGCATACGTGCCCACGCGTATAACTCGTGCGGTCCAGCCACAAACAAACATACGTGCCGGTCCCACTTTAGGCGTGTACGCGCTTAAGCGTCCACGTGCTGGGCTGAGCACTCCAGTATGTTTACGCGGTACGGTTCATACACGTATATACGTAAACAAATACACCTGTGCGAAAACTCGTGTTGCATTGCGTACTTTCTGCGCTAAAGTACTGCACTCCCCTCGGGTGTGGTGAAAGGCCTGCCAGTTGCAATGAAGTGTTCCCTTTCTACGCTTCATTGCCGCGTTAAGTCCTCTTGCTGCTGTAGCTTGGCGAACACGTGGCCACAAAGCGCCTCGGCTTATTGTTCGCCGATTTCAGCTGCAGCACTCGCAGCCTGATTTATCGAGCAAGCAGGCCTTCACGCCTTGCGGCACTATCCTCTCTTATCTCTTTCTGCATGTGGCTCCATTCTGTACGAGGAAGTTCTCAATCAGTTGCACAACCTGCGTGCGGATCGCAACGGTATCCATGAGGCTGTGTGAAGCTTTCTCAATAATGACCATTCTGCCTTTGCCGGCGGGGAGTGCGTTGGCAAGTTGTTCGGCGTCTTGACGGGGAACAGTATGGTCATCTTCACCGTGAATAATGAGAATACGTTGGGTTTTTTTAATTTTCGAGAAGTAAAGCCGTAGGTCGAGCGTGAGTCTGTCCATCACGCATTTTTTGGTGATCACTCTTTTTCGGCCGTCAGGAGAGACGAACTCAACTTTTTCGTCAATTTCCGAGCCCTGCTCTCGTAATAATTTTTTGTCGTGTTCAGGCGTGAAAGCCACTTTATCCGCATCTTTCCCCATACCAGTGCCTGCTATAAGAACTGAGAATTTTTTAAATCTCTCGCCCGAAAGGTGCTTTTCTAGTCCCTGACGCATATCGTAGCGCCCCGCTAAACTGACAATGAGGGGAACATCATCAAATATAGCTGCGTGAAGCAGAACTGTCGTGGCTGCGCGTGAGTGACCAATCAGACAAACGACTTCTAAACCGAAAGATGCCGCGGCGTCTCGCACTGCGTGCAGATCGTCTTCTGCCTCCCCAACATACCCGCCCAAACTCCAATCCTCGTCACCTTCGGACTCACCATTGCCGTGGAAATCGAAACGGATCTGCATCCGCACAACAACAGTTCTCACGCAGAGCCGAAATCCAGTGCTCACCGACGCTACTTACGCACTGTAGTTATTCATTTTGTGCACAAGTAGGACACACTTCCTTGCTTTACGTTACACGGCTGGATTAACTAGCTCAGTACACTTAAATCGCCGCTACTGGGTGTGATTTTTGGTAACAAGTGCGCACCCGCAGTAGGACCATCGTCCTATTGCTACTGCTTCAAGAGCAGACGCCGGCAAATCTGCGTTCAATACGCGGTTTACCTTTGTGGCACTCAAGATGGCACGCTTCCTCATTCTGATCTACGTACTACGAGACCACGCACACACACCGCATCTCCATAAGTGGCTGTCACTCTACAATTACGAGGCACACGTGTCCTTGCGCGCGTCCTGCCTACGATTGTTTTCAGTCGTCTAGATAAAGTCGGAGTTAAAAGTCACAAAATGTGTGACTTGCATCTGTTTAAATCGCCCTTCTCTTCCGGCAGCCTCAGCAGACACTGGTCGTGCCAGCTTGCGTGACACATAGATACGCAAGAGGCAATGACCCGGGGGGACGCAGAGAAAAATGACAACTAGGCGCAATGCCATCATGGTAAGTTGACAGAGACTCTGCACATCGTCGTAAAATCGACGTCCAGACGCGTATACAGGATTGCGCATACTTTGGAGTCGTCTCTACATAGTTTTGCAGGAATCAGCATTATGCGTAGAATCTGTGGCAAACAATACCCCTTCTATGCGTGCACAGGCCTGCGTATATTTAGGTTTCGTTTCTACACAGAAACGTTTTGCAGGAAGCAGCATTTTTCGTATTACCGGTGGTAAACAGTACCCCTCCGAACCACAACTATCAAATTTTACACACACACACACACACAGACGACGGACCTTCCTTTTCTGAGATCAGCAACAAGAATCCCCCTCACTTCGGCCGCTGCTTTTTCGTACAGTACCTCCACCTTTCGTGTGTGTGTGTGTGTGTGTCTGTGTGTGTGTGTGTGTGTCTGTGTCTGTGTGTGTGCGTGTGCGTCTGGATGTACGCAGTAGCGCGGCTTACGCTACTTCTTCTGATGGGTGTCCTTGGGACTGTCTCTGCGGCTGTCGCTGATACAGGAAGCCCTCCCGCACATCTTCGAACCCAACACAAGCACGACACGTGTAGTACCACGTGTGCACACAGCTCACTGTGTGCAAGCGTGAGGGGAAGCCAGGCGAACAGATACGCGTAACTAAAGATACGCACTTGCTGAGAAGTAGCACGCGAGGAAAAGAAGCACTTTGGGAGAAACAGAGAATGACTGAGCTACACGCTCCCTCGGCGACACTGGGAGAGACAGAGACAAGAAACTGGGCCGCGCAGGATACTGAGAAAAACAAAGCGATTGAGGGAAGGAGAGACACACGCGAGGGCTGAGACCCATTCACAGGCACCAGAAGACAGGAGGAATGCGGACGACGTCCAAAAAGAATGCTGAGTGACGCGCTGCACGAGGCAGAAAGGGAGGGGGGAGACGATATGCAGCTACTGTGAGGACTCACTGCGTTGACGGGGAGGACCTCGGAGATGGCCAGCAGCAGAGGGTGGTCCTTAGTGGAGTAGATTCTAAAAGAGGCAACACCACATTCAATTTCTGCGGTGCTCTTTCCAGCATTAGGCACAAGTAGTCTTCTCACATAGAGGCATTTTCCACCGTGTACGAGCGACGCGTGTACGTCTATGTACACGTGTGCAGACACATGTGGAGATCAATCCGCATCAGCGGGCGTACACAATATATATATATATATATATGTATGCAGGTTTGTGTGCTTACGTGTGTAGACGCACGCACAGTTGTGTGTGTATCCGGCCGCTACCCAGGAAGGATTTTTGAAGGATGGTCTGCGTAGTTTCGATAACATCGTAAAGGATTTTACACGACACTTGGAGCACGTGGAAGTGCACTCTGTTTGTTACACTGTTATCACACTTGAACAGCGTAACGGCAGCTGCTACCAGGCTGTTACACTGCGGCATGGGCCTCCAGTGACGCTGCGACGGATGCTTCAAGTGAGGTCACGCGAAGCGCTGCTGCTGTTGTAGCCGCTGCAGTGCGTCTGAGTGGCGAATTCTGAGGCCCGAAGACATGGCGGACAAGTCTTGTCTCTGTTTTTCAGGCACAGGCAGCTGCGCAGTCTCGGTGCGCACCTCTTCACACGACAGCGTTTCTTTCTTTTCGAGTGTGTTTCCTTCGAACTGCGTACTCGAGGCACCAGAGATACCCGCCGACCTTCAACAAAAAGTACGGGTGGCCGTCTGCACAAGAGTACTTCTGACGTGTAAGCGCTTTGGTGGAGATAACCTTTTCAACAAGAATCGGACTCCTGTGTGCTTATTTTCTCTTCTGCGTCCGCTCCCTTTCTACGCACATGTTTCTCTAGAAAGTACCACACCGAGCGAGTGTATCCTGGCCACCATCGCTCATCCATCTAGACTTTCCTGCGGATTTCGCATTTGATCTAGAAGTCAGGCACAAAGGTGGTGGTAATGGCGACCTACTGTGTACGTAATGTGTACGAAGTACAGTACGCATATGCTCGTACACAGAGATGGCGTCTGCTTCGTAGAACAAGGCCAGACATTTTTCTTCATAAAAGCGGAATCTGTTTAGAGAAGGAAAGCAATATTTCTTTCCGAGACCGCACAAGTAAATCTAAATGCGTGTATGCAACGTCACGGAGACGCTTCAGAACTCAGTGTATGAAGTCTTGTGTATACACGAGTAGATACATTATACGCATACGTACATCTTGTACGTACGTACGTATGAATATGTACGTATACGCGTACACACACCATATTAGATGACACACACACACACACACACAAAGACGTTGTGAGAGGATGCTACAGGCGTTAGCGATAATATGCAGGAGTACACGTAGTCTATTCCACGGTCCACCTCGAATGACCGGTCAGGCAACTTCCGTCGACTAGAGCTTTCTACGCGTCTCTGGGCGAAGGATCTGCTAGTACGTGGAGGATGTCCTTTCACGGCAAAAAATTCGCTAGACTCTGAAGACTTGCCCTGGGCACAGAATGGCGACTTTGTTGCAGTCTGGAAAGCGCACGTCCACAACACAGGCGAGTTTGTAGCCTTTGAAAGACTTCACGTGAAACCGACCTTTGCTGCAGAAGAACAACACGCGCAGCGCGCAGCGAACTCAAAGAACGTCAAATTCACTCCTCAGAACAACAGCACTCAGTGCAACGAGGAGGACACGCGTAACGCGAGTGCGACGGGTGAGTGTGGCTCTAATGGAGCATCACCGAGGAACGCAGTCGCCCCTGCAAGTGCACGAAGCCAGGAGGGGACTGCTGAGCAGCACATGCCCGCACGAGCCTGCCGCATGGGTCGGCGCCTGCGCAGAGAGCAATTCAGAGAGCTGCAGCTCGCGTGGCATGGAGAATAGGGCAAGTGCAAACAGCTGGCGACGGCACCTACATGCAAGCCGTAAAAGCAGGAAGCAAAGATGCAGAGGGCATGCAGCTGGACAGTCCCCACACACAGCGACCCGACCGTGTGCGACACAACGTGGGGAAAGGGCAGTCTGTTCGCAACACCACACAGAAGCACACACGATTGGACGGAAGAGGAGGTGCGCAGAGCCGAAGACTCGGCATGTACGAGCTCTACGTAGACACGGCTGAGAGTGGAGAACGCTTGTTCGGTGTGTAGAAAGGTGGGCGACAAGGCCACGGGGGCTTGAGGGCCGACACAAGAAGACAGACGGATGTTCAAGCATACACACAGACACGAGTATGTGTCCGCGTCGCTGTAGGGGGGGAGGCGGAAAGGGACGAGACACACGCAAAAGCGAGAAGAGGGGGGTGTGGTGCACCTCGGCACGGCCTGCAGCAGCACCTTTGCGTGCTCTGCAGCCGAGAAGAGTAAGTTACAGCGGTCTCACTGATGGCACAGGCAGCAGCAGAACTGCACCTGCTGCGAGAGCGGGTGACGCGAGGCCGCTCTCTGGTTTCCGTCACGGATAACCAAGCACGCATCACGGCGTCAACACACACACAGGCAGCTGCGCGCAGGAGCTGCTGCCGGACAGCAGCAAGAAAGAACAGCATCCAACAGAGAGAGAAAGTGAAACGCAGAGACAGACAGATGGGCAGCACCACGGCGCGTCATCACGTAAAAAGGGCGAAATGAAGAGATCGACACCTGGCAGCGTCAGGCGACTGCTGTGGGTGGAGTGTCGCGTACACCCTGCGGTTCGGGGAAGAAGTGGTCTGCGCAGGGACGGAGACGGGCGAAGAACTCAAAAGGAAAGCTGCGAGAAACGAGTGTCGTGCTATACCGGCTACCGCTCTGCAACCAGGTACGCTGAGGCCAGGATATATGCGTCTGGGTGTACGCGCACTGGTGGAGGAAAGTGCGAGTGGGCGCTGTGCGACGAGACAGTGAAACGGGAAGACCGCCGTACGTCTTTCATCACGGAGGACTGTAGACAGGACACCAGCAGCTGCGAGCACTGCACCGAAAAGGAGACGCGGTCGCTGAGAAAGGCGGCGGCGAGACGCGGGAACGAGAAGCAGAGCAGCGGTGCAGAGACACGACCCCACTACAGCACTGCAAGGGCCAAACACCGATGAGAAGAGGCAGCTGTATGAGCAGCATAGACGATACTGCAGGAGGTGCAGCAGGGAGATCGAATGTTGCACGGTTGTCGTTGCAGCGCCGGGACAGGAGCTGCAGCAACAGTAGCGGCACGCTACCAATCTCATCATCAGCAGCAGCAGACACCAAAGACAGGTGAAGCAGCCTACAGCGGCAGCAACATTTGACGCGGCAGCAGCAGCAGCACGCGCGGCAGAAAAGGCAACGACAACACTCCTAGCGATAGCGAAGGCAGTCACAAGGGCAGCAACACCAGCAGCAGAAACACCGTGGGCGACAGCTAACGCGAAAGGAGATGCAGCAGCTGCGACGGCAGCAGAGCCACCAGCAGCAGCGGCAGCGGGAGCACCACCGGCAGCAGTCGCCGGAACAAGAAGTATGAAGCCGCCGCAACCACACAAAAAGACGCAGGAGAACTCGCAGCAGCAGCCCAAACTCGCAGCAGAAGCAATCGCAACAGCAGGGACGGCGGCAAAAGCAGCGGCACACGCTGGGTCAAGAAGTATGACGCAGCACCAACCCCAAGAACAGTCGTAGGAAGAAACGCAGCAGCACCCGAGGAACTGATAACAAAAGCAGCAGGATTAGCACGGACAGCAGCAGCGGAAAACGTTGACAGAACCTGACGCGTCGCAGCTGTGTTGCGAAGAAATGACAAGGACGTCAGAGTTCACATCTGCCGCTGCACCAGCCCCCTTCTGCGTCGGTTCCTGTGCTCCCGGCCGCAGCAACAGCAGAAGCCGTACTGCCAGAAGTTGGTACACGCAGCAGCAGAGGGCGGGGCAGCGCCTGCCCTCTCTCGCTTTGTTCAGATCTACCTCGTCTCTTTGTGCATACGTACGAGAAAGCTATATGTATACGTCTACATACTTAGGATCATCGTGTTACTATATGTATGTGCATAGATCTATGTATGTGTATCTGTACATACGGGCAGAAATCTGTGTACGTACACATGTGTGTGTATATATATATATGCATATATACATATATATGTATATATATGTATATAGGAATGCGCAAGCGTCTATCGACAGAACGAAGAGGAAAGCGTGCACAAACTAAAGTGGAAGAGAACTGCTGAGTGACGAGAGAGACACAGAGGCATCAACGAAGATATGTGTGATTTTTTATGTACGTATCCACAAGCAGGAAAAATTAGATCTGCAGATACGCATGTGCGCAACTGTTTAAAGTGGAGGCGGGCGGATCTTTCGCATACACGACGGACATGCTACCACTGACGGGCATACGGATCCGTTTTAGGCAGACGACCTGGAGAAGTGAGAGGGTTAAACTATCTGACTTATATTCCTTACCTGTGGAGGATGCGTTACCTGTGAGATACAGCTGGGCACGCATACAGAAACGCAATAGATAGATATGTATGTGATGTGCCTACGTGGATCTTGACACGAAACGCCAATCGTGTGCCCATCTGTCGGCTGCGCAAGTAGATGGCATACGCCAGCTCCAGAAGTAAATGTGTAGCAGCTTTAGATGTGCATCTACGTATCATCGCTGGGGGAAGATGGACTTCTGTACGCATCTGCACACAAGGCTCGCAGCAGCTACACAGCCTGCGTGACCCGCGGAAAATGAGGGACTCTCCAGGTCCCTGGAGGGGAGCATCCCAAACGATGTGGAGTTAGCTACTCGCCTTACTCGGTCGCAAAACGCCAGCTGGGGGCAGAGGACTGAGGCATCTTGACTTCATGCACAACATACGCGAAAACTACAGCTGCTGCAGCAGCCGGAGGGGTGTCCTACAAAACAATTAAGGGTGTACGAACGTCACTGCTGCAGAAAGACAGGCGGGTTTCGAATACAGCGCGGAAAAAGACGCAAAGTCTCCCTTCTGTGTGATTGCGCAGGAAAATTGGAACGCCGAAGGAGAGCCCTCTGCAGAACTCCTACGCACGAACGGACGAAACATCGATAAAGGAAACCGTGTGTGCAGCTGCTGCAACACTGGCATGGTGCCAAGATGATCAGCAGCGGAACCAGCTGCAGCAGCCGAACCAAGGCACGGGGACGATAGATGGCCCACCAGGGACAGCAGCATCACTGGCAGGTGCAGCAGCGACCACAGTACCAGCAGCAGCCGCGGCAGCAGCAACAGCAACAGCAGCGGCAGCAGCAACAGCAGCAGCGGAAGCAGTAACACCAGCAGCGGCAGTAGTAGCAGCACCAGCGGCAGTAGTAGCTGCAGCAGCGGCAGTAGCAGTAGCAGCAGCAGTGGTAGCAGCAGCAACAGCACTGGCAATAGCAGGCGGCTCCGTAATAGCCCTGGGAGCAGGAAAGCGCCAAATGTGAAGAGAAGGCTGGCAGCAGCTAGCAGCAGAGCAGCAGGGGAACAGCGGAAGCCGCAAAAAGATAGTGGTAGTAGCTGCCCAGCAGCGAAAGGCCAGTACCGGCACAAGCACTGACGTTAGGAGTTGTGCGCCTTTTAGACGCAGGTGCGAGCGACACCTTGTGAGAGCACGAACAACGGCGATAGCGACTTCTTCGTCTTCGTCGTCACCGCGACCACGTGAGGCGTTCTGCGTACGACGAGCTCCCAACAGCAGCGGCACGAACAGCAGGTACAGAGCAACAAGCATAACCGGCCGCTGGCATGGACCCCACCAGGCGTAATGCGAACTATTCTGCCGCTGTAGCGAAGCTGTACCCATTCCAGGGGTAATGCAGGACTTTTGGTTGTTAGAGCAAGGCTAAACGTGTTCCTTTGCGTGCCGGCGGAACCAGGTGGAGAATGCGAAGATGCAAACACTCACCTGCAAAGAGGAGAATATACTAGAGGGACGCATAGTAGTTGGCGAGTGAGTCGATACTATGTCCTTTGAGAGTAGCACACACAGACATCACGCAGCAGCAAACCTGACGGCTCCAGCTGTCAGCTTTGAAGAGACGAGCCAGCCTTGAATGCCACAGGCAGTTGCAGTGGAGAGAAGTGGAAGGTCGTGTAGTGGATCCAATCACACGGACGTAATACCGATGATTGTGCGCACAGTTTGCACACGCAGCAGAGAACCCAGAGCTGCATGCTCAGAATAAGTAAGTGACAACGGCGGGTATTAACAAGTGTCAGGAGAGAAGACAAAAGTACCCGCCCAAGAGTGCCTGTACAGCAGCAGCATCAGCGGCTAAAAATTAGATACACGGGGAATACCAACACCACCTGCAGCAGCGTAAACACAGAACTGACATGTTGGCGTTCAAAGTCGTGCGCAGCAGTTCTCGTACCCCAGCGTGCCCTGTAGTGCTGGCAGGGCAGAGCTGTCTAGTCATGCGCTAAAAAGTGACGCGGACGACTTGACCTGCAGTTGTGGCACTAGCGACTGTATCAGCAGTACGGTAACTCAAATGGATTAGCATGCGTCCTCTATGCAGTTGTACGTGAAGAAGAGGTATAACACGTATGCACGGAAACCTCACTCCGTATAGACGGCACCCATCATGTAAGTATAAGTTTCCGTAGTAACAAGAATACCTTGCCGTAGTAGCACGAATAACGTGCCGTAGTAGCACGACTAACGTGCCGTAGTAGCACGAATAACGTGCCGTAGTAGCACGACTAACGTGCCGTAGTAGCACGACTAACGTGCCGTGGTAGCACGAATAACGTGCCGTGGTAGCACGAATAACGTGCCGTAGTAGCAAGAATAACTTGCGGTAGTGTAAAGAATAGCTGCTTGCTGTAGTAAGAATACCTTCTTGCTGTAGCAAGAATACCATCTTCTTGTGGCAAGAATACCTTCCTGTTGTAGCAAGGATAACTTCCTGTTGTAGCAAGAATACCGTCCTGTTGTAGCATGATATGCAGCCTTGCCTCACACGCTGGAGCGCCGTGTCAGAGGTAAGCTTTGCCGCTACCGCATCTTCTACTAAATTCTCATTCAGACCCGCACACTGGCGTCACAGCTTTTACGTCAGGCACCGTATGTTACAAGGCTACGTACGTATTGAGGATGCTTAAAGGTCTTTTTCAAGAATATGCAGATACTGAGAGGTGTGTTAGAATCGAGACACTGCATATCGCAAACAAAAGAAAGATGGCAACGCGAGATCTACAGACGCAGCAAATAAAGTAGGTGCACACGAATGTTCGCTGCCCCCATCGTAGCAGAAAAACAGTTCTCCTTGCCTCGAGTTGCCAATTGGGGTGCAGTGGTCGCTGCAGTGTCCCCTTTTGTGGTAGCGTACCCACACTTGTAGTGCCTGCGAGCATCTATCGTTGGAAAAGAAGAATTAAGGAAGTCTACTGAGTAGCCGTTGATCCTACTTGTCACGGTACTCCCGAAGAGACTTCAAAACCAAGTCGTCGCCCACAGCGGGATTCGTAAGTCATGCACCACTGAATCGAGAAGCCATCACACGCAGAAGTAGCGTCAGTCGTACAAAATATGGCGCAGACTTTCCCCTTTAAGAAAAAGAAGAGTAACTCCTACACATACCGCCTGAACACTACGGGAGACTGTGTTTGATTCAAACAAGGAGTTCACGTAAGGTGCCACTCCACTTTGTGACCGCTCGAATTCGTGTTGTGCTGTCTGTGGTCGCGAAGCCCCAACCAAGTACTGGGTGACAGCATTATCTCGTCAACAACGTATGTTACTCCGCGTTGCCAGCTATGCCCGACACTGAGATCTACCAGACAAAAGTTAATTAGTGTGCACTCCCACCATTTACTAGCGAGCTTCGTTGAAGCTTTTTAATGTAGGGTTTAATGCTCGCTATTGCCGGGGTGCCCAAGTTTTCTATGATGTATTTTCTCATTCCCATGGTTCGTGTGGTGTACCTTCCAGGCGGTGGCTGCAGTGCTCTGCTCTGTGTTGTGTTCGACGTATTGCGACCCTAGACTTCGTCAATATGCTCCCTTATGGCCTTCAAGCGTAAGCAATAAAGCGCGTTGAGGCTCCGTCATTTTTGTTTGCCATTAATGCTGCAACTGCTTGAGTGGTTCTGCTGTTGCAGGCGTGTATCCTGAATTTTCCCTGGAGAGCATTCCTGTTCTCTGCCTTTTGCCAGTGTCTCACACTCCATGTTGTCAGCTCTGCAAAAGCGCTACGGACAGCTCTGCTCGTGCTTCTGTGTGCTACATCCGCATGCATACACATGTGTACATAAATATGGATATCTGTTATCCGTATATAGATGCGCGTATGTAGTAGTGCCTGCCTGTACATGTGCGACTGTTTTAAGGTCTACAAGATCCGAATGCATGCATGTGTCTATGCATCGATGCTGCAGAATAAAGTTTACGTGTGTTTATACGTACATGTACAAAAATGCAAATACAATTAATTACGACCGTGGTTCTACTTCTTTCAAGAAGCGTTACGCAGCCACATTAGGGGGGATTATACTGACATTCACTTCCCCGGTCTTCTCATGACTCTCGTAAGCAATTTCCGCACGAGTGTGCTCAAACACCGAAGTCAGGCTACGTATCTCTTCAGCTGTTCAGGAAGCACAAACACCGAGGTCCCCGAGTCGTGCCCTAACTACTTCGCACACAAGCGAAGCTTTTTCTCTCTGTGCTTCGAGAGCAGCTGCTTTCTCTTGTTGGAAAGCGTCTATTGATCTCCTTTATAGGGAAAAAAGCGAACACTTTCTACCCTCTCAAGTTTGGGCTTTCTGCTTCGTGTCAACTCAGAATGACTGGTACTCATTCCTCGTGAGTGTAGTCGTTGCCACTGCGACCCCCTGGAATTCACAGTGTGACAGATCTTGTGTTGTTCGGCACTCACGATAGAGTTGTTCACCACTCGGAAGTGACAACTGCTTCGACTAGACGGTTCGCTGGGCTTCAAGCGTCCGTGCGGGCTCTCCACGTGTCACCAATCGTGCCTCTCACGATGATCAGTGCTTCTCTTCTTTGTTCATCACTAGAGGATGCACTTCGTCTACCTTGTCCCTTTACAGAATGGATCAACACATTTTTCCCCAGTACGGAAACTGTCCTGTATTCCGTCACCAGAAGCGCAACGTTACTGTTTGTGACACCTCGTAAACCTCAGGTGACCAAATTTTCATGGCTCCCAAATAAAAACCTGCGTAAAATTTTCTCTTCATTGCCAGTGAAACATGATTTTCGGGTCCGTGCGTATTCGTGATACGTGTCTCATCATTACCGCAAGACGCCTGTTGCCCGTCGTCACTTGTGAACGAGTTCCGGTATATTTTCATGAGCAGAGCTTCCACGTTCCTTGTTCTCCTAGAATGCCGACATAGGGCACCTGCAGTTCCCGACTACAAACTCCCGTTTTATCGAGCGGTACCCAAAAAATTCAGGTTCTCACCTAGTGGTTACATTCGCACTTCGCCACATTCGTACACGTTTGTCGTATGTACACGGAAGTTAATGACACCTTAGTCCCGCAACCTACGTATCTCTCCTCCCCACAAACCGCAGTTCCTGCACTGCCTTCCGCCGTTCCATCACTTCTTACTGAGTCTTTTGAGTTCATCACCGGTGGTGACCCGACGATCACTCGTACCCGATGGTCACATGGATCTCCTTACCAAAGGAAGCCCACGAAAATTCCACTAATTGCAGGGAGTACTTCCGGGCCTTACTGTAGTACCCGAAAACCATTTCGCGTTTTGCACCACGTATGCACGCAAGGTTTGCACTTCCCATCACTCTTCATTTCCAACATTGCGTTCCGCACCCCTCGTGTGAGACATTTGTCCGGGAAGAATTTCTGCTCTCCTCGCATTCTAGCAGCGTTAGCGGGTGCTGCGTGATGTAGCTGTGAACCATTATATTGCGTGGGTTTTTCATTTTCAAGGTGGTCCTGGATCGGCGTGCTCCAGCAGCCCATCGTTTTCGCATACAGTGAAATGCCCGCATTGTTGCGCTTCTGCACGGCGAAGGTCAACGACCCTCTAAATTGAGGTGGTCCTTCTACTACTTTAATAGCGCACATAGTTCAACGTACATTTGTTTCGTTCCGTACTCGCGTGCGCCGATGCGTCAGTTCATTCTGTAAAGTTTTTGTAAACATCCTGCTGATCTGCGTTCGCGTTTCTCTCACAACGCTCCTTTCTTCACGTCTCTACATGCACACCACTTCCTCGTGCAAATATTCACTCAAACATTTAACACTTTTCGGTCCTGCTGCTTTATTTCCATCTACTTCATGCTTTTCAGCTTTTCTTGCATGATTCGTCTTCGCTGCTTCATGACCACCATCAACTTGAAGCGGTCGAAGTCTGTCATATTCTTCCGCTGCTCCCGAATTTGTCGTTTCTTCCCCCACGACGAAGAATTAAATTTGGAGAGAATATCTCCTGCTTCCACTGCTTTCTTCAACGTTACCGACCTGACTCCGCGCGGCACCTTCACGTAGTGATCCGTCAGCGCGATACGCTGCATCGGCATCGACTGCCGTCTGACGCTGGGAATGCGACACACACGATTTCAACACAGACTAAGCAAAAATACACAAACGTGCCCGCCAGAGGGCACTCTCTAGCTCTACCAAATTGGTCGCAATAATGAATTCACATGCACGAAACACGTATCAGCACGCACTGCTTATGAGAGGAAATTAACCTATGACGCAGAAAGAAGGACTACAATACCGGTACTGTGCCTATGAAGACAAAGCACCAGGAGCATCCGTTTGCACAAATTGAGACGGGTGCAACTGTGTACGTCTCAGGTAATGTGCACACGATTGATTGAGAGACACTAAACAAACAGCAGAGACTTTCGGATCTCGTACTTGGTTCTCCCCGCACGAACGGACTGAAGCGGGGACCTGTACACGTGCCTAAAATTATTCGTGCAGCCCGGCCACACACGCGTCGACGAGACCCGTAAGAAACATGGATTTGGTGCTGCAAGACCACGTACGTGTTTCACAAAAACGCAATATCAGCCCTTTTCTGACTAGTAACATCACACCCTTCGCATCCCTCTCATGAAACAATTAGACGGGTAATGCCATTTTTGCAACAGGTTCACGCGCGCAGCTTCTTTCGCATCGAAAAACACAACAGTCAGGCTTCTCGTTAACAAATTCACAACCATATTGAAAGGCCCACTCCGTTTTCGGCCCAGCACGCTGTTTTTCAATTAGGAATACGCGTCCTTTCGTCTTCGAATGGGTGTAGCATCTTCGTTGTCTACAATGCTTATCTACGGTCTATATTCAGAAAACGGGGTAAAACGCCGCCTGCTGCCAGCACACGCACTCCTGTAGATACGGACGAGAAACCAAGGAACCCCTTTCTCCTGTTGCCTTCGTTTCCGTGTGTAGATGATTCAGGTCTTTTGAGTTAGAGAAAAACGACCACCTAGTCACAGCTGGCGTAACTACCCCAGACGCCACTACTATAAGCCCTGCCACACACACATCGACGTCCCGCGCACATGGGACGCCTGCTCTATAAACGGCGTAGACACACGTCAGCATTCTACTGAAACATGAGTACGTGTACGTTTATATACATATTGCACTCTTCAGCGTGAACAGTGCCGCAGACAGTCCCCGCAAACGGGTAGGCATACAATGTACGGACGTAGCTATTTCTGTGCCTCACACGTGACAGTGGTGTTCATGCGCCTGCGCATGATACTGATTTCGTTATGCTTCTGTTTTATGCATGTACGACAATGCCATTTATAAAGAAAAACGTGTGCGGAAAACTTCCGCTTTCGTCAGCAGCTCCTCACCCCGTAACTCCTGCGCCATCGACGAGGACCCGCGTCTGGCTGATGATGTCAACCACAAAGCACAGCTGCAGCGGGTAAACCCAAAAAGAAGCACACACACACACACAACGTACAAAGGTCGGCGTGACAAATAGACACATGAGTGCACACACCTTTACACCATACACCACCTGCGTCCATCGACGACTCTCTGACGCAAACGCATAACTGCCAGCGGATACAGGAAACCGGCCACACAACCAGCCACACAAGCGTGTGTATACTTCCATGTACCTATATATTGACTGACGCGTAGGGGCGAACACAACCACGCAGACCTATACGTATGCATACATCCTGCTGGTGTGCCTGACTATCTGTCTATATAGCTACACAGATACACACAGATCTCTTTCTCGACACGAAAAAGACGAACACGCACGTAACTGTGTATTTGAAGTTTAGCATTGCCCACGGTTGCATGGATACAAAAATCGATTCATTCGCGTACATCCGTTCATGCGTGTAAGTTACGCAAACGAGAAACAAGAGACCAATGACACTCCACGACGATACGTCTTTGACAAAGCTGACGACGAGAAAAGGTGTCACACAAATTTTTCCACTATCGACGAAGAATCACCCAGCCATCTGTGTTGTACACCTAAGTATGCCCGGACACAGGTCTTTCTCTATCTCCCTGTATCTGTCCTGTGGTCCGCCTTTCACCCCGTTACGTGTACACACATGGACAGATATACTTGTTTGCAGCCAGTCTATATACTTCTTCCTCCTACATGCTGCTCTGCACAGAGTCCTGTACACGTTTCTGTACGTGGAGACGCAGTCACTGCTCTCTGCAGCTAAACATAGGTGTGTGCACACCCACAACTTATCCTCTGCGCCTTCCACGGCGCAGATACACTCCAAGACGGACGTGGAGAATAAGCCCGGTAGAAAAAATATGTTACTACATCTTCCTTCTACCAGTTCCGCACATCCGATGAAGTCTCGCGTGAGCGGGCACTTGCTTTAAAGCTTCTGCACGGCCTCTGCTTGCTCGCCCGCGCGCACATTTATGCATATGTGGCGACGTACGCACAGGCGCGCACACATACAGATGCATACAGACTGACAGAGGGACATACCAAATTCGTATCCCAGTACTTGCGTACGTAGAAATATACACATACAGACACAGGTACGCGAACGTGCCTGATCCGTGAAATTTTTACCCTCTACACATATAAACACGCATAGTTACATGCAAAAAAGCTTTCTAATACGTGTATCATAACTACACACGCAGCGCAAACAGAACCATTCACACACCCATGCACACGTACACTGCGCACGTATGTGTGCAGGGCTAATAGCTGCATCTGTTTCCAAACAAGGTACACCGGCAGCAGGGGCTACGCAGCCTGTGCAGATACCCCTCTGCATCGTTACGTATGCCTCTGCCCCTTACACACATGCACGCACCCACACATAGATATATCTTCCGTTCACAACCTTGGTAAATATGTAAACACGACGCCGCACGAGAATGCACCCTTTGCCGTTGACTACTCCCTCTCGCAAACAAGCCCGCAGCACGACCCTCCTGCAAACTCTCGCTTCGAAATGGACCGATAAACACAGGTGTTCTTCCGCTTGCAGACAGGTCCATTCGTGTGCGTGATGATACACGAAACTACATTGATTCCTCTAGACACCTGTGGCACAAAAGAGACATCGACAACGCATTTGCGCCTCCAAGAGCCAGTGTGACATCATCGGCACCACTTGACACTGTCGCTCCAATGCTATACGCCACCGCCAGCTTACCACCCGCCTCATTTCTGCGGCGGCTACTCCCGCTGTGCAGTTCCTCCGGTTGTTGCCACCGGGTGTGTTGTGTGTCACGCTCTTCCTTTTGATGCTGCTATTAATGCTTCTCTCCCTACTGCTGCTACCCGCACGACTCTGCTGACCTCCCTGCCGCTAGTGCTGCCGCTGCTGCTGTAAGCGGTGCTGTCGCTCCTGTTCGAGCAATTGCTACTCTTCACGTTAACCGCTCCTCCTGGTGTGCCTATCGCTGCGCGCATAGCGGCAGCGGCGCCTCCAGCTGCTGCTATTCTTGCTGTTGTTGCTACCCCCCTCGCGTGGCTGCTGCTGTCCCTTCTGTTGCTGCTGCTGCCGCTCGTGACGTGTCTGCATTTAAGACGGTGGTTTTATTCCTTCCGTGCGACTGCCGCTCTCCGTTCTGTCCCTCAAGTTTACTCTCCTTGCTGCTTAGTCCGTGCGGCACGTCGCAGTTCTCTGATAGAAACGCCGTTCTGCACTTGGGATCGTCCCGCTACGTTCGGCAGGTTCGAACAACTACGAAGCGCGAGGACGACGCGTGGGTATGCCTATACGTCTGCGTGTTGTAGCCTCTAGCGTGAGAGTCGACTTGTATCTACTTGTGTCTGGCGGACGTAATTGTGGATATATCTTTCACCTTTGCTGTCCCGTTTCCCAGGTTTTACCCGGGGGGCCAGCGCATCTGTGCAGCTCCCTCCCCCGGCGGCAGACCGGTGCCAGCGAGGGCATATCTGTGGTCGCATTGGGAGGTCGAGGTCCTTTCAACTACCACACAAGCGAGAATACGACGCGGCACTTTTTTGTGAGAAAAAACTACTCGTTGACTGCGTTAGATGCCACAACGCCCGGACCCCACAGAAGCTGGGCATGCGGAGGACGAGGGGCGCAGCAGCAGCGGCGGCAGCCGAGTCTATCTATACCCGCAAACAGTAAGTAGGGTGGTATAATTTGGCGCTGGTGACGAAAGGATGATTACGAAATACACCAGACTGGCCAGCAGAAAAGTGATTTTCACCCGAAAATGCGGATCTGCGTACCTTGCCGGTGTCCGGGCCGTACTGGATGACGCACAGGCGGCCAGGCTGATAGTAGCGCGTGAACAGCGGCATGGTGAAGAGGGGAGAAGACGGCAGAGGGGGATGAAGAGATGGGGAAAGAAAAGAAGATAAAAGGGCCGGGACGCAGAAATACGCAGAGATCCGCGGACCTCGGCGCGACTCAGTGCTCTACCACAACAGACGCGACTCTCCAGCCGAAACGTGAGGAGCAGGCCCCAAGTTCAGTCGATTGTAGCACTAGTACGCAGATATTGTGTGGCACGAGTAATGGCATGCGGTAGCCCTCGCGCTGGCGTCGTGGAGGGCGGACCCTGCAACGGGACGGGATTAACGCGGTGAAGCCCGGCCGCGCCCCATCATTGGAGCAGTAGCCGAAGTACACGACCGCCACCAGCAGCAATAGGCGAGGTCAGCAGTAGCGGCAACGGCACACGGCGCGAGCGGCAACTGCAGCAGTCCGCACCACCCTCGCAGTGGCAGCAGCGTCCTCACGATAGCAGCAGGCGCACCCTCGCATCTACTCATGTGGTAGGCCGCAGCAGAAGGGACAGCAGTATCAGCGGAGTTACCCGTAGACGCGCCGCTCACGTGCGAGGCCGGGCGTGCGAGAGTGCCATGTGGGACTGCTGACTGGTGGAGCCAAGCGCAGCGGTGGAGGCCGTGGCAAGACAGCAGCAGCAGTGAACAGGAGTGGCAGCAGCACTCTGAGTGCTTTGGAGCACGTCAGCAGCTTCACGATCTGCAACGTCGAACACTGGAGGGGTAGGGGGGTCTTTGTCAACACACTGCGGTTGAGAGTGATTTGCGTATCTGTAGACAGGCACGTCTTTTTGTCTCTCCTGCACCTCCGGTATGTGTTTTGTCCTGCGCAACGCATAAACACTGAAAGACTCAACTTCACTGTTTGAGACACGTCGTGCAGCCCCCTACGCTGAAAAGACGCGGCAAGTGTACCCGCCCAATGGGAGATCTGTAGGTTCCTTTGCACCTCCAGCGATGCGAAGACCTCCTAAAGTGGGAGCAGACGAGAGGCCAGACAGGCGGGTATTTCTGCTTTAGTTTGAAGGAGCATTTGAAAAATTTGGCTGCTTCAGTGTTCAATCAGAGCAGCGGCGGCGGCTAGTTCGCACTAGCCACTGGCAGGACCCGTTTTGGCAGCAACGGCAGCCGCAGCAGCAACACGCTCGGCGGTACAGCAGGAAGTGGGCTACAGCTGCCCCTTCTGCGGCTGTTCCTGAAGTCTATGTCGTTGGTGCTGCTCGTGCTGCTGCTGCTCTTGAAACCATTGCTTTCGCTGCGGCTAGCAATGTACAAACGCGCTTACAGTCTCTCGCACCTTTCACATCACACCCGCAGCGGTCGCGCCCACTCACACAGAAGCTAAGATCTTCCCAGAATCCGTTGGCCCACGTCCTGTACGAGTCACTGGAACTCGGCAGCCACCTTCAGGAAGAACTCCGTTTGTCGCAAAAGCAGCACCAAGCGTGTCAGCAACTGCAGACCTTTGCTGCCTGCGAAAGTCCCAACACCACCTCGTTCTAACAGTAGGACTTGCATCATTATACATTTACATATATGCGTGCCAGGCGGGAAGGAACAGTAAGACACGGCCGTAGCAGCTTTCCGGATTCCACTCGCGAACGCTGAGCCTCGACAAATACGGCCCGCGTCGTCTGTGAACTCAACTTGCCATTGCGGCGGGTCTCAGCACTGTTATATGCCTGTAATCCGTCCCTTCTCCTGCTAACGGCAGCAGCAAAACCAGCAAGAGCAACATCAGTTAAAGGGAACACTGAAGGAGGAGCAGCCCAGGCAACGAAAGCAAAAACAAGTTGCTTCCTGTCCGAGAAGGAATTTATTTTCGGTATCCGGCGCGCTTACAAATTCCCGTATACTTTTTGTAGGCCATACGCGCCGACGTTTCTGGAGGCAACACCGTCGTGGAGGATTTCAAACTCCCAGGTGGCGTCGTCCTTGCCTTGCTTCTGTTGTCCCTTGATTCCGTCGTGTTTACGTCTATTACGAAATGGCGGTTCGTGAGATGGAGCGGCGAGAGCCTTTGATGGAGTTTGGTGGCAGCTTCTTGCTGCTGCTGGGTATTGGTTTGTTGAGCTTATTACACTCCAAGTACATATGCTACGGCGCCGCAGCAGGTTTATCATATCTCGTCCTCTACCTCGCGCTTTACCCACTTCACAGCGTGCGTCTGAACCCCGTGCTTACGCTAACGGACGTGTTCTTGGGTCGCGTGAGCATCCTGGGAGGGGTGCTTGTGATGCTCCTTCAGATACTAGGCGCCATAGCAGGGGCTTTACTTGTTGCGCTGATATGCAACAAGCCTGTCTTCATTCCTACAGGCGTGGAGGGTAACAACGAGAAAGTGTTGCTAGCGCAAACCGTCTTCTGCACTGCCCTCGCCTTCATCCACATCGATCTTGCTGCTGAACCTAGCTCCCGCATGCCTGGAATCGCAGTCGCGCTAGCGACGTACGCAGCATACACAGCAACAGCAGGTCTATCTGGCTATTTGAATCCTGCTGTTGCTGGTGCTCTGACCCTCAGCAATGCATACAGCGGTGTGACTGTGTTGCCTGACGTTGTCGCCTCCTTCTTCACCGTCCCGTTTGTGGGAGCTGCGGTAGGTTGGGGGTTGTTCAAGCTTACCCAAGACAACCTGCTGATGGCAGAGCTGGTCGGTAGCATGATTTTCACCTACAACACCTGCTGCGCTCTGGCAGGGGGACTCACTACCACCAACTCTGCTATTAGCATCGGTTGCATGTCTGCTGCTATTGTCTACACAACCGGGTGGAGAAGTGGAGGAGCCATTAACCCTGCCATTTCCTTCGGAACGCTTCCTGGAGGCTACAACAAACTTCGCGACGTCGCCTTATACTCTGCGTTCCAGTGCGGAGGAGGAGCTATAGGCGCTGTGCTCGCCCGGTATACTATGGGGCCGCTAGGCATCTTGAATATACTTAGAGGTGGAGATACAATGAGAGATGTAGGCATGCTGTTTGCTTTTGGAGCTCTGCTAATGGCTGCGTACTCATTCTCCTTTGGAGACAGACTAGGAAGGCCTGCAGGTCTTATTGTGGGAGTTGTATATTTCGTCTTTCACATGCTGTTCAAAAAAGGTGTTTCCATGAATGTCCAAACTGTATTCGGGATCGTCGTATCTCAGCTGTTCAACGGATATGCCGAAGATCCGGGAAACGCTCTCGTCTGCTTCTTGACTCCTTTTGCTGGTTCTCTTTCCGTCGCCACCCTCATCACGTTTCTCCCCACGCGCTACCAAAGACTGCCGTGAAGGACGCGGCCTCCACCAGGAGGTTGAACAGACATACGCGAGCAGCCGCATATGGGCCAGAACAAATACATACAAGTTCACAAATGTATAGATAGACTTGTGGTCGTGTGCGTGATGTACAACGCTTCTTCGCGAGCGCAGAATTCATTCATGCCTGCCACTGGAAGTCATCGTTAGGACGCCTGCCTACATATATCAAGAGAGACCGATACCGCGCGCGGCTCCCTGTGGTCTGGGAGACGTGAGAAAGGAGAGATTTAACGGGTATAAAACAGCAACCACTGCACATTCTTCAGCAACGGACGGACAGGAGCCACCGCACATTTCTCGGCAACATGGGAAAAGATGTAATCTGTATCGAACTGAGTAGCCGTGCTGGCGGTCTTCCCCTGTCCCCCCCTGTAAGCAGAATACAACAGTTAGAGCATTTACATGTGAGTAAAATATAATTTATAGGTGATTAGTTTTGTATGAATTTCGTGGCTTATCTACCCCACATGGGAGCACCGGCGTAAAATTGCCAGCCACAGCCCTTCGCTCCATCCTACATATACGCGTATGTAGATTGATGTATACACGTGTGGTAAGAGCCGCTTGCCTATGCAGCAAAGGACGTGGGAGTGAACATAATTATATATATTTTTCCTATTGAGACTGAGTCGACGCTCTGGCTATGCATACATACACAAACACACTCAGGAGGAGGCACTTTCCAGTGGCTTGTTCTCGTGTGCGTCACACGGACAAGAGAACATACTGAATTGATGGTTCCAGCCCACCAAGTCAGCGTCCCGTGTTTCAACAGCTAGGCAAGGCGCTGGAACCGTGTCCGTGTACACACATACGCATAAGTTGCGTACACGCTAACTGTCGCACGCCTGGCCGTAAAGATGAGTCGACGAAAGTGTCCTAGGAGTAAAACGGTGGATAGATTCGCAGACATTTATAAACATTTATTTCCGCCTGTAACCGCTGACGCGAATAAGATTTTTTAAGACAAGAAATCGCCCGTCTGGACGTACAGCAAAGTCTGGTAGCCGCAGCGTAGGTGAATGGGGAAATAGATTGTCGTCTTCTTGTAATGCAACTTCTTACATTTGTCAAATTTCTTCAAAGGAAAATTTTTCAGCAAGACAAAAATGAGAAACTTCGACGCACAGGTGACCCGAAAACAGGACCCTATACGTCGAGAATGAGGATGTATACCGGCTGAGAAATGTATCTGTGCACGTGTGTTTCTGAACGTGCGAAAGTACACATACGTACGCGGACACGTTGGTGCACATATATATCTGGGCGTATGTACATTAAACTATATATATCTATATCTATATACATATATATATATATATATGTCGACTGCTCTCCTGCGTGTGTGTATTTGAATACATACGTACGCGTGTCCAACGCACGTATATACATATGCGTGTATGTCTTTGAATTCCTTTACGCATTTACGTATGTGTATGTACATATATATATATATCTCAAATGCTTAACCCGGATCAGACGAGCAAAGCTCGGACAAGGTATCATCGTGACGCCGCACGTGTTTGAATACTAACGTCTGACTATCCGATTTGAGGCACCTGCTCCTTGTTCAAAATTTTCCGAAAGAACTGGCATGTGCCAGTACGCCAGCTCACCTGCTGACAGTCACTGAAAGACGCGGATCCACAGGTGCACCTGTCGACGCGTTTGCAACGTGTGTATATGTATATACATACATATATATATATAAATATGAGTCCCAGTTAGCAGCCGTTTAATAAAACGCATTTACAGGCTGATCCTCCCCTGATATAGCTAAATCCTCCCGGTGTACATTCGCGTACTGCGCCTGGACGTTCGGGAAACAGAAGAAAAGTGCAACAATTTATGCACGTGTATGCCGAGTCATGTCTGCTCTCCGCGATTTCGCCCACGTGCGCTCCATATAGAAACACGGCGTTAGTAGTCGTCACTTTATATGTGTGTACACTTCGCAAGTACACATCTGCATCTCTCTCTCTCTCTGCTTCTGCCTCTCCCTAAATGTACATACATCTACGAGTGTGTTCTCCTTGTGCGAGGAACAGCGGTGCACTTAACACGTGGCACCGGTATCGCGGACCCGAGTTCCTCCCGGTCGCTGTCTCTCCTCGTACAAATGAGGAACGACAGGAAGGTGCCCTGTTGCAAAGTTGAGGCTCTTATAAAAAGTGTCGGCAGCTTCGCCTCCAGGCACAAATAGATACACGGAGGTACACACGTGTGCGCATCATCTGTACAATACTATTGCCGTACACCCACGTAACTCTAACTCGTGCCTGTGCGCCATTGCCGTGTCCCGCGGGGGCCGGTCTACCAGTGTTACGTGTTAGCAGTCTCGTTGTAGCAGCTGTTCCCACATCTGGAATAGCCGTCCATTTATAGTGGCAACTTAGAAGCTTCGCGTTGAAACTAAGCTGCTACAGCGAAGAAAGCGTCTGAGGCGGTAGCATGCAAAGCGCAGTAGGCGCAACAGCGCGCCGTCAGACTACGTGCAGCAGCCGGTACAGCAACGACACCAGCCGCAGAAGCCCCGGACAGAGGAGCAGCACGTGCAGAAGCAACACAGGCAACGGCAGCGGCACAAACAACAACCGCTGCTGTAGCAAAAAAGGAGCCGCAGCGGCAGACGTAAAGTATGCAACGGCGATGGATGTTCTCACAGTTTTCTTTTTTTACGTGGCGTAGGTCGACGTTCCTAGTCTATGTAGACAAAAAAATTCACACACTCGCTACCTCGTGAATCCTGTGGAATTCTTTACGAGGCACTCCTGTTGAGACAGCTGACCAACAAGCATCTCTCTTATATTTACTATTCTGTACACATATAAAGAATATACATATATGTATATATGTATCTACGTTGTTGTGTGCGCGTAGGTACATAATGTACCTGTATGTACGTTTATACACATACAGATATATATCTATCTATATCTCTCTCTATACCTCTGGACGCACACGTGCATACGTGTCGAGTCCAACAGTTCATTACGTGTAAAGGGCGCTATCTGCAGGAAACGCTGTAGTCTTTCGATAACGCGAGTCACTCGCTTTGCCTTTCTATGCTGCTGTGTAGGGAGAACAACAGTAGTTCATTTCCTGCGACCCTAGTGCTTCGCGCGTTTTGCCACACAAGAATTCTCATACGGATATACATCTGTGTGTCCAAGGGTGCACATGAATGTATACATACACATAAAAGTGGACGGGTGCACACAATCTGCAAATACACATGCAGACATGTGTGTCAACATGTGTCTGAGGGCCGAGGTAGTTTACACAGATACACGTCCACGCGTGCGCATATGCGTGTGCTGTTGCTTCATTCTTGGCGAAGCGCTTTTGAAGAATTCCCGAGCGTGTCGCGCCTGGGCAGAGAGGCAGCAAGAACCAGCAGTGCAGCAGTTCTCTGAGCTTCGCTGTGGTCGCTGCTTGCTCTGTGTGGCAGCTGAGGACGGCGTCGTGTGTGTGGGTTTTTCAACCACCACTTCGATCTCCACACACACGTGCCCCCACATACAGAGGGTTCTGCATGTATTTGCAGGTGCTGGGTGGAGTAGCGAAAGTTTTCTTGTATGAATGGACAAGTACATATATCTGCACGCACATCTGTGACCGACACTTTCTCACGGTCCAGAGGTGGTGTGTACACGTCCTAGGCAAGCGCCACTTCCCGTAGTGGGTTAAGCCATGTAAATCTAGGCATGTAGGGGTCGAGCAGTACATGTCTTTACGAGAATACACATATATCTTTGTACACGCAGGTACGCGCACCGCTTTTTATCTGAGAATATCTACATCCACATACATGTAGACGTGTATCTCTGCGTGCATGTGTATGTGAGTGTGTGTGTGTGTGCGACCGAATACAAGAGCTAGACGACTGTGAAGGTAAGCAGACGTAATAATAATAGATTCACGCAAAAAACACTCGTGTACCCTTCCAAGGAAGCGCATCACACTGCGCCGGGGTACTGCGCAGGTAGCATACGCCGCGACGCCTACTGACATGCCCCTCCAAGTAGTACGCACACCTATGACGCGTCAGCAGACACATGCAAAAACCTCGCCGAAGGCACGGTAACACACCTACGCAAGTACCTCTGTACGCTTGTGCATATATATGTACATATATATATATATATGTGGTCCCGTTACACACACACACACATGTAATTGCGTACGCTTGTGCGTACATATATATGTATATGTATGTATATATGTGACCCCGAGACACAAAAGTACACGCACGCGTAGGTGGATATCTGCGTGCAAGTCTAGAAACTTCACGTCGTACCATGCGTCCGTAGTGGAACCTATAGATACGCTATACATACACATATATGCAGGTATAACAGGGCGTCCATAGAGGGATGTGTACAGCTGCTACACGTATACATATATGTATATATAAGCGGGCGTCCGAAAGCGAATCTCCACACCCGCTACATCCATATAACCAAGCCTCCAAAAAGGAGTCTATAGTGTCGATATATATAAGTATACACACACAAATAGATAGTCAGTTGTTCGTAGCGTAATCTATACTGCGGACATATATATATATATCTACATATGTGTATAAGCAAGCATGCATGAAGGAATCTACAGTGCCGCTACATATATGTGAAAGGTGTAGTATTCCTCCTAAATCTATTCCTGCCACTACTACTCCTACACGCGACGACGTGTAAGGCGTGCAGGGTAGAATATCTTCCCCAATTTTCGTTCATAAAAGGGAGTTACAGACACAGCAAGTACGGAAGTCTGGCATGGAAGCGCCGACGTCGCCGCTGTTTACACAAACCTACGCATGTACAGGAAGACAAAAACACGGAGAAAACGAAACGAGACACAAGAGAACGGAAGAAGATGAAAAAGAGGGGAGTTTTCGTCTCAACGACTGCTGTCTGACGACAGTTTAAGAAGTCAGTCAAAGAAATACCGGCTCTTCCCGCAGAAGTACAAAGTTGAACACCCCGTCGCGGCGAGGGCAGTACAACAAATACCCACACACATCCCCTACACAGACTCGTACACACACAACTGCAAACGCATGTGCAAGACTTCGCGTACATACACATGTATATATATATAAATATCTACGGGGAGCCCACACGTAGGCGCACGCAAATTAGCAGTCGGCAGATATCACTGCTGATATTGGGACACACACAGACACTCACGTATACGCGTGTTATAAAGATGCATGCGTCTACGGGTATGCATACGTATCCGCAGATAGGCTACGCGTGCATATATATGTATGTGTATACAGGTAGGTAGAAAATGTGTGTGGAAATGACTTACACGCGTGTACCTATGTAGGTAGGGACGTATATGGGGATGTACGTATAGACAGGTAATTGATGTACAAATGTAGTATATTCGTATATGTGTACAGGGGGATGTATATGGAGACGCACGTGTAGGGAGAGATATTCTATGTACATATATATGATAACGAATATATGTGTCCATACATACGTGTGTGTATGGAGCCTGAGCTGCAGACAGAAAACATTCGTGCAAATGCATTACAGTTTATGGAGACTGACGTACAGAGAGATAATATATGTGCATATATATGTTTTACATACGTGGACATGGACTGATACGCAGCTATGTATATAGACATCTGTCTACAAAACGCACGTGCTTACTCACTCTGTTTTCCACGGTGCAGCGGCCCCACACCATCTCCACTAAATTCCTTACACGCATAGACACACACGCACGTAGAGGTACAAGCACTCCTCCATATATACATATATAAATATATATATATACACGTATTTATAACGTGTACAAAGACGCACATACTATACATTTAAACGTATACGCAGACGCACATGCGAGCTATATACATATATCTACGTGTCTACACTATGTGTACAGAGAGACCTACACACGTCCTATATATATATGTAGGTGTATGCCTGTAGATGTGATTCAGTCTGGCCTGCTACACATATACGTGCGTGACGCTAGTGGTTCTCTTGCTTTCTCCTTATGTACGTCCACGCACGTATATATGCACGTAGACGTCATTTGCTTCACTGTCTTTCTGTAGATATATTTGTTGTACGGCGTACACCTTGAATTAACGCGTTTTACCAACTTCAACATGTGTACAGTCCACTGGCGTGCCGGTCCACTTGAGCAGGACGCGTCTTTTCCCTGCCTTTCTCTTGCAGCGCGCAGGGCCCGCTTTCCGCATACCCGTCCTTCTGCACGTCTAGTCTACGCAGACGCACATATATAGTACGCACCCGCCTACACGTCTTGTTTTCTCGTTGAGGAGGCCACCCCACTGCAGGAAGTCGGAAAAGGACCAAAGTGGAGAAGACCGGGGAATTCATGGTCCTGCGCTCTTCTCTCGTTGCGCTGATAGCGGGTCTCTCGCAGTTCCACGGGGTGTACGTACACCAGGGACGAGCACAGACACAAGAACAGAGATAAGTTGCATATATTTACACGTCCACCTACACGAGAAGACAAATCGCTCGAACTGACGTCCCTTTCATCCTGCGGGGTCCCTGCTCTCTGTTCTGCACGTCTTGAACGCGTGTTCAATCTCCCCATATATATATATATATACGCCGGTAGGCATATATACAAAGAGAAAAGAAGACAGAGGTGGGGATCACGCATGCGTTGACAAACACATATTTATACTTACAGAAGAAGTTACTCGGCTGTATAGGTGTGGGTGCATTTGTCTCTCTATATATATATATATATACACGTACCCACTATATATATATGTATGTATGTACGTATGTTGAGACACGTCTAGAGACGTCTATGATGAATACTACACCAGGTGTACATAGAAATATATATGTCTCTATAAGCAGCAGAACAGAGAGATGTACTCAGACATAGACGGGAGTATAGTACGGAAGTAGACTTTCTAGGAAGTTCCTTCTTCTTTATGAAAAGCGAGGAGAGACGAATATCCCCCCCTACGGACAGAAGTGAAGACCCGAACTTTTTGTGTACCAAACATTTCCCTTCTTTTGGCACGGAGAGGACCAAAAGATGAAGACTGAAGATATACGAACACTTTTTCGTGCGTATTTCCTTTCTCTGCATACGGAGAAGCCCAACGTAAAAGTTAGAGATATAAACTCTCGGGTATATTCCCCTTTTTTTGATAGAGGGCCTTCTCCTTCGCTTTGCGCAGATCCTCCTGAGTGATTTTCATTCGACGCTCGCGCAGCGCCAGCAGCCCCGCCTCCGTGCACGTTGCCTGCACGCACACACACACGGACACACACATATGTACTCACCCACCCACGTGTACCTACTCTAACATATATAATACACGTGTATAAATGTATGCATATATATTGACACACACACACACACACACAGATACACTACCATCTTCTACTACTTTGGAGACATTACCAAACATTCACGAATCTGTGTATATATACGTATCTACGCATACTTGGAGGTACAAATGTAGTGACTTTCACAGACGTAAATAGACGTACAAACGTATACCTGTATATATATATATGTGCATACGTGTAGATATATGGATGTATCCACGTATATATCATATCACATATGTACATATACATAAATACATGGATTCATATATATAGGCATTCCCATATCATACACACATATATATATACACATTACTGCCAAGGGGTGTACTGCTGTACAGACACACACATACACACAGACACATGTGAAAGGTACGTCCTGCGCGGGGCCCTGCGTCGGAATGTAGACACGTATCTACACATATACATATATATGAATATATACATATATATACACGTAGGTAAACAAGCAAAGTTTCCTTCTATAACTGTCCACATACATACGCACAACTACCGCTATATATGTGTATGTGTGTGCCTATATTTACATATGTACATATATATATATGTATACACACACACATACACACACGATATTTCTACGTAATACTGTCCCTAATATCAAAGATATGCAGCGTAAATCTATCTACTACGACTACGTTATACATACGCATACAAACACCCGGCACCTACATATGTATATATATATATATATATATATATAGTTGCACCTATCCGTCCCCCTGTAGCCCATCCCGACCATATATATATATATATGTAGTTGCCAACTACCTATAGCCAAACCGTGTCATACATATACCTATGTATATATATATATAAACCACCTTAAGCGTCGCCCTGCCATGTGTATATATATATACACAGGTCAACTACCTAAGGCCACGCCCCGTCATATACACATAGATATATATATATATATATATATACGTAGGTATCAATCACCTATAGCTTAGCGCTGCGACACCCACATATATATACATATACGTATATATGTAGATGAGAAATACCTATAGCCTCACCCGCTCATATATATACATATATACACATATGTAGACGTCAACTCTCTATGGCCAAGTCTTGTCATACATATGTATGTGTATGCATGTATGTAGATATTGACTACCTTTAGCTCAACCCTGCCACACATGTATATATATATATATACTCACGTACGTATGTAGATGAAAAGTACCTATAGCTTACTTCCATCACACACACGTACACATGTATATATATATGTGTAGACGTAGATGTCAACTACCTGTAGTTCATCATATATATATTTATATGTCTATATGTAAATGAAAGATACCTATAGCATAGCCCTGCTATATACATACTTATGTATATATACACACTGGCGGGAGGTCCTCAACGTAAGAATATCCACGGGCGCTCGAACATGCATATACATACATATATGGCTGTGTACGTTTGTGTGTTGTGAAGTGGTGTGAAATCGCTGTCGGCGAGGGAGGAAGTTCGTAAGAAGACGGATGTAAAAAGTGGACCTTTTCTACGCACGCAGAGAGAGCAGTTTACTTTGATATCTGCGCCGGAGAGCTCGTCCTTTGCCATCACAAATTCTTCAAGATCCACGTCCTCTGCCATGGTCATCTTCGCTGTGTGAATCTGCCACACCGCAGCAGCAGCAGCAACAGCAGCAATGTAACAGCATTAGCAACACCAGCAGCAATAACAGCAGCAACAGTAGTAGCCATGGCAGCAGCAGCACTAGCGGCAGAAACGGCCCCGCAACACCAGCAGCAACACCAGCAGCAATAACAGCAGCAGCGACATCAGCAGCCACAGCAGCAGTAGCGACAGCAGCACTAACAGCCCCGCAACAACGGCAGGATCAGCAGCAGCAACAGCAGCAATACTACAGCAGCAGCGAAAGCACCAACAACGGCAGCAGCGAAGGCGGCAACAACAGCACCAGCAAAAACACCAACAAAAGCAGCAGCAACAGTAGCAGCAATAGCAGCAGGAGTCTGTGCGACACGTTGAGAGGTAGGTGTATAGAGCGACCGCTTCAAAAGAGCCCTCAGCAGCAGGTTTTAACATATCAATCTCAGCGACCCTCAAACAAGTGGAGCCCCTCCCAAGGCCATACGCACATACACATATACACACATGCATTTCCTTGCACGTCTTCAGGCAGAGAAAGAGAAAAACAGGGACAGGAAGCTTCCGCGTATAAACGGATCCACGTAGGGACACGTGCCTGTGGCGGGACGTACGTATATACGCATATGCTTTGTCTCTATTAAGTGCCCCTCCAGAGACACAAAGAGACTGATACACGTCTGGGCCACTACACACATATATATGTGTAGGCGCCCGTGGCGCAAATATATGGGGAAACGTCCACATATATAAGCAAACAGACACACCACTAGAAATACATTTATATCTGCGTGTGTGTGGTAGATACACAGAGAAACAGAGACACATACACGTCTACGCCAGTCCACACATATACATACGTAGCAGCGCCCGCCACGTACAGATACATACATGGGCATGCGCGTATGTACATGCACATGTACACACAAAGATATTCATACATCCACATAAATATACACGTGAAGAAGTTTCTCCACACGCAGTATACCGCCAAGACTTCCCGCCCTTAGTCTTCTGTCTCTCTCATTGTCCCTCTACTCCTCTACGTACATACGTACGTGTACACGTACACATATACATATACACATGTTGATAGATGTGTTTATTTATGTTGAGGTACCTGTCTCGTCTCCCTCTTCTGTCTCCCTGTCTCGTCTCCCCCCTTCTTCCATACACGTTCATTTGTGTGTACACACGAACATAAATATATACACACGTGCATGCGCATATTGATGCGTAAGTTGATCTTCTGTCTGTCTCCTCTCCCTATACACATCTGTGTGGGTCGGCGTACATATACATGATCCACGTGTGTATGCCTGCACTCGAAAACGTCGTCTGTACTCTCTCCACTTTCTCCACATCCATATATATGTGTACAAATACAAACACACACATACATATATATGTGTGTATGTACGTTGGGGTACCGTGATCTTCTCCCTCTCCATACATTTCCACGCATATATGAACTCACACATACATATATATCTTTTATAGGGAAGAAGACACTTGACCTTCTGTCTCTCTGTATACACTTGTATCGACATAAAATATATGTCTTGTGTGGTGCTCCTTTCCCAGCAGGCCCGTGGCCCTCTCCCCCGCAGGTCTCTATACTCATCAGCGTCTCCGCACACATGCGCCAGCAGCAAGCCACGTACACAAAGAGACATCTACGTACGGCCACTACAATCACCTACCTATCTATCTATACATTCACACTTACACATACGGAGACTATATATATGCAGCTATATAGGCACGCATATGCACATGTCCCCCATATTGTTTGGGTACGAATAAACCTCTTTCTCTCTGTTTCTCGCTCTGCGTCGCGGCGCACAGCAGCATGCATGTACGCAGTATATATGACTGTGTGCATGCACAGCACACTCTCCCATAAAGCGACAACACATACACATGTGCCAGCAAATGCAGAGGGAGACGGCTCTTGCTGTCTCCGTCTCTCTGTCTCCTTCTGTCTCCAGATATCGCCCCTGTGGCCGCCACGGATATGCACGGCGAAAAGTCTCTACCCCACACACGAGCAGCATGCACACACCCACGCGAACGTAGTCCACGTATGTGGATGGACTTGTGCGCACGTGGAGAAGACCGCAAAAGAGAAAAGAAGAAGGACTGCTGTGTGACGAGGACAGAAGGGTGGAGACGCGGCTGACACGCATATGTTACCTGGAAGATTTTCCTTTTCGTTTTTGTGTCGGGATTCGGCAGTTGAATCTTCCGGTCGATGCGTCCCGGACGTATCAACGCAGGATCTAAACTTTCTATCCTGTTCGTGGCCATGATGACTTTCACGTCTCCTTTTGACTCGAAGCCGTCGAGTTGATTTAACAGCTCCAACATCGTCCGCTGAATTTCTTTTTCTCCTCCGCTCGTTGCGTCATATCTGCATTACCCCCACCCCCACCCCACACACACGAGAGCAGCCAACAAACACACACACGTACATATTATATATGCAAAGATATACAAAGTAATACGCATTATATACGCAAGCACATGCCTGCCTATACACGCACATGTACACCACACAAGAGGACCCACAAACACATATAAATTGTATATATTGTATGTATACCTACCTACACATATATATGCGTCAGACTCACAAGGATATACCTCAAGCATATACACATATATATTTACATATACACGCATCCATATGTAGATACACACACACGTATACACGTGTACATAGACAAGCATGTATCTACACATTAAAACATGTGTATACAAATGTACGTACACATATATGGACACGCAGGTACCGGGAGGTGACACAGACCCACGCATACACAGAGGTGAGTGAGTCTACATATATACACACACGCTTCTACGTTCAGGAAAAACTCGTCTGCCCGCACAAAGACATGTACATACGGAGGTCCAGAAGTGAGGCCAGAGCAGCCTACGCTTCTATACGAACGTGTACATCCATACACACATACCCACTCCCCTACACAAATACACATACATAGAAAGAGAGAGATTTTCACATATATATATATGTATATGTACGTATATATATATGAATATGAACGCAACATCCCACACACATATACCCATACACGTATACAAGGAGAGATATCCATACACATACACACATATATATATGTACACATATAAATATGTATATATATATATATATATATATATATGAGTACGAAAGCATCATCCCATACGTACATACCCGCATACACGCTGCGTGCATACAGGCACCCATATACATATCCCCACACACACAATCCCTTGTACATACGTATACATATGCATGTATGTATACATATACATATACATATATATATATATATGTACGTATATGTATGTGTACGCATGTCTGCAGAGTCGTTGGCGTGCGCGTAAAACCCCGCACGTACACGGTCAACTACCTCCCGCGCAATTTCTCCCTCTATGTATCACCTCGACTCAAACAGACGCGCACCTCGGACTGCATGTGCGGGACTCGCTGCTGGGGTGGTCTTCTACACACATACATATGTTTATACGTACACAGGACTCCGTCGCTCCTCATATATATTTACATGTAGATATACATACATATATATATATATATCATATATAGATCGATAGAGAGACAGAGACAGGAGCATACAAAGTTTTATGTATGTACACATGTAGACAGTAGTCGATAGCACCTCACCTACATACACTTGTACACAGAATTCGAAAGCTCTTCTGTTCTATTTATACGTGGATAGGAGGAGTTTATAACTCTACATATATATTAATGCGTGGACAGAAGAATATGTACCTCTTCACATTTGGAAGCGGAGGTACACGTAAACGCGCACGCATTTTCGCGGCCTCACCATCACAAGTTGGATATCTGCATACATTATGCAAATGAATACACATATATATACATGCATATATTTATTTATATACATAGAGAAAGAGAAAGTGGGAAGACCACCCCAGCAGTGACTTCCGCACATGCAGAGAAAGTGGGAGAGTCATGCACGTGGCAATGGACAGCAACAACAACAGGCACACCGACAAATGCCGCGAGCAAAGCTGACGGAGGGACAACAAGTCTCCCTGACTTGCACCCCTCTACGCTGTCCACACACGTGGTACAGTACATACATACATCTTAGCACTTATCACAGAGGTATCCACATACATAGATATACACTTATACGAACACACACACATGTAGAACTATATACACATATATATATATATACATATATATGTGTATATGATCAACATATTTGGAAAGCGTATGCAGGGGTAACTCACGTACCGCTTCGTGCCGACTGCATCGATTTCATCTATGAACACGATGCTGGGTGCATGTTCGTGAGCGAGTTTGAACATCTCCCTGACAAGTTTCGGACCGTCGCCAAGATACTTTTGAAT
Source organism: Sarcocystis neurona (assembly GCA_000727475.1). Taxonomy (NCBI): domain Eukaryota; phylum Apicomplexa; class Conoidasida; order Eucoccidiorida; family Sarcocystidae; genus Sarcocystis; species Sarcocystis neurona. The sequence goes on along the minus strand of KL647315.1, from coordinate 555,544 downwards.
TAATTCACTTCCCACAACCCGAAGGAATGTAGCAGAAGTCTCGTTCGCCACGGCCTTCGCCAGTAACGTCTTCCCTGAAACAACAGCAACGCAAAGGATCCAGTGTACGTACTCCTCAAATGCCCGGGTGTACGTACACCTCAAACGCTCGGGTGTACGTACACCTCAAATGCTCGGGCGTATGTACACCTCAAAGGCTCACGTGTGCATACACCTCAAAGGCTCAGGTGTACGTACACCTCACGTGCTCAGGTGTACCTACAGGTCAAGTGCTGAAGGGTGTCTACAGCACCTCTAGTGCTAACGTGTACATACACCTCCACCGGAGGAGGTGTACGTACACCTTAAAACATATCCGAGACTGGGTGTCTCAAGTCGGGGGTGCGCAAGTACACTTCACGCCCTGGGCGGTGCTGCGCCTCACGTGCGGGAAGTCTGTGCGTCTCCAGTCGTGTGTAGTCCACAGACATTTCCAGCTGCAAAGTGACCCTGCCTGTCGGTCGTGGGGTGTATATACACCTCAACTCTTTCAACACACACAAGCTTCAAGTCGGTGAACGTGCAGGCACTGGTTGTCCTCATATGGAAGCAGACGTTGCTCACCATGTACGGTGGATGTACACTTCAAATCTCAAAACGGACGTCTCGCGTGCAAGTCACGCTTTTCGCTGTACGTATGTCTCACTGCGAGGGTCGCATGCGCCGGATGCAGCGCGGTGTACAGACACCTGAAACACGGTGCGCCTGATGCCCAACGCAGACAGGTCGGCCTGTCGGAGGGGTCTGTGCACGACTCGTGTTGCGTACGTGAGCTGTGAATGTGACGCTTCAGTGTACGTACACCGGAACCGAGAAATGCGAAGGGTCTGCGAGGGAGATACGTGTGTACAGCGTGAAAGCACACGCACTTCCAGGCCCCCCACACACCCACCCGGACTCCCAGCGCCCGAGCTACGTACGAAGAACCCCGCGGGAGGCGCACGACGTCTGCTGCGGTGTACGTACGCCCAGCCTTCCCCCCACACAGGAGTACGTCCGGCGACGCCAGTGTTGCTGGAGCGCAGAGCGAAGGCAGCCCGCAGCGGCAGGCAGTGGCAGGAGCACAAACGGAGGCAGCAGCGGCAATGTCAAAGGGGCAGTCAACCACCTCGGCAGTGGTGCCAGCAGCAGCAGCAGTGCAGCAAAGGCGCACTTGCAGGGATAGCCGCACCCAACAGCAGCAGCAGACGGGAGAACAGCAGCAGCAGAGGGAAAGGCAGCAGCACCGGCACAGACGCCAGAAGCGTAACTCTTCGCGGCGACTGCAACGGGAAGCCTGTCGCCCACAAAGAATACAGCAAACTGCATGCTCTAGAGAACGCAAGCAGCAGCACGTCTTCTCCGCAAGCAAAATACATATGTATACGTACGTACACAGTTGCATATTATGTGTATACATATATATCTATCTGTAGTGTACAAAGAGACGCACCGGTGCCAGGGGGGCCGTAAAGAATAACTCCCTTGGGCGGGCTGATCCCTATATCGTCGAAGAACTCGGGATGCGTGAGAGGGAACTCGACGGCTTCTTTGACTTCCTGCATGCCGCAGCGGTTCACAGCGGAAAACGAAGTGCAAGCACGGCTGCCGGCCTCCCCACACCACGAGCAGTCCTGTCTCTTATCCGCACACCCATGCGCGGAGTGCGTGACGGCACACACATGAAATGTACGCATAAACAAGAAAATGATCGTCTGTATTCGGTTAGTTCTCCAAATGAGCACACATGCACTTTCGAAAACGTGTGGGCAGAAGCGCACAAGCGCATGCACCTCTCTCCGGACGAAGAGGTGTACAGACACCCGCGGCGCGGAAGAAGGCAGACGCACACGTAAAGAAGAGAGGAGGAGAGGGGGCCACGGCGCTCCACATATATACACAAGTCCACACAGATGCATGCACGGCAAAAAGAAGGCGACGACTACAGAGAGACACAAACATCCGTTCTCTTCCCCACGCTCGCCGTCTCCCTGTCTCGGCCTCTGTGTCTCCCCACACAGCGACACACAGCGCCAGCAGATGACTTTTTAGCCCAGGGAAGGCGCACGCAGGCATTCCACGCGGCTACGCGTTCTTCTGTGTCTGCGTTTTATATGGCACACCCCCCCACACGAGAGACGAGACATCTTCCACGGGGAGAGACGAGACACGGGCGGCCCTCCAGCCACACCGGGAAACGCACACAGAGTGGACACACACGGCTCGGCCTCTTGAGACAGGGAGACACACAAGACACACACGCACAGAAAACTTCTTCTTATTCGCCGTACGTACATTTGAACTCCTACAAATGCAGAGGAACACAGAGATAGAGACACGGAGACAAAACGAAGAAGCGAAACTTCTGCACGTGCTCGGTGACCCACTGACAACACATTCACATTCTCGTGGACGTGCGTCCCTACGCATATACGCATATATATATATATATATATGTATATATGTATAGACGTTCATATCAAATACATATATATACACATATATGTATTTACATAAACAGTGCACCTATATATACACACATATACATGTATATATCCATATGTGTGTGAATGAACGGCATGTTCTCACCCAGCTGCAACAAGAGTTCAAGGAGCTGTTATGTACACATATATTTATATATACGCCTTCCTCTCCTTTGTTCAACGAAATACAGACGCGCAGCAGCAGTTCTCTCCCGCGCAGAGACGCCTCTGAGCCACCTGCCGCGGTCAGTAACTCCTCGCTTCATTGCCGCAGCACTTCTTTCATGCAGTCGAACAAGAGACGTACAACTCACTCCGAAAATATACGCAAATACATGTACACACACATGTGTATACATACGGCGACACATCTGTTTATCTCTGTATCTATCTATATAGAGGCCTAAAAGACTTGTACTGTACTGGCGCGTAGACGCATACACTTGGACGCTGAATGTGGCTACACGTATATATACGTGAGGTGGCAGGAATGCATGCGGCCTGATCCTTTTTCATGAATATCTACAGAGACACATACAGACGTGTATCTCTTCACCTCCCAGCTAATCGTAGCCACACATTCCCCAGATATAGATATACATATGTGTATGCATATAGATGCGTACATGTACACAACGGCAAGTATTTGAACATATACGTACATATATATATTTTCTCTACACAGCTAGTAGTAGCTAGACATACCCTATAAGTGTATATGTATATGCATGCGTATATAGTAACTAGACACACCCTATCCATATATGCGTGCGTCCACAAATGGAAATAGTTGCATGTGATAATATTGGTGGGCACATATATATGTGAGGAGATATAAAGTTCGTGCGTTGCTGCGCATATAATGCAACTCCACACCTACAGCAGGTGAGTCGCAAAGTCTCCTCTCGCTTCCCCTCTACTACTTGTACACACACATATGTGTGGATATACATATATATATACATATATGTACATATGAACAAATATATGGCGTCGCCCCTTCTCCCGCGCATTCTCTCTGCCGTCTTCTCTTCGTTTACGCAACTGACGCAGACGCGGCATTTCTGGTCCCGTCTCCCCCGCCCTGTGTTCTCCTCTGCTACGCATGTCCGCAGAAAAGGCCCTTCACACAGAGTTCGGCTAGCCACAGATGATACACAGAGGCCCACGTATCTGTCTGCATGCATGAATATAGCGAGAGAAGCAGCCCACAGACAGACTGAAGTCCGCTGGTCTTCTTTGTGCATATCTCCCCCCACTCGCACACATATCTACACATACACACAGACGTGTAATATATCCACATATATGTATATATGAAGGTAGAGATGACTGAGGAGAGTAAGCCAGCACTGCAGCAACTGAGATACATGTGCACATATAAAAAGAGAATCGAAGAGCGTCCCCACACATATATGCGTAGCGAGTGGAACACACACACACAGAGACAGCGAGAAGTCTGCCCGTGTGTGTCTCCCTCTGCTGTGTGTCTCCCTCTGCTGTGTGTCTCCCTCTGCTGTGTGTCTCCCTCTGCTGCGTGTCTCCCTCTGCTGCGTGTCTCCCTGCCCAGGAAAAAAGTACCTGTATTTGTTTCTCGAGTCCGCCGATGTCTGCGTAGGTTTCGAGCGGTGCCTTTTCCACCTTCATGACAGATATGAGCGGGTCAACTTCGTCGCTGAGAATCCCGACGATGCTGCTGGTCTGCAAGCAGCAGGGTGCAGGGTGGGAAGCCACAGAAACGGAGACGCAAATTCAGAGAGACGCCACACACAGAGACAGCGGAAAACAGCAGGAAGCCACTTCAAGAGACAGAAAAGTGGAAGTTTCTTCGTCGCTCCGGCGCCGTCGCTTCCCCCCCCCCCGACGACGGAGGAGTAGCAACGAAGAAGTGCAGGGGGACGGAAAGGACCGGCACGACGCGCAGCCGTTGTCGCAGCACCCCTCCCAGCAGCAGCAGCAGAACAAACAAGAAGAAAATTCTGCACGGGAGAGAGGCGGGTCGCACGCATGCAGATAAAGAGAGAAGCAAAAGCGCGTGCGTTACGATGACCCAGCGCAGCACCACATCCCCAGATCTGCTCGTAAATATGGTGCATGCAGCGACGTATATTTGTATGTATATATATACTCCTGCTGCAAATACGTATGAGAGAGACACGTCTATACCAGTATACATATACATATATATATATGTATATGGATAGATAGATTGATAGATAGATAGGCACACACACTTACGCCCACATACACAGGCGTGCACCCGGGAATATAAGAAACCACCTCGCAAATACATGCATACATGCACTGTGTAGAGGAACGTATACATATATATATATATATAGCAGCGATAGAGATAGAGAGACATGCGTTAAGCGGCATCGCACAAGAAGAAGAGAGGACGAAGGGGGTGGGGGACGTACTTTGTTGTGGAGAAGAACACTGCAGCCGGGCTCGAGCATATCCTTGTTGACGAAGGAAAGAATATTTACGTAGTACTCGGGGCCGATGGAGGAAGACACGATCGCGTGCTGCTCGTCAATCATCTCCTCGAGATTGCCCACACTAAGAGGCGTCCCCCGCAGCTCATCTACGCGGTTCACTTCTTCCTCCTGCAGCAGCAGCAGCATCAAAGCAGCAGCATTAGCAGCGGATGCGCCACCACGGCAGCAGCAGCACCAGGAGACGGCAGCACGACGCAGGTGCCGCGGCACGAGAACTGCAGCAGCACGTAAACGCAGCGACCCAACACACAGCTGCAGCAGCAGCACGAGGCAGTGCGCAGCGGCGGCAGCAGTGGGTAGCAGCGGTGGCAGCGCGCAGCAACAGCAGGGAGAAGCAGCAGCAACAGGGCGCAGCAGCATTCGGGGGCGGCAGTGGCCGCAGGGTGCAGCAGCGGCCGCGTCCTCACCGCAGGACACGGACGTGGCAGTGGCAGCGGACATGAAGCTGCGTTTCAGTCGCAGCAGGAGGAGGAGCCGCAAAAACGCAGCAGCAAGAACGGCAGCAGGTGGAAACAGCAGCAACAGGCTGGCGATCTAGCAGCACAGCAGAGTGACAGAAGAAGCGGCAACAACACATTCATACAGGAATAGAACAGGAGGAAGACGAACACCAGGCCAGCAGCAGGAAGTGCATGCGCACCATCACTCGGTCAAGAATTTCCCTTCTGCGCCACGGGAGAGCAGCAGCAACAGCAGCTAGGGAGGAGATCGGCACCGGGGCAGCGCAAAGGCAGCAGCAGCAGAAGACGCGGGCGGGGCAGCTAAAGCAGCAGCAACTGGAGGTGCAGCAACACGAGCAACAGGGGTAGGTGCAGCAGGGGCAGCAGAAGCAGCAAGGGCAGTAGAAGCAGCAGGAGCGGGAGCAGCAGGAGTAAGAGCAGAAGAGGCTGCAGGAGCAGCGACGTATCCATCAGCACCCGCAGCAACAGCAGCAGGAAGAGAGACAACTGCCGCGCATTTTCTGCGGAGATTTCTTCCCCTGCATTCTTGACTAGCGAGTCAGACAGACTCAGCAGGTGCAGCAGCAGGAGACGCATCCAACGGGGCAGGAGCAAAATTCATACGAGCAGCAGCAGCAGCTTCTCACGAATATCGTGGCGATGTCTATTTTATATGTGTCTCTTCAGCCAATGGCCCGAAACGGACCTGCGCGCGTGACGTGTCTCACTTGTTCCACGCTTCCAATTTATGCGCATGCGTGCCATATGGACTGTAGACGTAGTCATCACGTGCATATATGTATGAGGCAGCAAAGCAATACAGAGACACAGACAGAGATACAGAGAGACACACAGAGAAAAAGAAGCTATAGACGCCGTCCTCACGTATCTACACACACATAACCCCCCCTGTGTATACCTATATGTTGTATATATGTACATATATATATACGTATTGAGAGAGAGGAAGAGCTATAGAATGCGTCCTCACGTAAATAGACACGCATGCACCTCGTGTGTATACCTCTATGTCTATATATATATACACATATATATGGAGAGAGAGGGAGAAAGACCTATGGAAGGTGTCCTCATCTATATATATATATATACTCACACATACCCCTCGTATATATATATAATATATATATATATATACATACATGTGTATAGAGACGGAGAGAGAGAGCTATAGAAAAGGTCCTCACACATATCCATATATATATACACATGCTTCTCCTGTATGTGTGTGTGTACCTATATGTCTCTACGTATATATATATATACAGAGAGAGAGATACAGACCTATAGAGAGGGTCCTCCCATATACATGTATATACACATACTTCTCGTGTGTGTAGTTCTATGCTACACATATATGTGTATATATTGAAGAGCTTGTGTGTATACAGAAAGACTGCTCGCCGTCTGTACTTCCAGGCTTATACATATATATATTGAATAGGGTTGTCTGTACATATATATAGGAAGGACCGGTATATATCTCTACATATATGTTACACGGGGAGGAAAGCTATTTGTTCACATATATATATATATATGGTAGGTAGAAAGGAGAGCTCGAGTGTATAAACACTCCTCGCGGCGGGTGGCACAGACCCGTGGCTCTTCTACCGCGTCTCCGTGCATGCGTGGTAGTGAAATGTTATACTATAAATATATACATATACGAGTACACACACATATATATAAATCTTGTAGCCCACATGCATGTATACACATTCACACACCTATACATACATATATATATAGTGTCGCGCATATACATCTACACAAACACATATGTATACATGCATGCGTGTACATATATATATATTTATATGATGTAGCGCATATACACCCGTGTACCTTCTAGCGAATAGATATATATATGTGTAAACGTATAGCTCGGCGTATGCGTGTGGGGAGGTAGATATAGGAGGACAGAGGCACAGGCGGCTGTCACTTTTTGTAAATTCTCCTCCACGAAGAGCAATCGAAGGGTAAACAAATACATACAAATACACACGGACATATATATACACATACACACAACACATATATGTGTATGTGTTTATACGTATGTGTGTATATACACAGGTGTATAGAGAGTCGTAAAGAAAAGGTCGCAGCAACGTTCCTCCCCTAGACATTCATATTCACGCGCTCGTGTGTGTGTATCTGTGTGCGTATATATATGTATGTATATGTATGTAATTTATGTATGTATGCATGTACGGTATGTATGTACGTATGTACATACGTGTCTACGTACACATGTACGTATATATGTATATATGTATGTATGTATAAGTATGTATATGTATGTATATGTATGTATGTATATGTAATGTATATGTATGTATATGTATGTATATGTATGTGTATGTATGTATGAATGTATATACATACATACATACATATATGTGTGTATGTATGCATGTATGTGTGACTATGTATGGTCGTGTATACGCAGCGCGTTTCTACAGAGAGAGGTCTGTCTGCCTTGATAATAGCCACTTCATACGTGTTTGTAGGGGGACAGAGAAAAAGAAAAGACGGTCATGAGAGGAGACTGACGGGTACGGAAGGGGAAGGGCGGTGGGGGGGGGGGGGGCACGGAGGAGGACGGGGAGACGAGACAGAGAGACGTAGAAAGACTGGGTGACACGAACAGAGAAACATACACACACACACAGATACACATAGGCGTACACATATATTTATATTGTAGTGCTTTTATACATATATGCTCTAGCTCATACATATATATAAGTATATATCGACGTTGCGCGGCTGACCTCGTTCTTTTCTTCGGCAGGCTTGCGCTGTTCCTGGTTTGTGATGTACTGCAGACAAGCGGAGACAGAGAGAGATACAGGCATGCAGCAGGAGCGTGACAGAGAAAAAGAAGAGAGAAAGAGAAAAAGAAAAGAGAGATATCGCATGCATCAACTGCCTCTCATGACGCATGCACACGCTCTCTGTGCGAAGCCGCAGAAGAAAGCTCCCCTTCCCCCCCCCCCCCGCCAGCAGCAATCAAACAGCAGCAGCCGACCGAAGTGCGGCAACAGCAGCAGCAGTCGATCGAAGAGCAGCACCAGCAGCCGATCGAGGAGCAGCGGCAGCAGCAGTCGATCGAGGAGCAGCGGCAGCAGCAGTCGATCGAGGAGCAGCGGCAGCAGCAGTCGATCGAGGAGCAGCGGCAGCAGCAGTCGATCGAAGAGCAGCGGCAGCAGCAGTCGATCGAAGAGCAGCAGCAGCAGCAGCGGATCGAGGAGCAGCGGCAGCAGCAGCGGATCGAGGAGCAGCAGCAGCAGCAGCCGATTGAAGAGCAGCAGCAGCTGCACCCGAAGGAAGAGCCGCAGCAGGAGCAGAAGTGGAGGATGTAAGCCGGTGCAGGGCAGTGTCTGCCGAGAAAGCGACGAAGTACAGCTGCGAGGAAGGAATATATCTGCTCCACGTAAACAGATACAGCACCACCATGTGACGATCGGCAGACTCGGGGGGACTGTTTACATGCAGAGAGCCGCAAGTGTGAAAGGAGAAAAATATACACCAATGTCCATACATACATATACATATATAGCGAACACACACAGACACATATACATACAACGAGAGACAGAGAGAGGGAAAAAGAGACGAAGTCTACAGGTGGAATCTACGCATATATAAATGTATTGGCAGCAAGAGAGACACAAAGGGAGAAGAAAAGAGAAATATAAATATTGCCCTTCTAGATACAGAGACAGCGAGTAAGAGACGTGGACACATGTAGTGAGAGACGGAGAGGGGACCATACCAGACGCATGCATGGGTGTCTGAATATATATAGACGAGAGCAGAGATGCAGAAATATATAGAGACACATAGACAGATAGGGGACTCTCTAACACACACATACGCGTATAGACGTGTATGACTGTACACGGATGAGCAGAAACACACGCATGCACAGGTGGGCTGCTGTTGAGTGTGTGAGTGAGACAAAATAGGGGAAGTACATGTACACAACTCCACGAGAGGATTTCAGTAGGACGGGCAGTGTGGGGTGTGAAGGACGGAGGGAATGTCTGCCGAAGACAGCGGCAAACAATAGCGAACGGCAGCGCGCGCGCAAGGAGAAGTGGGGAGAAAGCGCGCGGAGGAGACGCAGCAGCAGCAGCAGGGGTGGGGAGACGGACAGAAGGTGCAGGGGCAGACGAAGGAGGAGACGGGGAGACAGGCAGGACGAGCAGGAAAAATGCGGAAGACGGAGACGGCAGAAGACAACAGGAAGCACGAAGAGACGGGAAGCGAGGCAGCGCGGAGACGGAGACGGGCAGCAGCAAGAACAATGCAGACCGGGGAGACGGAGACGGGCAGCAGCACACGTGGAGACGCAGGAGAAGGAGACGAAAAGGCAGCAGCAGAGAGGAGGAGACGAGGAGGAGGAGAGAGACACTCACTTCCTCTTCGAGCAGCAAGTAGTCTTTGATGCGTTCGAGCTTCAGGAGACGGAGACGGCACTTGCTTACGGGGGAGACTGCAGGGAGACAGCAGAAACAGCAGCACCCCACCGCGTCTCGAATTTCTCTTCAACTTCTGCGCAACACGACGTCCCCCCATCTGTCTCTCACACATGCATGTCCTTTTCTGTACAGAAGTCAACACATACTCGAAGAGTATGCATGCATACGCATCAGCAGCAAAGGGAGAAAACCCTTTCCACAAACATACACGCACCCAGACACACGTATACATTGGCAATATACACATGTGTATACAGACATGCATGCAGATAATGTCAAAGAAAGAAAAAGACGGGTTACTATGCATATATATGTGTGTCTGTCTACACGTCGTCCCACACATATGAGCGCATGCGTATAGATATGTATACGTATCTATGTGTAGACCATATATATATATATGTATAGCTCTGGGATCCCTTTATGTACATACATACATATATATATGTACGTAGACTGAATAATATACATATATATATGTATATATGCTACAAAATTGTACGTATGTATGTATCTTTGCTTCTGTATGTGTATTTGTAGATCTCCCTACATGTGCGTGGACGTAGTTAATACACCCGATAAAATATTATCCACACGCTGGCAGTCCGACAAACAGAGGAACATACATATATACATGTATACATACATATATATATACATATATATACACACACCTACATATCCATCTACATATACATATATATACATGTGTACGTACATATATCTGCCTATATATATATGTATGGTGAAAGCTACACAGGTATACAGAAATGATACATAGACTGATCCGACGTCTCTCACTTTCTCCGCATATGATTTATATATATATGTATGGATAGAGGTACAATGCCTGGATAATATATATATATATATATATCTGTGATCTCTCTATGTACATATACTCGCATATATGTACGTAGCCTAGATAATATATATCTCCGTGATCCCTAGATGTACATGTATAAACGTGTGTATAGATACATGGCCAGGAAAATATATGTATCTATCTCTGTGTATCCCTATACATATATATGTATACATGACCGCTACATGTACACATACATATGTGTACATATGTAAACATGTAAAGATATATGTGTGTGTATAGAGAGAGATATACACATCTCTTTGTATATTCGTTCATGTATATAATGTGTCGCTGTATGTATACACATACATAGCAGGTGACAGGGGAAATAAATATGTAACTTCATATGGGTATGAAGACACGAGCGAACGTCGGATAGGAAGAATAATATTTTGGGAAAAGAGAGCAGCTTATTATGTGCGTTGGTTGTATAGAGGAGTCTTTCGGCATGTACGACGCTTGCGGGTGTCCGTCTGGTGTACGTACACCTCATCGATTTTCCCACGATGTGTGTACAGACACCTGACTTCAGGCGGCACCCTGCTGCTGCAGACCTGCCAGTGACAGGCAACTGGTGAAGCTTTTGCAGAGAAGCAACAGGAGCTGCCCACCACGCAAGCGCGCGAGAAGTCTCCGTCCTTCCACTTCCTTCTGTGGGGTGCAGCACAGACATCTTCTACCTGCTGCAGCAGGTCGCTGCTGTGCAGACCAAGAGGAACCCCGAAGAAATTGAGAAAAACAGTTCAACGGAGAGGAAACGGGAAACCGACAAGAGAGAGACGGTGAGGAGAAAAAAGACGTCATGCAACACGTGTGTGCGTCTCCCTCTCGCTGTCTCCCTGTCTCGCTCTTTTGAAATGCACAGAAAAACGCAGAGACAGAAATTGACCAATAAGTAGACCGCTGTCTCGATGTGTGTCTCCGGATGTCTCCAGCTGTCTCCATGTCTCCAGCTGCCCCCAAAAGTCTCCAGCCGCCTCTCTGTCTCCAGCTGTCTGTCTCCGTGCGTCACAATGTATGTGTGCAGAGGGTAGAAGCATAAATGGAGAGAAGACGACTTCAGAAGGACGCGCGGTGTCTCTGCCGCGATCGCGGACTCGCAAAGAGCCAAGACGGTGCTGCTGCTGCTGCCTTGCTGCTGCTGCTGCCCTGCTGCTGCTGCTGCCTTGCTGCTGCTGCTGCCTTGCTGCTGCTGCTGCCTGCTGCTGCTGCTGCCTGCTGCTGCTGCTGCCTGCTGCTGCTGCTG
>KL647315.1:518217-543016 GCA_000727475.1 Sarcocystis neurona | reverse complement strand
CTGCTGCTGCTGCTGCCTTGCTGCTGCTGCTGCTGCCTTGCTGCTGCTGCTGCTGCCTTGCTGCTGCTGGTGCCTTGCTGCCTTGCTGCTGCGGTGTCCGGACACTCGAAGAAAACGTGGGGTTCTGCTGCTGCGACGGCGGCTGTAAAAAGTGGGGAGAAGAAGTGACGCTGCTGCTCCTGCTGCTACTGCCCCAGAGAGAGAAAGTGCTGCCTGCACAGGCTGTCGCGGAACAGAAGCAAACACAGTTCCTGCGGAGAGTCCCAGCGTTTGCAGACTCGCAGAGAAACTACTGCTGGTGTACCTACACGCCAGGAAGTGTTGCTGCTGCTGCTTCTTTGAGACATCCCTCCCGTGTGTGTCTCGACACTTCAAGAAGCGTCGCGCTTCTTCCTGCTTTTCTCTACTGTGTCCCGCGGCTGTCCCTACACTGAAAAAGTGACGGTCCTGCTGCGTGCTCTGCGGTGTCTGTACACTCGAAGAAACGGCGCTGCTGCTGCTTCTTCTGCGAGGGGTCTGTGCACGAGATATCGCTGTTGCCGCTTCTTCTTCCTGTGGGGAGATGCGCACTTCAAGACACGGTGCTGTCTTTCTTCTTTTTCTTCTGCGGTGTCTGTACACTCAAGGCCACGGACTCTGCTGCGCTTGTTCTGGAGTGTCTGTACACTTCGACAACTGCCCGCGCAGTCTTTCCTGCGGTGTCTGTACACTCGAGGAGAAACAGGGCTGCTACTTCTGCTGGGTCTTCCTCCCCCTCTGCACACTCGAGAAGACGCGTCTGCTTCTGTCTCTCCTTTTCTGTGGTGTCTGTACACCTGAACAGGCCCTTCTCCATTCTTTTTCGCCGCAGGCGCACCTTTGCAACGGAGAAGCTGCCGCAGCACACAAACTCACTTGTCGGCAATTTACTCTGTCCGATCGGCCCTCGCGATCGCTTCTTTCGTTTCCCCACATGTGAGGGTGGCGCAGCCTCCAATCTTCTTCTTTCTTTCTTTTTCTTCTCTTTTTCATCTGCATGCGAGACGCAAACCACCATCAATCCTGTCAGTCGCGCAGTTCACCGACGCGTGACGACCGATGTGTACGTACACTTGGTGTATATAGACACACACACACACATATACATAGACGCAGGTGTGCGACTCTCTACATACCAATATATACAGAAATATATATATGTACAGACCCACCTAGATCTACGCAGGATATACATGTGTATATATGAATGCGTGCACACACACAGACGCACGTCTACGAGTCTATACATACCTACGTATATACGTACGCAACCGTATAGATCTACGCAGTAGATATATATATGTATAGATACATATATATGGACGTCTACGCACCCGCAAAGGTGTATGTCTATGTCAAGGTGGACGAGACACCCTGCTGCTGGGCCGCGTGTCTCTACACCGGAGGGGAAGCGGCGCTGCTGCTGCTCCGCTGGCAGGGGGGTGTACAGACACTGCGGTGAGACGCACGGCACAGCCTGGTGTCTCCGCACTCAGGCGAGGCCCTTCTGTGCTTCTGCTCTCAAAGACGAGTGCGCACTTTCGCAAGAAAGGAGGGGCTACACTACGGCTAGATGTCTGTGGGCACTGAATCGCGTGACGCGGTGGCTGCTGCTGCTCTGTCAGGTGTACAGACACCAGAAGAGAAGCCCCGCTGGTACGCCCCCGCAGCTCCCAGCGCTTCTCGAGTCCCGCTGCTGCTCTGCTGCAGCTGCTGTTTTTCTGCTTCGCGCGGCGGCCACTGCTGCTGTCACTGCCAACGCGTCCGCGCCACTGCTGCCACGTGTGCGCAGGGAGCTTCCGACACATACATACACGAGTAGACTTCAACCCCCCCTACGTCCGCACACGTGTCTATATGTCCACATAAATGTGCCCTACCCCACCAAGTAACACCCCTACGCAGAGCAGCGCCCCACAGTCACGTACACAGACTCACATGCGTGCAGACGTGTGTATACATGTGCAGGCCAACCCGTCGTATATGTCAACACGCGCCTACACATATCCCTACATACATATATACATAGACAGATAGGTAGATATACATATATATACTATATATAGGTCCAGAACAACGCCTCTACATGTGCATACACACAGAACCAGACATACGTGAATATACAAGTATATATATATATATATATATATGCAGGACAACGCCTCGAATTTGCCTACACCGAACCATACATACGCACATATGTACACAAACATACATATATGCAGGACAAGGCCTGGAGATAGCTGTGTACATCGGCGTGTGCGTAGATAGAACCGTACACACATATGTGTATACATATGTATATGCAGGATAGCACCTCTCAAGATAGTTGTGTATATCGACGTGTGCGCGTATACAGAAGCATCTATATGTATATATGTGCGGGTCGAAATGGGGGATGATACTCGTATACATGCAGGACCGCGTCTTTAGGTTCGCAAGCGGGTCCCGGTGAAGGCAGGCAGTCTGTGGCCGATTCGCGCGCGCGGGTATTCACCTTCCCGCAGGCCGGCAGCGAGGTGCGGTGTACATACAGCGCGACAACAAAAAGGCAGGGACGTGAAGCTGCGCTTGCAGCAGCAGGCAGAGAGACATGCAGACGCGTGGACTTCGCTGAGGCAGGAGGCATTCTCGCCATGTCTTCGCAAGAGAGACATAAAGGCAGACACACACATATATATCATACACACAGAGACAAGACGTATCACACACTCGCACGGGCCACAGGAGGCAGTACTTCTGGTGTACGTACACTCGAACCGACACACGTCGTGCAGTTGTGCGTGGTGACCGCTGCTGTCTGTACACGTACGTTGGACATACACACACGACTGCATGCGCGACGACACGGGCATATTCATGAGAAAATGGAGAGTTCTTGCCCCCCCGTCTATTACAGACTCACGCACACATACATGCATACACACGTGTCACTTGAGTAGAAGGCTGTCGGCAGAGAAGTTGAACAGAAGTAGACATGGAACTGCACGCGCTAGGCGTTGGCCACACATCTGTGGAATAAATGCATGCTGCCATACCTACATATATGTAGAGAGAGAGAGACAGAAAATGCCACACAGATATATATATATATAGATAGATAGGTGCATAGATAGACAGTACATAGCTTCAGAGATATATATATATATGTAGAGAAAGAGATACGAGATACATATATATATATATATGTGTATACATAGATAGATAGATACATAGCTTGAGATGTATATATATATATGTATATATAAATATAGAGAGAGAATCTAGAGGTAGTACACGGGAGTCGGTGAGTGGTGCGACACCACACGTGTTACAGCAGAACGCTGTGTTGCTCATGGAAGCGGGTGTACGTACACCGCGTCTTCTACTGAGAGGCCGTCCTTTGGTGTATTTGTGTGCAAAGGAAAAACTACGCAGACCCTAGATGTACAACAGGCGCATGCAACGCTCCGCTGGGGTGCCAGAGGTGTAGACGGGGGGTCCGTCGCAGCAGAGAAAAAAGAGCGCGACACCTCTCCCACCACGTCTGCTGAAGATGGGGGTATCTGCAAACGTCTGTCTCCCTCTATAATATATATATGTGGACACTCGTTGCTTCTCCCTGTACATAGACAATTCATATATGTATATACATATATATATGTATATATACGGCTTGTCAGTCCTTCTCTGCGTGTGTGTGCGCGGGTCCTTCTCTTGTAAGGGGCAACACGAGAGATAGGTACCTTGTCGAGGAAGCAGAAGCGCGAGACTGACACACATCGACGTGCTGATAACGTAGACACGCGTGTAGAATTCCATATTTCACCGAGCCGAGCACCTAGTCCGTCTATATAAAGAGAGATACATGTATGTAGTAGGCGACAATACACTCACGCATACATATATTATATGTCTGATATTGAGAGACTGTCTTCACACATAGAGGAAGATGAAAGTTCAACGAGACAAGGCATACATGTGAGGCATCTATCCGAAGTGTAGTGAGTCTACGGACTTTATCATCTATGTTAGTGACACTGTGTGAAGGAATTCGCTCAGCGCAGATAACTGCTGTGCATACACATGCATATATATATGCTGAGATGGCATGGACGGACCAGATGTACGGTGGGGATTTGTGTGTGCATAAGATTGACGCATGCAGCGGCCTCTCGAGTTGAGAACACGGTGTAGCGGGAGAGAACGAATGGACAAAAAGAGAGAAAAGGAGAAGAAGAAGAGAAATTAGTATTCAGACCTGAGCCTCCGGGGAAGCCGCCGCCTCGCTGCTGTGCGTTTCCCATCGCGGGGGGGTGGACGGGAGAAAGGCGCAGAAGAGGAGGAGGACGGAGAAAGATTAAACAGACGAGAGGAGGTGAACAGACGCGGACGCACAACGGCTTCTCCACTGCGGATTTTGTTATGAGGCCGGAGAAGAGGAGGAAAAGAAATCTGCTGGCAGCGGCAGCTGCAGGAATGGTCGAAATCCACTGCTGTGCGGATGATGCTGCTGGGTTTCTGTCTGCTGCCACTCTGTTGCTGCAGCAGCAGCTCCCGCTGCTCTTCTTTTTCTTCCGGGCCCCCTTCGTGTTCCTGCTGGTGGCCCTGTTACTGCTGTTGCTGCTGCTGCTACTGCCGTTGCTGACGGACGAACTGCCACGCTGTCGCACAAAAATCGCTGTCGACTGCACAGCAGCCGCGATGCGCGCGGAGGAGAACGGCAGCGGCAGATCTTCCTCTTTCTTCTCACACGGCTCACGGGGAAAAGCAGCAGAGGAAGACAAAAAGAAAGAGGAAGTGCCTGCGTAATGCCGCTGTGTGTTTTTTTGTGGTTTCCTCACGAGCAGCAGGAGAAGGAGAGAAATCGGTCGCGGTCGCATGCACCTCTCTCACTCTGTTGGAGCAGGACAGCGGGACTCGAAGGCCGGCGGCTGCTCATGCGCAGAGAAGAGAGGGTCGGCAACAGCGCCGCCAGTGTGTGCTGCAGCTTCGCAGCGGCAGCAGCAACCGCAGCACAGACTGCTGCTGCTCACACAGCAGCAACAACAGCGCAAGAGTGACAGAGCTACAGGAGCGGCAACAGCACCACCGCAAGAGAAGCACCGGCAGCAGCAGTAACAAAACATTAGAAGAGCCGGCAGCAGTGCCAGTAGGAGGAGGAACGGCAGCAACGAGGCAGTACCTGCGAGATGAACAGCGGCAGTACGTGGTCACACACAATAGTAGATATTGCAGTCCTCTTCATCTAAATATGGTGACAGCGGGATTTAACTAGGGAAGCGGCAGGAACTGCTGCAGCTGCAGCAGCAGCAGCAGGAGCAACAGCGACTGCAAGAGGAGCAACGCTCCCGAACAGGCGTTCGGGAGCAACACCGGCAGCGGCAGCAGCAGCAGCAGCACGAGCGATGAACCCACCTTCAGCAACAGTAGCAGTAGCAAGAATGCAGAAGAGGCAAGCAATGTGAAAAGAGTGTCTGGTGGCAGTGATGTCAGAAGCGATCACAAGAATTGGAAGTGCCCGTTAGCCACTTGTAAAGAGTCACAGGCACCTGCCGTTTTTTCCTGTGGACGTCTGTGAAAGACTGTTCGCCGTTGCAGCGCGATAGAACACCCACTTCATAGCGATATAAGCCCTCAGGTGTGCGCACCGTATCCTACTCTCTCTCGATCTCCACACACATATATACACGTATGCGAATGACGAGTCGGAGACATCTCGCGCACCATATTCTCTCCGCATAATATATGCATTAAGGTGTGTATATATGTTGTGCAGCATTCCTCCTCTCTCTACATACACATATGTGTAACATATACATATGTATATACATATATATGTAGACAGGTATCATCTACGTACACATTCCACTGTTGGATTTCTGGGAGCAGCAGCGTACACGTGTGCGCATGCGCGTGTACGCGTACTGAGTACGTTGGCATATGTGTGTATCTGGGTCGGAATACACGTATATATACATGTATAAATATGTATGTGTTCACGTGCTAGTTGAGGAGTGGCTGTGAGCATGCTGTAAAGGAACGGCAAAACTACACTTTCACCAAACGGAAGCGGGGATCTATGCGGACGACGTGTCACTCCGTATACGCTGTATGGAGGCTGGCTTGCGGACGTGTACGATAACGTGTGAAAACGTCTACTTTGAACATAAAGTGTGTTCGAAGACAAGTGTGTCCTTCCCTGAGAGGGGAAAAGGGCAGGAAAATCGGCAACAGTGCAACGTCAGCATATTGAGACGCTGCTACTACTCTGGGATTGTCAACGCAGTAACTTAGTACTTGCACGTACGTGTCTGTATATACACATATATAACAATGTATAATATAAGCGCGCACAGGTGTCTCTATATACATGTGCCTGCGAGTGATTCTACATGGGTGAGAAGGCCACATGGTTCAAACGAAGGAATCTGCGCGTCCTTCGTGGAATTAGAAGCGCCGGAGAAGGAGCATACCTGTACGTTGATACGTACACATCTACCACATCGACGACTGTATTTTCATATGTATAAGTGAAAGTCCACATACATTTAGATACGAGAGAATAGCTGCTTTACTCCATCGGGTGCTACATGTGTAACATCAGAAGCAGGTAGTGGCGGTGCTCAGGAAAGCCGCAGAGGAAAAGAAAGTTTTACATGTGTGTATGCCAGAAAACTTATCCAGCAGGCACAAGTTTGTTGGGGAACAAGACAACTGAAGCGAAATTCTGTGTCCGTACTTGCATTCACTAATTTTTTTCCGTCAAAGAGAAGGGGAACTTTGCCGGTTCTTCCTACCGCGTACCGCTCGATGCAAACACAGCCGCCTATCCTGATAAATACACCTCCTCGGTCTGTTTCGCTGGGCGCCAGTATTATATACACGTATATCTCTGACAGCCACGCCCTGAAAAGTACGAATGGATTCACAGTCGAAACGTCAACTGCCGCGGTGTCTATACACGCGTCTGTATACGTAAGTGAGTAATAACGTACAACCGTATCCCCGGGTATCCTGCCAGTGACCGTATCTACGCTTGAACTTACGTATACATATATATAACTACGTACGTATCAACTTCTTCGCTAGTGACGAGATGCACACTGTTCCTATACTAGCGAACGCATGTATCCTTTCACGTGCCACGGAAACAAACGATCCACCTATTTGTCTTGACTTCTTCGGACAGCACTGCCTGACAACCCATGTACGTGCCCATGCGTCCATGTTTCTACGTGTCTGGTCGTGCGTACAGGTTCGCACGTACGTATCTTCAGCTTTCCATATAGGTACTTTTGCGGGAATGGGACGTATGCTTGTGTAAACGTAGAAGGCGAAGGCTGCTACGCTTGACTTCGGAGAGGTAACACGTGTATCCATACAAGCACACAAGAAAGAACATGTGTGTCAGCTTGAGCAGTGTTCAAGATAAACATATATATACATATATATATATGTATATGCGCGTTTGACGCATCAGAGGATGGCGGGACAGAGAGACTACGGGCTTTCTAAACGTGGCGTACAATTGTTTGAAAGCGTGTGTCTGAGGAAAGACGAAACTTTTTCTGCTGAGAGAAATAAACATAGAACTTTCGCGACATCCTTATTTGTGGATCTACTAAGAAAATGTAGAGACGCTTTTGCCTGTAGTGTCTGCGGGTTTGCATCCTTGGTCGGCAGACCGACACGACTCGAGCGTCCCTCCTAAAAATTGAGGTATGACCGACAGACTGTTATAGTGAAATTGCCTGTTGTTCTTATCAAGTAAATAGGATCTTCCAGGACATACACTAGGATTCCAGCTGTGAAATTTCGTGTTCCACTTTTGCTGACAAGTGTTGTTAGGAGCTTATCAAGCGTCGGTGCACTCTGCAGACCACACCTTGCGCATGTATCGATCCACATATTTATACATATATATATATATATGTACACGTGTATGTGTGTGGACACCCGAATACGAATACCCACATACACACGTACATACGTAAACATGTAGAGTGGTGTATGTACACCTGTGTGCGTATACAAACACGTATGAATAAAGATATATATATATATATGTATATGCTTAAGTATAGTCGTGTGTATACTTGCACAAACATAGGCAGATACACATATACATATGCATAGATATCGACATATATATATTAGCGTATATTGCTGGACTTACTCCGTAGTACTTTCCTACTGTGATGTGAAAAAACACCAAGCTAGGTCGCCTCTACGGGCAGTAGCGAGAGAGTCGCTGACGTGTTTCTGTACTTTCGCTGCTACTTGTTGTTCTCAGAAGTTTGAGGGGAACAGTCTTGAAACACGACCAGCAAGAACTAAAAAGCAGTACGTACACCTATTCCAACTGTGTCGTATTATAGCTGTCCCTCTCGTTTGCTGCATGTGCCATTTAAAATGCATGCCTTTGTGCGTGCGTCTACTTGAATGAGTCCGGTGTCTGCTGCAGAACCCGCCTGAGATCCTCTGCGTCGTTACTTGCTCATGAAGGCAGCTTCCCTTACTCTGTGTGCGTGTCTGTGTGGGTGATAGAGAGGTCTCACAGCCTACGTAGATCTTCTGTTAATGCCCACGCCTAACCAATGATTCACATTGCTTCTGCAGGTCTAGCACGAAGCAGCAGCTCTTGTCACGTACCGTGTAACAAGGGCAGTGTTTCAGAACTGCATTTGTTAAGGAAACAGTGTTTCAGCGAGTTCACTCTCTCTGCATTTGGAAAGAAGATACAGAAGTTCACACTGCAGTCAAAGGTGCAAGAAAACCCCCAGTCTCTAGCATACTTTTTTTTCAGATCTGTTAAGAAAAAGCGCTCGACGTAGCCACACCACGGGGGAGCAGCAACAAAGAATACACACACGACAAACGGCGCCCAGTGTGACAGCAGAAGCAGCACGAGCAGCACCGCCGAAGCGCCTGCTTGAGGGCCTGTTTACTTTCGTAGACGGAAGCGGGATTCACTTTACCTCTTCTCACTAAGTTGCTCAATGGAGAAGCATCGGTGTGTCTGTGGCTGTGTCACGAAGTGAAAGCAGCTTTCGAAACTTAGGACCCCGAATTCAACGCAGGACATTTCCTATGATTTGCTGAGAGGCAGCAGTGGTGGTGCGCTCTTTAGCACGAGAAGCAGCACCCCAAAACTCATTCTGAAGCCACCGCAAAAGCCCGCCTTCACAGTTCATCCTTCACCAGGAAAACGCAGGGCAGCAGAACTCTCCTATAGTATATGAAGTGGGGATATACATCTTTACATATGCATATATATATATATGTATCCACTGCCTCGTATGTATTTAGGTACGTGACAGTGTACCCGATTATCCAGTAGGGAGTAGTACGTATGACTTTCTGCCTTAGTCTTTATGAAAGAGCGCCTCATCACACCGGCAGTTACCACTACGGAAGAAAAAGGCAAAGTAATAGGAGTAGGTGTCATTCAACGTCCACAAATGAAGAGGAATAAAAGAGGAGAGAAAGCAGTCCGTATATCCCATGTATGTATATATGCATGTGTTTCCCTCTTTGTATGTGAAATGGCGTCACAGATTATGTACCTATTTATATATA
Source organism: Sarcocystis neurona (assembly GCA_000727475.1). Lineage (NCBI taxonomy): Eukaryota > Apicomplexa > Conoidasida > Eucoccidiorida > Sarcocystidae > Sarcocystis > Sarcocystis neurona. Next base: position 533,437 of record KL647315.1, on the reverse strand, counting down.
CGTATGTATATCTGCCTGTGTCTCTTTCTATGTGTGCAATGGGTTTTGACGGTTTATCTCGTTCTGTTGAAGAGCGTGATGGTTCATCGAGTTTCTCGACGACAGCAAGAATGCTTCTCATTTACATTCGTAATGAGGGATGTTGTGTTTTTTTTGTACTAAATGCGCAGTGCTTCTTAGTTCATTTTATCTGAAAAGGAAAGGGTCGCGTTTTCCCTTCTTCACCATAGTGACCTGTAGAATAGCTGCGTGTATTTTCACGAGAACCGCGCCTCAAAGTTCTCCTTCTTCGTATGAGTTACAATAAGGAGCGTTCGCAGAATAGACACGTACACTCATGATCGTGAAACACCGCGGACTTCTTCGTCACACGAGGCTCTCTTAGGATATTGAACACCAAAACCTCTGTGAAGCTTTGAAACGGGGATCCCGGTGGGAAAAACTTGAAGCGTGAAATTTGTCGAGTGCCAGCTTGACTAACGGAGAACTCACGTGTCGCCTGCTTCCTTTTTGTGTCTCACAAAAGTAAAAGAGAAGATTTTCTTCCTATTTTCAGCACTCTCTCTTCATGAAGTCTCTGATTCCTGCATGTGTACGCCCAGGTGTCCATTTTGAAAGAAACGAGTATCGCGGACTTCTGCCTTCTTCCTCGCCTGCTTTCCTGTTTCTCTCTCACACTTCAACGCGCTGCACACTGATGTGTGCTGCCTTGAAAAATGCTCCTCTTCTCTCCTGTCTTTTACCAACCGCGGTCGGTAGGGAAGCAGGAGGCCCCTCCTGCCCCAAAACGCTGGGGGTATTCACAGTCACTGGGGAAAAGACCGCGAGGCAGTGTCTTTTTCGATGTTAAACAGGATCTTCGTCACAAGGAAAACGACGAGTTCTCCAGGCAGTGTGTCGAATTCGACAGTAAATTAGTTCATCTTCACACGAAAAACGATAGCTATGCCCAGCCGTCGCACCGTCTCCCCGTGTACCTCTCCCTTACGTTTATTGCGGTGAGAGAGATACGCAAATAGCATTCTGAATTTTGAAGGAACTTCCGAAGTAGAATATTTTGGATGCCGTGACTTTTATGTAGACTCCGCGTAAAATTCCACTTCTGCCTCTCAGCGAAGTGAACGTGTGTAGGACAGTCAGCTGCGACCAACACAGCGGATGATTCGTACTACAGACCAGAATAAAAGGAGAATCGGTGATACGGAGAGAAGGAAAAAAAGTGGGGCTAAACGGTGAACTGACGGTCAAATCCTAACGCCGCGTCGTCGTGGCAACGCGAGCCAGCGAACCTGTGTGTAATAGCGAAAATCTCTGCACGGAGCAAAAGCACTTCCGCAGATCCGTTTGTATATATATGTGTGGATATCGCTTCACACGCACAAATACCTCATTTACCGCCCTACGTGAGAACTCTCCACAGAAACACACACGTGTCTCGCACTGACGTACGCGAGTGCTATTTTTTTGCAGTTTTTGAAGACAAATGTATGCGGCGTTGTAGCAGAAGTATGTGTTCTCCGGGGTCTCCTTTGTGGCAAGTCGTAATGCCGTGCATTTGTCGCTCAGTCATCCGTCGAGGTGATGGTGCGTAGGCATGAACCAAAATAAACAGCACGTACATGAACGCGTTTATACATACTTTTCACACGCATGTACACACACAAACAGACACACATACAAATACATCATAGTTATCTCTACATATGTGCCACCGTATTTGTACGTAAACGTATACATATATACACGTACATACAGACACACACGCACACACACACACACACATATGCACAATCCTGTATATACTTATATACCTGTCTATAAGCGTCTTTACATGTATGTATACATTCATAAGTTTAGATAAACACCTATACATACAAATGGATATGAGGCACCTAAGTCTCTATCTAATCATAGCAAGACATCTACATCCAGACGCACACACATACACATTTAACGTTCCACACGTTAATACACGTATACGCAGGAGACGCATAGAGAATCACGAACCATCAATATAGACATTTATTTACGTGTGTGTGTGGAGAATAAAGAAACACAAACTTCTTTAGGCATTCCTCTTCCAGGAGCACGTGGCCAGCTCCTTGCCGCGCATGCCACGGTCGGCGTGCCCCGTCGTCTCTCACTGCGGCGAAGGCCCCCACACCGCCTCCCCTTCACGGCGACGGAATTCCGTGAGTAATGCGAAGAACTCCCGCACTTCGTGTGAAGTGAGAACTCAGTCGAAAACGTTCTTCAAAAAGACCTCTCAATCCGCTAGAAGACCCCACGGAGACGCCGTCTCCCTCCCGCCCCTCGCTATTTTACGGAGAGACACAAACGCACACGTGCAGAAACTTCCCTACACCCCTAGCCGCACAGCCCACTGCAGTGACGTTGGCCTCTACACACAGATACACAGACTTCGATAGAGTCTCTCTCTCTATATATATATTTATAAGTAGATGTTTGCGCATCTGTACATGTCTATAATATATGTCCCCGCGTACAATCCAGAGAGAAGTACATTTATATCCACATATATATCCATATATACATAATCCCTACATATATAGTACACTGATGTCCATATATATATATATATGTAAATACATATCCCCTACATATATATGCAGTTGTAGAGACACACATACACACATATATGTACAGATTTATACTCGTGTACAGGCTTATGGGGCAGGGAATGACGAGACAGAAACACGTAGAGATATGAAGATCCGCGGCGGTCCTGAGGGGCGTATCATCTTGTACGTCTACAGTCTCGCAGAAAATTTTTTTAGGAAGAGAACGTGGAACGTCTGCAGCCCGTTCGACCAGCAGCACCCACGTACAGGACCACAGCGCCGGCTGCTGCTGCTGCCCCTACTGCAGCGAGAAGGCGCCGGGTGAGCTGGCTGTGGCGGTCCATCCGGGCGGTCGCGGGAACCGCAGCAGCGGCAGCAGCGAATCCTATGGTCTGTCCGCGTGCCGCCACTGCAACTTTGCAGCAGCGTCTCTCCGTCTCCCTGCTGCCGGCGCGCTGCTCACCGCGGCGTGGACTGCCCGTCTCTGCTGCACACGTCGGTCGGTCTTCGCTGCTGGTGCTTCTGTCGCTCCTCCTGTCGTTTCTTCGTCCCACCGCAGATGTTCCGCCACCGTCACTTGCTCTGCTCCTGCTGCTGCTGCTCTCCTGCTGCTGCGCCTCCTCCTTCTCCTTTTCCTCCTCCCCCAGCACCACCGTGCTTCGTGAAGCCCCACCAACGCACGCAGCACTGCAGGACGGGACAAGTCTCGGTGTCAAGAAGACAAATCCATCTCTTTTCTCTTCTTCCCCTTCTCCTGGCCGATGACCCGTCTCTGTTTCCCCTGCTTGCCGCCGACTCTCGGCTGCAGCTCCTTCCGCTGCGCGCCACTCTGACGCTGTTGCAAAAGAACAACTTGCTGCTTCAGCAGAGGCACTGGACGCTGTTCTAAGCAGCAGCAGCTCTTCGAACCGTCGGACATATTGCCGCGCCAGAGGCAGCAGCTGAACGACTCTTCTTTTGTATTTTCTTTCTTCTTCTTCTTCCTGCTGCTGCTGCTGTCGCAGCCACCCCCAGCTTCCTGCTGCAGGCCTGCTGCTGCTGCATGCGTCGTCAGAGAAGCTCATCAGCGTCGCATCGCTCGACAGCCACGCGCCCCCCTCCCCTCCGATCGCAGCACCAGAACAGCTCCCCCCACGCGAGAAAGAAAAGGCAGCAGGAGAGACAGACGCAGCAGCTGCTGGCGAACCGGAGGAGAGCCACGAGGACGGCGCACGGGACCCGGCATCGGGCGCAGCGGTTGTACCGGACGACGCTGACCCAGCAGAGGCAGACGCAGCAGCAGAAGCAAAAGCGGAAGCGGCGGCAGCCTCTTCTTCATGCCAAGGAAGGAGATGCTCAGGCAGCTGTAGCAGCACAAAGAGATACGCGTAGAGGTAGATATCCGCAAGGGTCGGATGGGTAGGAAGCAGCAAGAAGTTGGACTGCGGCCCCACCGTGTGTTCTTCAGCATTGTCCCCCAGCCCCTCCTCCACAGCAGCAGCAGCAACCGCGCTGCAGGACACCGGCGGCGGAAGATTCGTTTCCTCTTCTTCTTCTTCTTCTCCGTCGTCCTCTTCCTCCTCTGCCGCTGCTGCTTCTGTTCCTGGGGCAGTCTCTGCTGCTGTCGCTTCCTCGTCCAGCAGGAGCTGCTGCTGCAGCTTCTCTTCGATCGCAGCGCAGCCGGTCGACACAGAGGCGCCACCAGCAGTCACGCGCATCAGGGACGCTTCAGCAGCCGGCAGCTGCTGCTCTTCCTCTGACTTCTTCTTGTGCTCCGCCCTCTGCTGCTGCCGCTGCTGCGTCTGCGTTTTGGGGAGTTGCTGTCGCTGCGTGAGCTGCAGCTCCAGCAGCTCCAGCACCGCCACAACGTCGAGCAGCACCTCTTTGAGCGGCACCGCCTGCTGCTGCTGCAACGCTCTGCGTCGCGTCCACAACAGCAGAGGCGCGGCGTAGATCAACGGCAGATTTTGCTTGAAAACGCGGGAAGTAAAGTGCCTCCTGCACGGCTCGTACACCCACAGAAGGTACTGCACCGCAGCTCCTAGACGCTGCTCTACAAACGCGGCAATCGCAGCACTCTGCAGCTGGACCCAGCGCTGCAGCATATACGCGTCAGCTGTCGCTCTACGAGCAGCGGCAGCAGCCTGCCAGCACACCAGCTGCTGTCCTTCTTCTTCATTCTTCTTCCTCTCCGCTGCAGTGGGCTCTCTATTTCGTAGGTGTCTCTTGCCCGTCACTGCTGCGTCTGCTGTTGCTTCTTCTTCTACTGTCCCGCACGCTCCCACAAATGCTGCTGCTGCTTCCGAAGGCTCGGTCCGGCCGCCACCGCACGCCCGCCCCGTTGCCTCTCGCGCGTCACCTGCTCCACCGGCTGCTGCTTCTGCTGCTGCGTCTGCTGCTGCTTCTGGCGCGGCTCCGGACGTCGCCGTGCTACCGGTGGAAAGAGGAATAAGGAGAGGCAATGCAGTCGCAGCAGCAGCCGCAGCAACAGGAGCTGCAACAGCAGGAGAAGCAGCAGCAGATCCAGCAGGAGGACAAGGAGCAGGGGGACAAGCAGCAGCCCTGTGCACGTGCACCGCACTGGCAGCAGCAAGGGCGTCCAGGTCTCGCGTTTGTTGCAGCAGCAGCAGAATCTGCCGTGTCTGCAGCACCCGGCCGTCATACAATGAAGCAGGCAGCGTCGCTGCTGCATGCGCCGACGGATACCGCAGAGGAACAAAACGCACCCGCAGATTCGCTAATGCGCAGTAAACTCTCAAAACGAGGAATGACGCATCAAGAAACACTTCTCTCACGTCGCTGTCGCTGCTGTCCTTGCTGCAGCTGCTGCTCGTGTTGCTACAGCCGCTGCTTGCGTTGCTGTTCGCTTCATCGTTGCGGGAACTGCTAGGGTTGCTGCTGCTGCTTCTTGTGCTGTGTCTGGTGCTGCGGCTGTTGCCGCTGTCGCTGCCGTTGCTATGACTGGTGCTGCTGCTACACGGAGGACCGGAAGACAACACCGGGGAAGACGAGCGTGAGAGACAGCGCCGCAGGGCAGCGAAGTTGAGGAGCGAAGAGAAAAAAGAAGGCGGCGGAGAATAGAACGTGCGATGGAAGTATATGCAGAGAGGAGGAAAGAGAGCAGCAGCAGCAGCTTCGGCAGAAAGAGACTGCTCAGCAGGTATGCTGCTGCCGCTGCTGCTGGTGGTGGCCGCCGCCATCACGTCGAAGTGCGGGCGGGAATCGGCGACGCAGCAGCAGCGAGGAAAAGGCGGGGAGGAGAATCCGAAGACAACAGACAGGAAGGCAGAAGAGGAGAAGGAAAGGAAGCGAAAATGGACAACAAGAAGGGAAGGGCACGGGAAGGAAAGGAATGTGGTGGCGGACACACAGACAGAGAGAAATATGCGGGCAGGACGAGGAAATCCAAGAGTCGAGGAGAAAACGGCAGATAACGACAGCCCCCCCCCTTCAGACAAAGGAAGGAAATGAATGAAGAAAGAGAAGTAAAGCGTCCAAAGACACTACACGTGGAGAAATTCCCTGGTGTGTATGTGCGAGTCGACGAACTAAGAGCGAAAGAGAAGGAAGGCAGAAAACCGGGCACGAAGCCGAGGAGGCAAACGTGCTGTCCACGCGGAAGCGGCACTCAAAAAAAGTGGCCGTGTCTCTTGGTAAAGAAAAGTGGAAAGCAGGGGACAACATAGGGAGATAAGCAAATGCAAACAAACACGTGTATATCGAAGACGGTCACGATGTGCTACAGAAGCTTGCAAAAGAGTCGAGGGGACAGGGAAGACGCATATCCAGAGAAAAGCAGCACCGCCACCAAAGACGAGGAAGACTGCAGGCGGAAGTGAAGAAAACATTGACCGCCCATTAAGGAAGAAATGAGAGGAAGAAGAAAGAAATATTGTCGGAGCGCAAGGTAGACAAAAAGGCCGGGAGTCGAATTCGTGCGCCAGAACGTACAAATATATATGTGCGTGTGGGTTTTTAGATTCAAAGCGAGTGAAAGTAGAGTAGAGAGGACTGACGCGTACAGACTCGACCTGAAAATATTTGTACTTTGTGAATAAAGGCAGAGGCTGCAACTGCATACGCACACACACGTATGCTTTTGGAGCGACTCACTTTTTTTGTCGGGAGGAACGACGGGAGAAGACGTAGAAGTGCGGCAGAGAGAGTGTTGTTGACGTAAAGAGGCGGAACTGAAGGACCGGAAAAGAACAGAAAAAATTAGCACTGGCGCGGCTGCATGCCGCTGACTTGCACGTGTACATAACAGACAGTTCCGACTGATGGGAAGAAAATTCACAAATCACGACGAGAAACGACGAAACGTCAGCAAAAACTTCTACCGGAGGGTCGCTGCGGGTACAAGGAGGACGGAATGTGCAAATGCCAGCCGCTGGCAAAGAAGAATGCGAGACTCGTGAGAACAGCAGGAACAGAAGGTAACTACACTGGAGAAAAAGACGAGGACAAGGGGAAAAGTGAGTGAAAAAAGGACGAGGAAGACCGCTGAAACGATGCAAAAGACGGAAGACTACGAGATTGCTACGTACCACGCGTCAGACCGTCAGAAAAGTGGAAGTACGGAGAGAATGCGTGCGAAGGAGTTGCACAGATTCAGAGGAAAGACGGCTGTCGGAGTGGACTCAGGCGATGAAGAAGACGTGAAAAAGACCCGGATAACGGGCCGAGTGAACGAAGACTGCGGGAGAAGTCTTGTGAAAGGTTCCGCGGAAGACCGTCAGGGGAGACGTGTACGCGAGAAGAGATTGGGCAATTAAACTGATAAGATGAAGACCCCAGCAGGTGCACAGAGTAATAGTAGGAAAAAAAAAACTACACAATGGAATGTAGAATGGGAAAGCGGCGTTGACGTTTCGAGTGAAGGGACAACCGAGCAGTAGCAAAGATCGCGTAGCTCACACAAAAGGGGGAAAACTAAGAGAAATGGATAAACACGCTCTGAAGGAAGCATGCGAAGTGGAAGTTAACTTCAGGCAGTGCTTCTGGCGAAGAGAGCGGAGCACTCACGGGGCCAGCAACGGAAGTCGAAAAGGAGAATTGTAGAATGGTTGGACGGACGAAGTCGAGGGGAGAAACGAACAACCTATTCAGTGGATACGTAAGCTTCTTACAGACTCCGAAGGGGAAGGCGAATAAGCAAAACGGGATTCATTCAGAGCCAATTTTTAGGGCCACAAGTCCCACTTGAACATGCAGCATGATGGGAAACACGCCTGTGCATGTGAAGTGAAAACACACGTACGACCACCCTAGAAAACTGAGTACTCGCGAACGGACGCACTGTGAAAGAGTAAGGAAATTCGTGCTTCAAGAAGAATCCTGCACAGATATGAACCACAGCTTTCCATTCCACTGAGAAAAAAGAATTTCTATCGATGGACGGAGAGCCGTGCATGACCCGCCAGCACACATACAACGATCAGGACGGTGGCCGCTCAAGAAGCGAGCAACACAGCGAGCAGAGAACGAGAAAGAGGGAGTCGTTACAGCACGCGATGAGTGATTTGCTTTTTTAAGAAGGACGTCCAAGGAGGAGGTAGACAGACATGCGAACCAGGATTCAACAGGGGCACAGTAGATAACACGCCGCTACCCTGAAAAGGACTCACAAGGACGATGATGGCAGAACTGAGTCCGCCCGCGAAGCAAAGTCTAAACGAGCTATGCATACCTTCCTTGTGATAATAATCCAACGACAACAGCTTGTACAAGCCACCTGCAGAAAAAGTGTCTAGCCGCCAATGAATACCAACTGCCCGTCGGGGTGGAAATATCGGGAAACGTCACCCGTGAGGAGTGGAGTAGTTTACAAAATGGAGAAGCAAGGCGCAGTTGTGCTGGGAGAAACCGTGACCCTTGTAGCTGAGCAATTCTGCAGAAAGTCCAATGTTTCGAGTACGTCAAGATGATCAACAGCAGCGGAGAGTATATGGCCGGAGGAAGGCATAGCTGGGACACTGGAGATGCACAGATTGTGCAACAAACAGGGGAAAAAAGGTGCCTCATCAGCTACACTTCTAGCAAAACAGCTTAGCGAGGATATCAGCGAAAGGAGAGCGGCTTGCGAACGGAATGCTGACCACGATGCGCTCTCGCGTAGGGCACACAGAGGGACTGCGTTGGTAAGGGTAGCTCGTGGACAAGGTGTGTGACGAGAGAACACGCTGAAATGCACGAAAGCCGCGTGATCGGCCACTGGCAGCGAGCAGTGTCTATTTGTCGACTCAGCGGAAAGTACGCTTTTCTTGGGTTAAGGAGGCACGTAAAGATTGTTTACTAAGGTGCCATCGCATAGAACGAGTTGTGACAGTAGCAGGTGAAGCGGAGAACTTTGCTCCAAAAGTGCCATACAAAAAAGTCCGAGGTGGTAGCAGAGCGTCTGAGAAACCGGCGTCCGCTGCAGCCAAAAAGAAAGCATTGCACGTGAACCTCACCCGGTGCTATAAGGATCGAACCGGAAACGAAAAACACTTTCGAGCTCAATAAAGAAACCATTTTAAGGAGAGATCACGTTGAAACATTGAATTTATAGGAGGTGGAAGGGACTCGTAAGTGGGGAAGGTTTCGTCTCTATTTGGTACCGTTACGTGGAAGTGTCTGTAGTTCGGCACCTTTGTTGCGGTGTGAAAGATAAAGTCCCAGTAGCCAAGCAGAACTGCACCAAGGAAGTTTTGTGGAAGCGAAAAATGTCGAAATTTTGCGCTGTCGTCTCCCGCCTCCCAATGTACGCTGCAGGAATGGAGTTCTTCTGTAGCTTGAACTTACCTCCGACTCCGCAAGCACCACAGCACCAACAACAGAGAAACACATGTAATGTAAAGGAGAATGGGGGACAATAGCAAAAGGAATCCTGAACTCACGTCGTTTTCTTCGCCCATTAATGAGCATCTCACCGACGTGGTACTTCGGCAAAAATCTTAACTGCATTCTTGATGGACACAAAGTGGTCGTTCAGCTGTTACCCTTTTTTCCTTACCTGCTCAGAAACAGACCTATTCTGCACGGCTAGTTCCCATCTGCCCTTTACTTGTGTCTCTCAAAACCGCTTCCTATCCCATGGGCCTCTCTGTGGAACATTAGAGGTCCACACCAGAATTCCACTCGTTGTCTGCAAGATGCACATACTCACGAAGTGGCAGCACAGGATCCCACTTGTAATTCTCACGTATTTTACATACGGTTTGAATTCAGTGCTCCAGTTACTCGGAGCAGCTTTATCATGTTACCTTCCGTGCAACATGCCGCGGTATTAAATCCTAACAGTCCAAATTTCTCCTCTACTTTGCTGCTAGAAAAACTTGTTTGGATTCTGTTATGCCACGCAATAATGAGGTAAGTATTCCTGACCGCTACAGCAGCCGATTTCTCGTCTTTCCGATCAATGTTCTACGTAACAGGCAAACGAAACATTTCTTTGCTGAGTGAAGAAGAGAATGTGAAAATCAGACATTAACCTGCACATGTATGGAAGACCGTCATGTAAGGATTATCAAAATTTTGGAATCTCATGCCCCATTCCATGAGATTCTACGTTTTCGAGAGTACTGTGGTGTAAGAGTTGTACTGATCGGATTTGCCTCATCCTGTTGTGTCTGTCCTCACTGAACTGGAACAGGTGGCAAGTCAGTGAAATTTCGGGGCTATATGCATTAGTTGTTCCCACGAGGTGCATATTTCTGCACTACGTACCTGACATATAGATACATATATCACTATATGCGCTTTTGTCTCTCTCTCTCTGTATGCTTCTGTATCAGTATTTATGTATATACTATATATATATGTTCACTCATCTGCGTACGTGCGTATGCGTTTGTGTATCATTTGTTTTCAATTCAGTTGTCTTCAGATATATGTATGTGTATGCTTAAAGAAGCGTACACGTCCCTTCTCTATCAATTTCCCGGGTTCCCTGTCTCCACGCGTATGTTGATCCATCTTGTAGGCATATGTGCGCGCACATATATATATATTTATGTATATGTGTATACATCTGAAGTACGTGTCTATGCATGTATGCCTGTATGCATGTGCAAGGATATATGTGAGTACCTACGTATGTGCGTATACACATGCTTGTCCTTGAACAGTAGCGCACTACAAAAAAGATCTCGCCTCTGGTAGTTTTGAGCGTGTGCAGATGAAGGAGCTTCCGCTGAAACAGGGTAAACCAAACGAATAGTTCCGAAGGAGAGAACTCGACGTTTACATCACAGAAGAGCAGACGTGAGTACAGTGAGGGCTCGTGCACTGGAGTACGTGAATTGTGACAAAAGATGCTTGTTGCTTCCTCCGAGCCTCTGACACGTCGTACCCACCAGGGAAACCGCAGATCAGCTAATTTCCGTGCGATTGTATCTGCCGCTTTCGAGCCGCGCAAAAGTGCTCCAGCAATCGTACGTAAATACACATAAAGGCGTCTCGTACAGGTATGTGTATATATACATGCGCAGATGTATCGTGTAGAGACCCGCAGGTGTTTGTGATGCAGGGGCGTACATCCAGCTCGGCTGTTGTTTCTCTCTTTCGCCCCCTCCTTTTCGCTCCACATACATACGTAATGCTTACATAACTTCTACACACACACCACCTGTTCACATATATATATATATATATACATATATATATATATATATATGTACACACATGGGTGTCATCGTGGTGCCTCGGAATGACGCGATCGCGAGGCTACCGCAGTACAGCAGAGTCGCCCGCGGAGACTCACTGTTCAGGTGCTCTGTGTGCATGCTAGATTACTAGACTACGTGAAAGTGTGAATACGTATACATGCTTGTATTCTCGGTGGCGCTGCAGCCACACAAGTACACCTGCGAACTAAGGACGCAAGCGTCTGGACGCGTTTGCTGCAAATAAAGATGTCGTGAACATGTATGAGTGAGTGCGTAACAAACATGATTTACTCAGCAGTGTGTACTAAATACATGTACAAACGAGCAAATATAGACAAATGTGCTTATTATAGACGTAGAAGTAGATAATTTGAAATGGCTCGCATCCACTCCGTGACCTTGAGAGACGTACGCGGCAGTCGGCAAGTGAGTTTTCGCTAAAGTACCAGTGGAAAAATACACGTGTAGCTGGTTCAACAAAGTGTCGCAGGTGATTCGAGAGAACGCGCCTCTGGTCTGCTACATTTGTACGTCTACACACGCATGTGTACATGTTCGCGTGTATATGCATGTACATACGTACTGGTGTATACATGTGTACAGCGAAATTGCCCTGTTGGCGAGGTACACTCGTACACATGTACACACATACGTGCATGTGGGGGTATGTGTGGATGCGCACAGGGACAGACGAATGCGCGAAACCAGAAGAGGATTTCGTCTGTTTGCAGCTGCGCCCTACTTTTTTAGGCATCCACGAATGTTGCCACGTCTTTTGAATGGTGTACAGGAAGAGCACGGCTGCAACAGACCTCTTTTGTCGGCACCGCACGTTGCCAGGCACTTCTGCATCCCGCTGCAGCAGTAACACTTACAGCATCTGGAACAGATTCGGTTTATTCTGAAAGCACTGCTAGCGAAGAGCTCTTCGGCTTAAGTGATACATGCAAAATTCTTCGCGTCGCTTCCCTGCATCTGGGGCTACAGTGGCAGATCAGTCTTCTTCGCTTCTCTGTGTGTTCTGCTGCAGCCAGCACTGCCATTGCTGCTGCTTCTTGTGAAGCTGCCGGCAGTCGTGCGGCTGCTGGGTCGTTGCTGCTCCTCTGTTCGGGCTTCTTCATTTCTGCTGCCCCTCTGCTGTGCTGCGCGTTTCTAAATTCTTAAGGCCGCTGCAGCATTTCCACGTATGTCGCTGCAGCCTGCGCTGCTGTTGCTGCTGCTTCTGGTGCTGCCGCTCTTCATCTTGATGCTGTCGCTGCTGTCGTCGAATGCGGTTCCGATGTCTCCAGCTGCTACGCCCCCAACTCTGATGCTGTGTTGCTGCTAGCTGCTGCTGCAGTCGCTCCCCTTGATCGAGGCGCTTTACAGTGTTCTAATTTCAGTACCCAGACATCGGCCCTGCACACAATCTCGCAGCGCGGCACGTGGTGCTGCTGCTGCTAATGCCAGCCATGCACGTACGTCGAAGGAGCAGGGGAGTGACCGCACACCTGTCAATTAGGCCTTTGTGGTGTTGCTGTTTTTATATGCGAAGGCTCCGCTTCTTCGCATGATACACTTGACCTCTAAACAACTCGGCTTGGGGTGTATTGTTGGGTCAGCTTGCAGACCGGCAGCAACAGCAGCAGCAAACAACAGAAGTGGGGTGTCGTCTTCAGCAGGAGCGCCAGCGGCAACTCGAGCCATAGCAGCAGCAGCAGCAAGGACAGCAAGAGCGCAGTGCAACTGTCATGACCAACAGCCGCAGCGACTAGAGTAGGTGCAGCTGCAGTAGCTGCAGTGTGAGCAGGAGCAGCAGTTGAAGTGGGAATGACAGGAGGCGCAGTAATCCCACGACTGCTCCACGTAGCAGTGACAGCAGTAGCAGCAGTGACGGCGGCGGCAGCCGTGTAGCAGGAAGTGCACCACCAGCAGGAGCGTCAGTACGAGCGGGAGACACACACGCATACAGAAGCCAACGCAGCAGCAGTGGTAGTAGGGGCAGCAGAAGCAGTGCAGCAGTCAGAGCAGCAGCAGCAGTATAGCAGTACGACCGATAGCAAGGAAAACAGTGCAAACGAAGAAGAGGTATCTGGAAGCGTCTGTCAAGAGGCGTGTGCCGAAGCAGCATTACGCGTGTGCAGCGTTAACACGCGCCGCTGGAGCATCACAGAAGAAGCACGAGCAGCGGAACCAGCCGCTTTCACATCCGTGTGGCTCTCTCTTCTGCTAGCGTCGCGTTTTGTGAGGTCCCGCGCGCACGGCTTTTTCTCCTTTCCACAGCAGCTTCAGCAGCAGCAGCTGGTGGACGAGAGTTCTCGGGGTCAGAAGCGGAAGAGCAGCAGCAACAGCAGCCAGTGCGCTGAGAAAGATTTGCACAATGCGAGGAACCGCAGACGCTGCAGCAGAAGCGAGAGCGCGCAGCGCGAGGAGAGCCGAAGGACGTGGCAGAGCAAGAGGAGGAGAAGGAGGACCACGTGGAGGAAGAGGAGGAGAATGAGCAGCAGGAGGAGCACAGGAGCAGCAGCAGTGCGACGAGCAACAGCAGCAGGTGGAGACCAGCAAAAGCGCAGCTGCGCCGAGGCGGCGCGCAGAGGAGGAGAAGCACAACACAGGAGAGCTACGGCGTCGACAGCAGCGTCAGGACCGCACGCGACAGCAGCTGCAGCAGTCGCAGAAGAAGAAACCGCGCGGAAGGAGCAGCAGCTGCAGTGACGGTGCGGCGCGGCAGCTGCAGCTGGTACAACGAGGCTGCGGGTGCCAACCGCGTTCCTCGTTTGGGTCACCGGGGCCACCGCCGTGTGCTGGTGCTCTCTTTTTCTCTGTTTCTCGTCAACAACTTCACAGGCTTCTCGTACCCGCAGGGATTTTTCCTACCCTTCATGCTGAGTTCATCTACTTCTTCATCCACGCCTGCCGCGGTCGACTTCCCTTTTTCTGCTGCTGCAGCTTCTCTAGCCGCAGAGCCCTGCGCAGCGGCTGCCACCGCGCTACTTGAGAGAGAACACACCGGGTGAGCAGCAGCAGCAGCAGTAGACAATGAGGATCCACCGGTGTTGTTGTTGCCCGCAGTGCGGTTGGTGTGCTGCTCTGGCTTCTGTTGCCCAGCCACACATCCCCTGAAGCAATTTCCTCTGCGTCTCTTCTGCCTGCACTTTTACCGTCAGCCCACACGTGTCACTTTCTCACTCTGGTTGGTTCTGCTCTTCAGAAGCTATCTGCGGACTGGCGTGACTGCTTTTGCTCCGCTTCTGCCGCTGCGCTTTTGCTGCTCCGGCCCGGCCGCTGTGCTGCTGGGCGGCGCTGCTGCTGCTCCTGCGGCGCCCCGTTTCTCCTTTTTGCGCCGTCGTGTGTGAGAGTGGCTCTGCTTTCTCCTGCGTGCTGCTGCTCTATTCTTCTTCCTTCTCGAGAGACAAACCTCTACTCGACCGCGCTTGTCGCTTCGCTGGGGCAAGCCATCCTGCTGGTCTGCCCGGCAGCCCGCCGCAGCGCCGTTGTTTCAGCGGGGCACCGGAGCGGCGTGCTGCGGCGTGCCTTTTGGCTCTCTTCCCGTTTCCGTCTGCTCCTCTCCTCCTCCGTCTTCTCTGCGCGGCGCTCGCCGTTCTTCGCCTTTTTTTCTTCTGCTGCTTCCCTTACTCTCACTTCTCATCCGCAAATGCGCGCGCGTGCGCGGCGCCTCGACTGTCAAGCACGACGCTCCTGCAGTAGCATCCTGCCTGCTGCTTCTGCTGCTGCTGGCGCCACTTCAGAAACCAATACGAACATACGATGTTGCTTCTCGTTTGTCGCCACAGCACATAGCTGTCTCCTTGTGAAGCAGCGGCAGCAGTGGTACCCGCGGATCGCACTGCTGGTAACGTAGGGCCCGTGGGTGTCTCCTCTACACTTGAAGCGGCAGCAGCAGCAGGAGTCTCTCAGCGGCAGCGACGGCGCCAGAGGCACCATCAGCAGGAACAGGCACCAGCAACAAGGACCGACAACACTTACCAGCAGCAAGCAGCGGCAGCAAGCAGCAGCAGCAGCAACAGCAGC
>KL647315.1:497730-517521 GCA_000727475.1 Sarcocystis neurona | reverse complement strand
AGCAGCAACAGCAGCAGCAGCAACAGCAGCGGCAGCAACAGCAGCGGCAACAACAGCAGCAAGCAGCAACAGCAGCAAGCAGCACCATCAGCAAGCAGCACCATCAGCAAGCAGCAACGGCAGCAAGCCGCAAGCAGCAACAGCAGGAAGCGGCAACAGCAGCAAGCAGCAACATCAGCGAGCAGCAACATCAGCGAGCAGCAACATCAGCAAGCTGCAAGGAGCAGCAGCAGCAAGCTGCAAGAAGCAACAGCAGCAAGCGGCAAGCAGCAACAGCAGCAAGCGGCAAGCAGCAACAGCAGCAAGCGGCAAGCAGCAACAGCAGCAAGCAGCAACAGTAGCAAGCAGCAACAGCAGCAAGCAACAAGCAGCAACAGCAGCAAGCAACAAGCAGCAACAGCAGCACGCAGCAACAGCAGCAAGCGGCAAGCAACAAGCAGCAACAGCAGCAAGCAGCAACAGCAGCAAGCAGCAACAGCAGCAAGCAGCAACAGCAGGAAGCAGCAACAGCAGCAAGAAGCGCCAGCAGCAGGAAGCAGCAACAGGAAGCAGGAGCAGGAAGCTGCGGGTTTCTTGCTGTACGCAAAGCAGCCCCGGGCAACAGCTCGCCACCACCCCTCCAAAACGACCGCGCGATTTACAGGAGCGAGGAGACTAGGCAGCAGCAGGGGAAGCCACAGGGAGAGGAGGAGCAGGAGTCCCCGCGGTAGCAGCAGCAGGAGACAGGTGGCTGCCGTTTCTTCCCAGACACGCAGTACATCGGTCGCGGCGCCACTGCTTTAGCAGCTGCTTCTCCTTCCCGCACGTAGGACAGGGCTCTTATACGTACGTCTTCCTCTGTCTGTGTGCTCAGATGCACTCCACACATATATGTATATATACATATATATGTGCATCTCATGTTCAGGTAGACACATGCCCACACGCATACATATATATATATATAGCGTTGCATGCGCCTGTCCACCTGTATATCTACGTGTATATATGGATCTTTACGTACGTGCGCGTCCGGCTGTATATTGTATAGACAGATGTCTACGTGTTAGTCGTGGTTGTGTGCTTATATATATATATGTGAACGTATACAAGAGGAGGTCGACGCGACTATATGTACCAGGGATTACCTGTATATATATACATGCCTGAATGTGGACGTATATTCGTGAGGTGCACCCTGTTGGTGTGGTACTCGTCTGGCTGCCCCGTCCCAAGTGCTGCTGCTTCTTTTGCTGTGCTCCTGCCTGCTGCTGCTGCTGCCCCGTGTTTCTGGCTTCTGTTGCTCCTGGTGCTGCGGTTCTCCGTAGAAGGTGCTGCTACTCTTGAACGCTTGCTGCTTGGCTTCTGGCTTCTGCCGCTGCGACCCTGCGCTGCAGCAGCAGCTGTGCGCTGCGCCGCTCCCGCTTCCTGCTGCTGCTGTCGCTGTGGCGCGGTGCCGGCGCGTGGCGCTGAAACTGCCGCTGCTGCTCTGCTGCTCTACTGCGGTGCGGCTGCTGCTGCTGGAGATGACGGAGAGTTCTTCGCACCGGCGCGTCTCCGGCGGCGGCTGCTGCTGCTGAAGTTGTGCGCTTCTTCTTTTGCTGCGCGCGTGCAGTTCTACTTCTCGCCGAGCTCCTGAGCAGCAGCAGACGGTCTTGCCCTGCAGGAACGGCGGCGGCAGCTGGGCGGCGTCTGTTTTTCTTCTCGAGAACCAGCAGCAAGTGTCCGGCTCCCACCGCCGCCTGTTGCTCTTCGCCCTCCTCTTGCCGCAGCAGCGGCGACGGTGGCGTGCGAACCGCAGCAGCACCTCCGCTGACTTCAGCAGCAGCAGGAGGAGCAGCAGCCGCAGCGTCGGGGTAACTCTCACAACAATAGCAGCACTGTGGGGGGCATCAGCAATTGTCTGCTATGTCTCTGGAGCAGCAGCAGCAGTGGGAAGTCACTGTCTTCTTCTTTGCTGTCGTCCCTAGCGCCGCAGCAGCTCGCTCTTGAGTCCAGCAGCCATTGTGTGACCCTCGGCAGCACCTGTCTCCCCAGCAGCAGAGAGGCACGCTACGTGGCCGCCGCAGCTCGCTTCTCTCGTTGCTGCTCATCATCTTCCGTCAGCAGCAGATGCAGCGCATATCTGCTGCTCAGCAACAGCCTAGGTTCCTTTGCGCCAGCTGCAGCTTCCCGGGCAGCAGGAGCATCAGCAGGAGCGAGTTTCTGCAGAGTAGCAGGGAGAGTTGCAGCTCGCAACACGGGGTGGGGCGCTTCTGTTGACGGCAGCCGCACCTTGTCCCGCTCTATGCAGTAGCTACAGCAGCAGCACCAGCAGCAGCACGGGCTTCTTTTGGCGGTCTCCTCCTTCTCTGTTTCTTCCTCCGCGGCCACCACCAGCATCAACAGCAGCACGGGCCTCTCCTTGGTGGTCCGCTTCCCTTTCATTCTCTTCCTCTGCGTCCTGCAGGAGCAGCAGCAGCGAGCGCAGAGTATGTGTGGGGTGAGTGGCGTTTTGAGTGATAGCAGGGATTGCCGGGAAACACCAGCAGCAGCAGCACCTCGGCCGAGACACGCGTGTGCAGCGGTGGGTGAAAGAAGAACGTCTGTGTCTCTCTGCTGCTGCTGCTCTTCTCTCCCCCAAAGCGCATGCACTGCAAATGAAGAGAGAATCGCTTCTTCTCCATGCGGGCTCTCACAACAATACCTACGCCTATTTGTATATATAGGTGCCTGCAGCGACGCTTTTGTATGTATGGGGGGGGCCAGAGGAACACATATGTAATCTACGGATGTACATACCACACGAAGTCTTCATCCTTTAAGAGGAGAAGAAAGGCAAACGACAAGAAGAAGAGAAGAAGGAGAAAGGGGAGGATATTGTGGACCGCCGTGCTTCGACGAAGCAGCGTGGCTGCCATCTCCTTCTCAGCAGACAAATCACGTGGCGCTGCCGCTTCTGCTGCTCCTGCTGTCCTTTGCGTGCGTCTCTCTGTGCGAGCTGTCCGGCCACCCTCGTCTCTCCATACGCTGCTGCTGCTGCTGCAGGAAACCTTCGTCCGCTCGCGCGCACATGCGCAGCCCTCCTCCTCGTTCTCCGCGAGAACCAGCAGATGTTTCCTCTGCAGCAACTTTTCTTCCCCGGTCTCTACCTATGCTTGAGGCTGAACCGCCACGAGCATTTCCTTGGCCAGCACGGAGCTCGATCAGCCACACACACACACACACACATACAAGGAGCCATGCGTAAATGGGACGTCTAAACGCTTCTTCTAAATATATATACCTCCCATACACAGACGCATATTCTACTCTCTCTATACATATTTATATATATATATATATTTGCCTGTATGACTCAGTGTCTACGCGTATACCCATGTGCGTATAGTCTACTCTCTGCGTGTATATATATATGTATACATATATGCATGTATATGCTTGTATGACTCAGTTTCTACACATAGACCCATGTGCGTTTGATGTGTGTGTATCTATGTATACACCTGAATACTAATTTATACATATAATACATATATATACATATATATTTGTATATATATGTCCACACACATAGACGTATATACGACGTACATGCATAAAAATATATACATACTGAGAAGCAATATATTTGTATACATATGAACACAGACTTGTATACGATTGACATATATATCTTAATAGTGCCAAGCAAACTCTATACGCGTAAGTATGTGTAATATGGAAATATAGTGCTCCTCTGCATCGTCGCGTACATGCGTCATAGGCTGCCTCTATATACTTGACGTGTAGGAGACTGCGGCGGGTGTTCTGTCAGTGGACGCGAGCCTGCGTGAGACTCGTAGGAGAAGCACGTGCGGCGTCTTCTTCTTTTCGTGCTGCTGCTGCTTCTTATTTTGCGGGTGGTCCTCGTGCCGGAGTTGGACGGCTGGTGGCTCTCTTGTCGTCGTCTCGTCTCTGTGCAGTGGCCCTCGTCGCGTCTCCGAGGAAACACGCGTTTCGTCTGCTGCTGCTGCTGCAGCCTGCTGCTTCCTCCCCACCTACTCGTCGACGTAGAAGAGGCGAGTGCATGCGTCTTGCGTGTCCGCGCAGTCCCCGGGGCTGCGACGACGCCGCTGGCGACTTTTGCTTCAAGCGCAGGACCACGAGGCCCCTGCCCAGGCGGCGGCGGCTCTCTCTCCGAATAATAAAAGCCGATCTTGCTTCGTGCAACTGCTCGCTTCTCTGTCGCGTGCATGCGCAGTCTATTTGTGAGAGGGACCCCACCGTGTGTCTCTCGGCTTGTAGCCCTGCACACGCATGCTGCGAGCAAGCGAGCTGCTGGGTATCTCCTCGTGCGCGTATGGTCTCTCCTTTCGTATATAAGCCGACGGTTGCTGCCTGTGCGGGCCTGGTTGTGTGGCCGTCTGTGTGTGGTATGTGTGTCGAGTACATGCGCGGACATGATAAAGGGGGCACCCTGGTGGTGGGGCGTAACATCTCGGAATGTAAGCCGGTGGGTGCATGTACTTCCCTGCGTGAGGAGAGTGTGGGGCAGTCTTTTCAAGTATAAGCCGATGGCCGCTTGCACGTTTTCCTGCGGAAGGAACGTCGGTGTGGGGCAGTCTCTCCGAATATGAACCGATGGGTACATGGTCTTCTCTGCGCGACGCGGTGATAGTTGCATGCGTGAGGCACGTCCGTGTGGAGCAGTGTCTCCGAATATGAGCCGATGGATGTCTGCGTGTTTTTTTTTTGGGACATCGCGTCGAGTAACCCGCGAGGAGGGCACACGCACTGCGGCTGGGGCGAGCGTGGGGCGTCTCCGCGGCTCCTTGGCGAAGAACACTAGAAGCGAAAGGTGTTGCTGCTGCTGTTGCAGCGCTATTCCTGCAGCCTCCTCAGAAGATGCCCGGGGCGCTCCAGGGGCGGCCTCTTTCTTGCTGCTGCTGGTCTTTCCGCACAGAAGCGAGCAGCGACGCAGTTGCTGCGTGGGGCGGGCTGCGTCTCTGAGCGCCAGCTGAAGAGCTCTTCTAAGCTGGAGTGGCACGCGGGTCCGCTGGCGACGCCAGGAGCTTCGAACACGAAGAGGAGGAGACGGGCCGCTCTGCAGACAGAGACAGGCGGCAGGTGACAGGGACACGATAAGGCGCGTTTGCAGGCCACTTCGTCGGGTGGAGACGACGCCCCCTCTCCACCTCTGTAGCCCACGCTGTGCTGTCTCTCCTCTGCGTGTTAGACCGTGCCTCTGTGACAAAAGACACGTTGTTGTGGCTGCCTGGAAAGTTCTCTTCGTGAGAAGAGGAGAAGGGGTGCGCAGCACAGAGACACACCGGGGAGGACTGCAGCTGCTGTTGTAAGACGGGGAAAGCTGCTGTGGAAGCTTGGCCTTCGCTTTTTCGCTGCTGCAACTGTTCAGCAGATCTGCATGTGCCTCTCTCTCTTCTCTTTATTTTCTGTCTCTCTCTCTTTTCGCCTGCTGGCCGCCCCGTGCACCTGCGTGTATATAGATACAAGTGAATCCATGCCCAGGTATTATAGGCTTGTCGTCTGCATAAGTTCTGCGACTTAGACGTACCCACGCGTGCGCAGCGCCCACCCACACGACAGTCTGTCTGCGCCGCCATACTTACACGTGACTCCCTACCTCTGTAAAGTGGGGAACAAAGGAGAAGAACAGACATACGTGTGTGTGTACGACTCTCAGGATTTTTTAAAAGTAGTAAGGACGAAGAAGAGATACACCTGTGTTTACACGACCATCAGGATTGCTACAAGTAGTCAGGGAGCAGAAAAGGGACATCTGTGTATATACGACTATCAATCTTTCTAGCAGTTGTAAGGGAGAAGAAGAACAGATACACCTGTGTATATACTATTACCAGTGTTTCGAATATGGTCTACATAACCGTCCATGCCTCGAAAATCCTTCAGCGAGAAGAAATGGAGCAGTGCTTCTCAAAAAAGGTGTGAATCCGTGTGGACCGAGAACTGGAGAGAGAAGACCAGATACCTGCTGCGTAAAATAAAACTGCGCCAATGCAGCAAGCGTTCCCCCGCGCGCTGGTGGCCGGTGTGTGTCCGCGAGTGCATGAACGAGGAAGTGAGGGACGAGTGGGTCTTGTGGGATTCCCTTTTTGAAGGACTTTGCGAGGTGGGGGGGCAACACGTGTATGAGACCGAAGCAACGTCCGAGGTGTGCCGCGCTGCACCACTGCTGCTTCCGCGAGGGAGACAGCTGTAACGTACACGCAGGAGAAGCGTCGGGTGCCCGGGCTGGTGCGCGGGGCTGAACTGAGCTGCTGCACCCCTCGAAGGGAGAGGTCCCGGCTCTGACACATACATGCGACGCCCTGGGGTTTGCCTGAGTCGTAGACATATATATACATGCGCATGCGTTGGTGGCCGAGTGCCTGCTGTGACGTCCTAGGGTCTGTGTGTGACGGGGGGAGGACAGCGCCGACGACGAGGCGGCGGGAGGGTGACGGGCGTCCGCAGAGTCAACGGGGAGACGGACGGGGCAGAGACAACATACGGGAGGATACACGAGGAGCTGCACACGCGTGTAGACAAGAGATAGGGGTACCGCCGGCAGACGCGCCAGCGCCAAGAAGAACGCAGTAGTAAAAGTCCTTTCCTCTGCGCACATATGCGTCTTGTCTGACGCTGCAGACTCCGTGAGGTCTGTGGGCGCGGGGGCTGCGCTGGTGGCCATCCCGCCCCGGGCTTTGCTGCCTTGAGAGAGCACTGGGTGCGACCGACTTGGCGGCGGAGGCACCGAAGCGAGACAGGGGCGCGAGGAGAAAAAAACACTCGTTGCAGCAAGCCTCCCGCACAGAGAGTCCAGATCCTTGCCCGCGCGCATGCAGAGACAGCGAAGGAGGAGCCGTGTGTACACCAACCCCGTGCGCATGCGTGCAGGAGATTGCGAGCGTCGGGAAGACTGCGTCATGCTGCATGCCGACACCTCTCGGTGTCGTATCGCTGACTTCTTGCCTGCGCTGTGTGCGTGCCGCCAGGGATGTAGGCACGCATGTAGCGGCTGTTTGGGAGAGCCACACACATACATACGCGTGCGCAGAAGTCTGTGCGGCAGCGACACGCAGGCGTGGGTCGATGAGAACGTGTACTCTGCAGAGCCGCACGCAGGCACGCAGGCAGGGGGTGTGTGGCAGACGTGTGTCGGGTCTCCAGAATAAATATAAGCGTCTGAGGAACGCGTGCATGCAGCAGACCGCTTGGGACGGGTGTGCAGTCGCGCTGCGACATCCTTGTGTTGCGCACGACGACGTGCTCAAGAGAGGACGTCTCGTTTACGGCGGACATGCACGCATGCAGGTGAACGCGACGTGAGAAACAGACTGGCTGCTCTTCACTTGCACACAGATGATGTGTGTGGAAGGACAGGGCGCAGTGTTGGATATCGCATTGGCGATACAGAGTCGGGCGTGCACGTATGCGGGGACCACTTTGTTGGGAGACGCGCGCATGCGGCTTGAAGAAATACCTCGTCAGCGCATGCACTTGCGCGTGCGCGCGTGGAAGTCGCTGGGCAGCGTGGCATCGTCGTGAGGCAGGTGTGCTGCTGCTCTCGCACATGCAGACTGTGACTTTGCTTCTTTGAAAAAGTCGGTGCCACCTGGAGAGGAGATTGGCTTTTTTTAAGAGGCGAAGAAACTCTCTCTCTTCCACTCCGTGTCTTTGCCCGCCCCGTTCTTCGCGTTTCTAGAGGGAAGCAGTTTCTGCAAGCGTCTCGGTGATACGTACTGCCGGTGAGAGGCGCTTTCTTTCTCTTCCTCCGCCTGGCTGTGGCTTTTCGAAATCAAGCCGAGAGGCGTGCATCTCTGGACTGCGCTACTCTTCTTCGGCGGGTCGTTGACCGGCGCCGCGGAGAGGAGGCTCCTCCTCTCGAAAGAGGAGAGAAAGCTGCGAGCAAAAAAACGCTTCTGCGACTTCTGTTACTGCGCTTCAGAAGGCCCTGACAGAGAGCAACCCGCTTTTTTTCCGTCTCTGTCTGCGGAGCAGCTCGACGTTGCTGCACTCTCTCCCTCGAGGAGCCAGCGTCTGTCCCTCCGTCTACAAACCGGTCTATTACCTTGCCTGTACACACATCTACACATATATATATACATACAGACATACGCATATATGTGAGCCCCTCGTGCGCAGTGGCCTTTGTCGAACCCCGTACATATGTCTCGATATACGTGTGCATGCAGTCGAGTAGGTATGGACGACGACTTCACTCCATGGGAGGAGGGCATTTCGGAACGTTTCGATGCTTCTCTTGCCTTGTCGCTGGGGCTACCTCCTCTTCTTCTGCTTCTGTGCGTGCGTGGCCGCCCACACGCGGGTTGAAATGTTTGTGCTTCTGCGGGATATCTTTTTCTTAGGACAATAGACACACGAGGCGAGTGGGTCAGACCTGCTGCAGACTTGTTAACCTTTCCCATTCCTCCTCTTCCTGGCGCTGCTTGTGTCCATCCCCGTTCTCTTCTTCCCCCTCCTCTTCCTCCTCGCTAGGGCGGCGCCCGCCCCCACGTTTTCCTTTCCTCATCTTCTTCTCCCACCGTTGTTTGCGTCCGCTGTTGCCGTTTTTCTTCGGTTTCCCCCTCGCTCACCGACGTCGTCTTTTCCTACGAAGCCGCCATGGGGGCGTACCTCTCCTCTCCGGACGTCACCAAGTATACGACCAGCGGCGCGTGTGGGTCGCTGAATATAAAATGGAGTGTCTGCAGCATGCAGGGCTGGAGAGTTGGCATGGAAGACACACACCTCGTGTTGTACGCGAAGACTTTCCCGCGTCCGGGGGCCCGGGGTGCTCGACGTCTCAGCGCGTCGTCTTTCCTGGCTCGTAGCAGCAGCAGCAGTGCGAGCTTCCCATCTGGGGGAGGGTCCTCTTCTTCCTCCTCCGCTTCGTTCTCTCCCCTGCAGCAGCCGCTCGAGACTGCGTGTTCGTCACCCGCCTTGTTCTCTGCGACAGCAGGGGCCGGTGCGGGGCCAGCGGCAGCAGCGGACCGCGCAGCGTGGACGGGAGCAGGAGGAGGTGGAGGAGCGGGGTCCTGCTCTTCCTCTTTTTCTGATGCTGCAGTTGCCGCTTCGCCGTTTGCAGGACGAACAGCAGGCGTGCCAGCAGAGGCGTACGTCTCGTCTCCGAATGTGGGGGGCGCTCGCGAAACAGCGGCGTCTCCGTCGCCCGTCGGCGCTGTCTTGCAGGCAGAGACGCAGCAACAGCAGCACTTGTGTCATGCCCCCACAGGACTCGGGGGGGTCACTGGCTCCTTGCTTCGAGCGGGGGCCGCCCAGGAGGCTGCTCCTGCTCCTGCTGCTTTGACTGGCCCTGCCGCAGGTGGAGCTGCTGGTGGCAGGGAGGGCGGAGGAGGCGTAAACGAGTCGTCAGCAGAAGGAGCAGCAGCAGCACTGGGACTGGCGCCGCTACTGCCGTCTGCGGAGTTTCTGCGGGACGAGTGGGCCCTCAGGTCGAACAGCAGCAGTGTGACAGGGGCGGTAGGAGGCGGAGGAGGAGGAGGAGCGATCGTGGAGAGTGGACGTTGGGCAGCTCCCGGAATCAGAAATCTTCCTGGGTCTGCAGGCAGTCTGACGGCCTGCTTGCCTGTGATGCCTGACGAAGAGCTCTATTTTCAGTGGGGGGAAACAGTAATGTACAAGCGGAAGCGGTCGCTGCCGCCGCTCTGCTGCAGCAGCAACACCAACAGCGCAAGCTGCTTTCAGTCCCCCCCGCTTGGACCTGCAAACCCGTGCAGCAGCGGCTACGGCGACGGCGCCGCGACCGGCGCAGCAGCGCAGCAGCAGCAGCAGTACGCCAGAGCAGAGGCGGGCGGCAAGCCCGCCGCTGGCGCTGGCGCGTTGCACACGGCTGCTGCAGGCGGAACCGGAGGAGCCGCGACCGCCGCAGCAACAGCACCACTGGGGATAGAAGGAGAGAGGCCAGCAGCAGCAGCAGCGGGCAGCAGCAGCGGCGGCAGTCGCTGGGGATTCCGGAGACGTCGACGGTCCTCTGCAGGCGGAGCAGGAGGCCCACACGTGGGAGACGAGACGGAGACGGCGCCAACAGAAGCCGAGGCCGCTGACGCCGACCCAGAACAGCTGCTTGGCGAAGACGCGTTTCTTTCCGTCGAACTGGGAGATGTGAAGCTCGCTCTTTTCGCAGTATTCGACGGTCACGGCGGCCCTCACGTTGCAAGGTAGCTTCTCCCTACATATATATCTGTGGATGTATTAACCTGTGTACGCATTTGGTCTGAGTGACGTTTCTCTCTCCCCACTTCTCTTCTTCGTGTGTATCTGTGTACGGGTGAGCGTGTGTGCATGTTAGTGTGTGTCTGTATCTCTCTTTATGTGTTGAACTCGATTTTCCGGTCTTCAAGTGGCTTTCTCTGTCTCTCTGTAGGTATAAGGCCTTCCCTGTGTATATCCCTCTCTCTTTATACATATATATCTCTCTACATGTATGTTCATAGGTCTGTCTGGACTCATATCTCTCTGTCCCTCTCTACACATATATACATATATATGTATATCGTTCTGTATATACTCATCTCTCCCACTCTCTCTCTATATAGTACCTATATGCATGTCGCTCTGTCTGTACTCGTCTCCCCGCTCCCTGTCTTTCTCTCGACATATATATATATATATATGTAGGTATATCGGTTTGTCTGTACTCATCTCTCTCTCTCTGTATATAGCTCTCTCTGTCCTCATCTCTCTCTCCATATATATATATATATATATGTCGCGCTCTCTGTCTCTCTCTCTCTATATATATATATGTACACAAATATATGCATATGTATATAGCTCTGTCTATACTTATCTGTCTCTCTCTCTCTCTCTATGTATATCGCTCTGTCTGTGCCCATCTGTCTCTCCATATATATATATATATATATCGCGCTCTCTGTCTCTCCCTACATATATATATATATGTATACATATATATATGTATAACTCTGTCTATACCCCTCTTTCTCTCTCTCTCTCTGTATGTATATCGCTCTGTCTGTGCTCATCTCTCTCTCCATATATATATATGTATATATAGCGCTCTGTGTCTCTCTCCATGTATGTATATATATATAGGTATATCGCTTTGTCTGTACCCATCTCTCTCTCTCTCTGTATATAGCTCTGTCTGTCCTCATCTCTCTCTCCATATATATATATATATATATATGTATATATAGCGCTCTGTGTGTCTCTCCATGTATATATATAGGTATATCGCCCTGTCTATGCTCATCTCTCTCTCTCTGTGTATATATATCGCTCTGTGTGTGCTCGTCTTTCTCTGTCCTCACATATGTATATCGCTGTGTCTATACTCGTCTCCTCTGTCTTCCTCCCTTTCTTTCTGCCTATCTTCATATGTATCCCTATATGTGTATATCGCTCAGTCTATACTCGTCTCTCCCTCTCTACGTATATCGTTCTGTCAATTATTCATCTGTGTTGTATTTCTGTCTCAAGCTGTGCATAAAAACTTCCCCGCCGCTCTGCATATTTGTCTCCTTCGCTTCCTCCGCGTTTTTCTCTGCATTTTCTTCCGTGGGGAACTTCCCGTCTCTCCCTCTGTGTATGGGCGGGTGCATATTTCTGTCTCTTCCTTCTCCTCTCTTTCTGCGGACAACTTCCTGCGCCTCCCTCGTTAGGGCGACGGGCCACATAATACCCCTGCGTATCGATGTGTAGGCAGGTGCATATCTGCCACGGGCGGCGCCTGCGTGAGTGAGCAGCAGGATCGACGACGTACGTAGCTCGCTCTCTCTATGATGCATATATATGGGGCGGGCTGCTGGATATCTACGAAGATGTCTATTCCTTGTTTAACCGTCCACAGATAGGTAATAGAGAGACCGACACACTCTTCCGTCTCTTCTCCTTCTTTCTCTTGTCTATCTATACATGCGTGTACGTATCTATATATGTATTATACATTCGTACACACTAACATATATACGAGCAATATACGTATGGGTAGGTTGTACCTGTACACGTGTATGTATATATATCTACCTAGAGCATAAATACATACGTATCTACGGAGGACACATACATTCGACCAGGAAGCTCCTCTCTGTATGTATATACATATATATAAAGTGTGTGTACCTATATCGACTGAGAGAATATATATGCATGTACAGAATTCCTGTGTATATACATATAAGTGAATATACAAATATATACACAGATTGTATGTATAGATGCAGGAGGTGTGTGGCTTGTATACTACGTATATATGCTGGTCTTTGTGTGTCTCAGCTCCTGAGTCGTCCCTCCCTCTCATTTCCTCTCCTGTGCTTCTCTTTAATTTGGAAATCGGCGTTTTCTTGTTCGGCCTTTCTGTTCGTCCTTTCTGTTTCGTTCGTTTCGTCTCCTCCGTACTCGACTTTGTCTTGTCCTTTGCGTGCTCTCCATTTTCTCGACTTGTCTCCGCCGCTTTCTTCTTGTGTCTCCTCACCGTT
The DNA here is from genome assembly GCA_000727475.1 of Sarcocystis neurona. NCBI lineage: Eukaryota > Apicomplexa > Conoidasida > Eucoccidiorida > Sarcocystidae > Sarcocystis > Sarcocystis neurona. The sequence goes on along the minus strand of KL647315.1, from coordinate 505,096 downwards.
TCCTCCTCTCCCTGCATGCGCTGTCTCTTTTTTTCTCTCCCCGTTGCGCGTCTCTCTCCCTTCACCGAAGCTTCGCTCTTCTCTTCTTGTCTCTGTTTTCTACATGGAAGTACTTTCGTTGCGCTTCCCCTCTGTAACGGAGCTTCGCTCTTTTCTCCTCTTTGACATAAATTCTTGGCAGATTTGCAGCTCAACACCTGCCTGCGGAGCTGCTGCGCCAGGAGGGCTTTCGTAAGGGTCACTTTGCTGCTGCGTTGCGCGGAGCGTATATCGCTGTCGATGAGCTGCTGCGATCGTCGGAGAAGGCCCAAGAAGAATTAAATTTCTACTTAAATCACCCGACCCCACACATGCAACGCTTGGAAGAACAAGCTGCTGCTCTTGCTGCTGCCGCTTCTGCTGCAGCTGCTTCTGCGTCTGCAGCTCCGGCCCCAGCCTCAAGTGCTTGTACTGCTGGTGCTGCTGCTGCTTATCCTCCTCCTACATACGTCCAGGATCCCAGTGGTGCTGTTGCTGCTGTGCCTACTGCTGCTGCTGCTCCTCCCTCTGCTCCTCCCCCGCCTCCTGGTCTGTCGCCGTTCCCGCCTGGCGCTGCTGGTGCTGCTTCTGCTGCCTCTCCTGCTGCTGCTGCCGGCGGCGTGCTGCAGCCGCTTCCCGCTCGCAGTCCTTGCGGCTCTGCTACTACTCACACGGGCAGCAGCGGCAGCAGCACTGGGGACAGCAGCAGCACTAGCAGCAGCGGAGACGGCAGCAGCGGAAACGGCCGCAGTGAAGCGGATGGCCGCAGCAGCAGGAGAGGCAGTCGGAGCAGTAACAGCAGCAGCAGCTGCAGAGGAAACAGCAGCCGCAGCGAAAAAGACGCCAGCGACACTCCGCACACAGACGGCGCAGCAGAGAGGGGAGGCAGAGAGGGAGGCACCTCGGAGACTGCTGTCGGCGCCCGTGGAGACGCCGTCGGCGACGCTCGACAGCAGCAGCCACAGAGCGGAACGAGCAGCAGCAGCAGTATCCAGAATTCGTGTACGGGGCTGCCTCCTGCGGATCGCAGCAGCAGCTGCTTCCCATCGTCTCGTGCTGCTGCTGCTGCTGGCGATGCTGCTGCTGCTCCTGCCACGTCGTCAGGCAGCGCTGCTACTGTGTCTCAGGGCCTCGGCGGTGGGGCGACCGCTGCAGAAGGAAGGACAGCATCAGAAGCAGCCGTTACTGTTGGAGTCGCTTCCGGCATCCCTTCGCCGAACGGGTCGTGCACGACAGCAGCGGAGGATGAACGAAGCGAGGAAGCAACTGCTGCTCCTCTCCGTTCTAGAGGCACAGAAGATACCACGGGCTCTCGTGGAGAAGCAGCAGCTCGAAGCGTCGGACTTTCCTTAGAAGCTGCTGCTGCTGGTGGAGGACAGCAGGGTAGCTACGGGGTCGGTCGTCTTCGGCCAGGAGCCGAAGGAAGCTCGTCTTCCGCTGTTGCACACGACCCCGCTGCTACATCCACCGGTTCTGCTGCTGCCGCCTGTCCTTCTGCGGCTGCTGCTGCGGAGCAGCGGCAGGAACACCGCGAGCCGGAGTCCGGCGGTCACAGCTTCTCGCGCGCCTCTTCGGCGTCGGATTACTTCGTGCCGAAGCCCAAGACGAACAGCAGCGGCAGAAGAGGCAGCAGCAACAGCTCTGGCGACAGCAGCAGCGAAAAGGCGGAACAGGCTGTGCCGCGTCAAAGCGCCGCCGCAGAACCGGGTCCAGCCGCCGCCGCAGCACCGCGTCCTGCTGCGGCAGGAGCAGCAGCGGCAACTCTCTCGCCATCATCTGGTCCTGCAGCAGCAGCAGCAGCGTCGTCTGCTACAGCAGCAGGAACGTATTCTTCTCCAACAGCAGGCGTTGCCGTGGGGCCTGGGAGAACAGCAGCGACAGCAGAGAGGAGCCCAGGTCGTCGCGAAGACTCCGAAGCCTACATGCAGCGCAGCAGTCCACCAGACGGCATGGACATTCCTCGGGAGTCTGACGACAATTTACGTGCGTCTCTCACACCCTTTCTACCACCCCACACCACAACACTTCCCGTCTCTTCGCGCTGCTGCTGGATTCCTCTTCCTCCTGCATATACCCCTGTGTTTCCTGACAGGTGGCTGCTGCGTCACTTGCAGCTGCTGCTGCTACAGGGGCTCCGGCAACTGCTGCTGCCCACCTCCTGCGGATGCTGCTGCTGGGACAGCCTCACGTGCAGCTCGTGGCGCACCCCCCTTTGCTGTGCTGCTGCTGCTACAGCGTCTCCTGCAGCTGTCGGGTTGTTTCTACTGTAACTGCTGCTGCTGCTTTCCGTCCTCGTGCGGCCGTTGCCGCATCTCTTTGTGGACATGGAATTCTTACCTGCTCTGCTGCTGCTGCTCCCGTGTGGCTGCGGTGCTGTGTGTCGCGCGCTGGCGGACACGGGCGTCCTGTGCGTTGTTTGCTGCTGGTGTTGTTGCTGCAGGCTTGTCGTCATCTGCACTAGCAGCCGCTGGAGCAGCAGAGCCTGACTTCTCTTCCTGCTCCTCCTCCTCGTTTTCTTCTCCTCCGGCTTTTTCTCCTTGTGTGCCGGTTCCCCTGCGTGCGGGGGGGCCGCCGCGGCTGGTGCTCCCGCCGGGGGTGGCGATAGCCAGCAGCGGATTGCCGGAGCAGGGCATGCCTGAACCGTGGAAAATTGCTGCACGGGAGAGAAACGACAGCGGCAGCAGCGGCAGCGGCATCGCAGCAGGAGGAGGCGGCGGATTCTTTCACAGAGGCAGCGGAGGAGGCAGTTGCTTCCCTAGCGGAGCAGTAGGTGCAGCAGGTGGCACGCCAGCTGCTCACTCGTCCTCGAACGCTCCAGGCAGACGGGGAAGTCTTCGCTCCGCTCTTCAAAATATTTACGACGGACTGAGAAGTTCGCTAAATATAGGGAAATTCTTCAGCAGAGCAGTCGCCGGCGTTGCCGGAGGTGCAGGGCCCGTGCGATCGCTGGCCAGTCTGTCGGGCTGCACCGCTATTACTGTTCTTGTTACTGTAGGTCCCAGGAGGAAGGGACCGAACGTGCTGCTGCAACGATAAAGCTGCTGATGCTGACGCACACACCGCACCCCCCCTGCGTGCAGATTGCTGCTGCTGTTGTCCGTCGCAACTGCTGCTCTGATCGCGTGCTGCTGCTACTGCTGCGACTGCACGACTCCTGCTGTTGCTGCTGCGACTGCACGGCTCCTACTGCGGTTGATGCTGGGCAGTCCTGCTCGTGCTGTTAGTGCAGCGTGTTCCTGGGGCTGCTGTGCTGGTGTGGCGGCCTGCTGCTGCTGCTGCTGTTGGCGATGGGTTACTGCTGCTGCTGTTGTCGCATGCACCAGTGTCGCTCTGCCGGCCTGCTGTGCTGCTGTTGCCGTCGCGCACTGCTCCTGCTTCCGTTACTGCACGGCTGCTGCTGTGGCTGCTTGCTGCTGCTGCCGTGGCTGCCTGCTGCTGCTATGGCTGCCTGTTGCTTCGCTTGCTGCACGGCTGCTGCTTCTCCTGCTGTAGGGCTGCGGCTGCTGTGGCTGCCTACTGCTGCTGCGGCTGTCTCCTGCTGCTGCTGCGGCTGCCTCCTGCTGATGCTGCGGCTGCCTCCTGCTGATGCTGTGGCTGCCTGCTGCTGATGCTGTGGCTGCCTGCTGCTGCTGCTGTGGCTGCCTGCTGCTGCTGCTGTGGCTGCTGCGTCTGTTGGTGTACGGCTGCCGTTGCTGCTGTGGCTGCGCGCTGCTGGTGCTGCTATGCAGCCGACGGCGGTGGTTGTCGCGAACGTCGGGGACTCGCGGTGCGTTTTATGTCGCGGGGAGGAGGCGCTGGAGCTTTCGAAGGATCACAAGCCGCAGCTTCCGGAAGAAAGAGTAAGAATTGGAAGGAAGAGCGAGAGTACCACCCCGTTCATCTTCTCGAACAATGAAGAGTGAAACGTCTTCCTACAAGTGTTTTTGTCGTTCATATCGATGTAGGACATGTGCGGGAGTCGCCCGTTCCCGTCTTTACATGGATAAGAGTCTTCTGCTCTCCTCTACGCACATGGGGGGAATTCTTCGACGTGCATGCAGTGTATACATACGCACATACACAGGAAAGCAGGCAGTAGTATGTTCTCGTATGAAGGAGGATTCTGTGTATATTTATCCTTCAAGAAGGTGACCCCGCGTCAGTGAGGACAGGAAGTGCAAGGTCGATACGTATCCAAATCCACACGTAGGGGCGTGCATGTCTCGTCTCCTCTGCTCGCATGCCTGCGTACGTATGGGCAGTGGGAGAGTGGTGAGGTGTATGTACACTCGGAAACATCCCTATTCTTCATAGTGCATTATATATGTATGTGGGGAATATAATAGGAGAATGGCGAGAATGCGTATATAGACTTGAAAACGTGTGTGTTTGCTGCATTTCCTTGCCTGGGACGAGGTATCTTCGCGTTGTCTGCGCGGACGGAGGGGAAGAGTCACGTGAAGTGCAGTCGATAGAAGTTTATAAACGTATGTAGTTGGATGCAGGGGAGTAGAAGGCACACATATAAATGTATATATATGCATGCAGGGGAGTACAGAGTATCGTCGCCTTGCCTTCGCGTTTGTCCGGCCCGGTGGCGTCTCCATCTCTCATGTTGCCTACTCAGGCGCCACACGTACCTCCATATTACTACACATGGACACGTGTACACACACACATATTCATACGTATATATACGCCCAGAATACGTATACATATAAATATATATATATAAACATAGAGATAGATAGAGGCGTGGTCTTGTGCATATACGTAGATATACACGTATATATATCTGCCTATCTGCCTGTATATATATATAGAAGGGGTACCCGTACACACTTCCCTATGTATGCATGTATAACGTATATATGGTGTTGGACTTGAATATGTTGACGCGCACTCCGCCCCACACATATATATATACACAGAAAACGTGGATATACACACGCATACACAAAGATGTACACAGACATACATACACATGCAGCAAAAGAGACACAGGCGTGGGGCGGCGTGTTCACACATATATACATACATCTATGTGTATATATGCAGATGCCTTTGTCAGCAGGTGTGGGTCTGTGTGTACTGGTAGGTGGAGACGTATATTGGTCAGATACGGCTGCACGCTTGCATGCACGAAGGCCCTCGCTGCCAGGATAGGTGCGTACACGTGCTTGTTGCATATGTATAGAGAACTGTGTACACAGAAAAGACGCGTAGCACGTGTGTATGTGTATGTGGCCGGGAAGGGGGGGTGGGGGCGTCAAAAATATATTTCTCCCTCATGTAAGTGCGTGATACCTCTATATGTGAAGGACTACGCAATTTATATGCGTTGTACACATCCTGCTCTCTCTCTATATATGTGTATATGTATGTGCGTAGCTCTACGTGTCTCTCTTATAAAGGCTGTACACACATGCATACATATGTGTGAATATGTATATATATATAAATGTAGGGGTACTCCTTATATATGCGTTGCCTACATTTATGTACTTGTATCCGTGTCTGTGTCTATCTACCTGTATATGTATGTGTGCGTTGCCTACACACACACGTATGTGCATCGGTGTCTCTATCTATACCTAGGCAGTGTCTACATTTATATGTCTGTACCTATATCTATATGTATGGAAGCATTGCCCACATTTATATATTTGTATCTATATTCAGCTGCCCATCCGTGTGCCTTTCTTTTCTAATATAGACGTGCATATGTGTCTGCAGAGAGGTGACATACTCTCGTGGGTATAGAGAGACGCGCATGCACCTGCGCATGCACACGGTTGTATGTATCATCGTCTTTACGTACATGTGTACTTGTGTCTCTGTATACGCGTGCCTCTGTGAATTGCCGAATATATAACAGGAAGGAGGGGACTTCTTCTTCTACTTATTGTCTACTGGAAAAATTCTGCACATGCATCTCCATGTACTAGGACTGGTACATATACATACATATAAATATATATATGTGTATTCCTTGATACATAGCAGGGATGACGTTCCCTTGAATGGTACTTCTGATTCACGTGCATGCAGGTAATTCTTGTGTATGTGTGAGTCGCGAAGAATGTCAATGTGGCCGTCTCCCTTTCCTCGTCTCCGTCTCCCTCCCCCGTCCCCGTCTCTCTGTCTCTGTGTCTCCCCCAGTCCGACGACGCGCTGCTGCAGCATTCCGGCGGATGGATCACTGCGCCACTGCAGTCTGTGGCTGTCGCCTGCTCCTCTTTATCTGTGCAGCCGGTGCCACTGCTGCTGCCACTGCTGCTGCCCCTTCTTTGTTGCAGCAGCTGCGCTGCCACGTCTCCTTCTTCTTCTGCCCGTTTGCGAGTGTGCTCCTGCTGCTGCGGCGCCATCTGTCCTCCTGCTGCTGCTAGTGGTGCGCCTGCCCCGCTTTTGCTGCTGCTGGTGCTGCTGCTGCTGCGAATAACGCTGGTGCCCCACGTGTGCTGTTGCTGCTGCTGCTGGTGGCCGACCTTCGCTGCGGCTGGTGCTGGCTCGTTTTTGCTGCTGCTGCTGCTGCGGTTGTCCTGCCGCGAACTCCTACACGCAGATACGCATCTACGGAGCAGGAGGTTACCTCGAAATGGGACGTGTTAACGGCAACTTGAATCTGAGCCGAGCGCTTGGGGATCTTGTCTACAAGCAAGACAGCGGCCTTCCGCCAGAGCGGCAAATCGTTTCTGCTGTCCCCGATGTTGTGACAGTTAGCCGTGACCCAGACAGAGATGACTTCTTAGTAAGTCTTCATACAGCCCTTCTACACACATCTACAAGACGCTAATTTCCACACATACACATATATTTCTGCAAATGTATGTATATATATACAGAGAGAGAGAAGAGTGATATTCGTCTACTACTACATCTATGCTTCTATAAAAGATTACTTCTATACATGCGTATATCTCTACAAAATGTTGATACGTGTATACACGTATATTATATATGTACAAGAGGTTCACATATATATATTTTGTAGGTCGAAAGAAAAGGACTGCGTCAGACAGAGAAGAGAGAAGGAATGGACAGAAGTGTATGTCTTTTTCTCTTCGAATTAAAAACTGGATGGACGTACATCTGTGTGTGCATGTGTATGTCTCTCTCTTTCTCTGAGACGCACACACAGACGCGTCCCTACTACTACTACTCCTACTACTATTACTCCTACTACTACTAGTGCTACCCCTACTACTACTCCTACTACTACTCCTACTACTACTCCTACACCTACTACTACTACTACTCCTACTCCTACTACTACTCCTACTACTCCTCCTCCTACTACTCCTACTACTACTACTCCTCCTCCTACTCCTACTACTACTACTCCTACCACTACTCCTACACCTACTAC
>KL647315.1:467838-497282 GCA_000727475.1 Sarcocystis neurona | reverse complement strand
CCTACTCCTACTACTACTCCTACTACTCCTCCTCCTACTACTCCTACTACTACTACTCCTCCTCCTACTCCTACTACTACTACTCCTACCACTACTCCTACACCTACTACTACTACTACTCCTACACCTACTACTACTACTCCTCCACCTACTACTCCTACTACTACTCCTACTCCTACTACTACTCCTACACCTACTACTACTACTACTCCTACTCCTACTACTCCTACTACTCCTCCTCCTACTCCTACTACTACTCCTACACCTACTACTACTACTACTCCTACTCCTACTACTCCTCCTCCTACTCCTACTCCTACTCCTACTACTACTACTCCTCCTCCTACTCCTACTACTACTACTCCTACCACTACTCCTACACCTACTACTACTACTACTCCTACACCTACTACTACTACTCCTACACCTACTACTACTCCTACTACTACTACTACTCCTACTACTACTCCTACACCTACTACTCCTACTACTCCTCCTCCTACTCCTACTCCTACTACTACTACTACTCCTCCTCCTACTCCTACTACTACTACTCCTACCACTACTCCTACACGTACTACTACTACTACTCCTACACCTACTACTACTACTCCTACACCTACTACTCCTACTACTACTCCTACTCCTACTACTACTCCTACTCCTACTACTACTCCTACTCCTACTACTACTCCTACTCCTACTACTACTACTACTCCTACTCCTACTACTCCTACTACTCCTCCTCCTACTCCTACTCCTACTACTACTACTACTCCTCCTCCTACTCCTACTACTACTACTCCTACCACTACTCCTACACCTACTACTACTACTACTACTCCTACACCTACTACTACTCCTACACCTACTACTCCTACTACTCCTCCTCCTACTCCTACTACTACTCCTACACCTACTACTACTACTACTCCTACTCCTACTACTCCTACTACTCCTCCTCCTACTCCTACTACTACTACTCCTACTACTACTACTTCTACTACTACTGCTTCTACTACTACTGCTTCTACTACTACTAGTAGTAGTACTACAGAGGGGTGTGTGTGAAGGACAGGGGTGTGCGGGTGCTGCAGTATATAGTGGTGTGTGTACAGAGGGAGAGAGAGGGAGAGAGAAAGGGAGAAAGAGAGAAACAAATAGTTTGTGTGTGGATGTACCACCTGCGAGATAAAAAAAGGCTCGAAATCAAAAGGAGTTCACCATCCAGAGAGAGAAGCAACCCGCCCCCTCGTTTTCTCTTGCCCTCTCTTTTTCTCTCTCTGTCTGTTTTCCTCGTTTCCCTTCTCTGCTTCTCTCTGTCTCTTCCTCTCTCTCAATTTCGGTTCCCCCCTCTCAATTTCTGTTCCTCTCTTCCCTTCTCTCTTCATCTTCTCTTCTTCTCTCTGCTCTTCTCTTCCTCTCTCTTCTTCTCACTCTCGTCCTCTTTCTCTGTTCTTCGCATTCGTCCTCTTCCTTTCTCTCTCTCTCTCTGTTCTTCTCTCCTTCTCACTCTCGTCCTCTGTCTTCCCTTCTCTCCTTTTTTTCTCTTCCCGTCTCTCTGTTCATCTCTTCCCCTCTCTTTCTGTCTTTTCCTCTCTTCCCTTCTCTCACTCTTTTCCCCTTCTCTGTTCATCTCTTCCCCTCCTCTCTTTCTGTCTTTCCTCTCTTCCCTTCTCTCTCTGTGTCTCTTCTTCTCTTCCTCTCTCTGTCTCTCTCCCTCTCTCTCTGTTCCTCTCTTCTCTCCTCTTTTTCTCCCTTCCTCTCTCTCTCTTCTTCTCTCTCTCTCTCTTCTCTCTGTCTTCCTCTCTTCCCCTCTCTTCTTCTCTTCATCTTTCTTCCCCTCTCTCTCTCTCTCTGTCTCTCCTTTTCACTCTCTTCCTCTCTTCTTCTCCTCTTCCTCTCTTCCCCTTCCTTTCTCTCTCTGTTCTTCTCTCCTCCTCACTTTTTTTCCTCTCTTCTCTCCTTTTTCTCTTCCCCTCTCTTTCGCTTCCCCTCTCTTTCGCTTCCCCTCTCTTCCTTCCTCTCTTCCCTTCTCTCACTCTTTTCCCCTCTCTCTCTCTCTATCTCTCCTTCTCTCTCTCTCTGTGATTTCTGCAGATGTGTGTATACGTTGTCGAAAAGAGTGGGTGGTGTGGAAAAATGTCGTCGGTGCGGCCCACCACCCGGGGTCTCCCACCGCAATTCCTACGTAAAGACGTCTTGGTCCACACATATAGATACACGTGTGTAGGGATGCTCATACCTCTGCAAAAATGTTGACGTTCACGCGTTCCCCAACAACAGGTCTATTATTTCCTTGAATCGGAAACCGTCTCATATATATACCTATGCACATGTATATATGAGTGTGTATTCATATGTATATATGTATGTATGTGTGTGTGCACGTATGCGGGGACACATATCTCTGGTGAAGTGCATGCTCCCGACCTGTCTCTTTCAACTACGTTTCCCTGAATAGAAAACCGTCTCCTATATATACATATGTTCACATACGTGTATATATGAATATACATATATATGTATGTGTTCCTGATTGATTGCCCATCTATCGTTGCCAACGCAAGTTTTCACGTTCCCGTCTCGTGTGTATCCTCGGAGCTGTGTAGCGTATACGTATGGCCCGAGTACCGATGGATAGAAGTATATACAGGAAAAGCAAGTACATGTGTAGGTGTGTGCGAGGTGTTGGCGGACGTCTTCAACATACATATATGTAGGAGAACGCCAGCAGCAGGACATGCGTCACACCAAATATGGTGGAAGCAGATGTGTTTGCAGACGTTACACCGGTGTAAGGAGATACGCAGAGAAAGACAGGTGGGGGAAAAGGGAGACAAAATTCACAAGACGTACACATGTATCGATGTATGAATGCGCGAGGGTGAGGGGAAGAGAGGAAGATGACGGGCCGTACGTATATATATATATATATATATATGTGTATCTGTGAGTGCGAGGGTGGAGGGAAGAGAGAGACGCAAAGACGTATACCCGTATGTATGTATTCATATATACGTATATATATGGATGTATACATACGTATGTACACGGGTATATATACATATATGTATGTTTACGTATATATGTATGTATATGTTTGTGTCCCTCCTCTGTATGTCACTTGATTCACCTGGTATGTGTGGGGGTTTCACAGGAGACTTTTTCTGCGGAGGGATGTGAAGACACTCAAGTCCACCACATGTGTACTACGTGCACGGACCTGCCCCCACACATCCATACACACATACATATATGTACGCACCTATGTCTGTACATATAACAGACGTAGATTTTGCGGGTTGATTCATTTATCACGCATAGGCACGTCCAGGTGTATGTGTCTTTGTGTGTACAATGCGCCATTTCTCGGTGATTCGTGTGTGCTGCTTCCACGCCTCGTGCTCGCTCAAGTTCTCCACCTCCTCCTCCGGCCACCGGGTCCCGTTGCCGCGGCTCGCTGCTGTCCCTCTCTCTCTCTGTCTCTCTCTCGCTGCTGCTACCCCGTTCGTCTACCATGGGTTGTCGGCTGCGGCTGCCGCTGCGGCTGCTGCTGCTGCTGTGCCGCTTCCTTTGCTGGGCTGCGGTGGCTGCTGCGGCTGCACTGCTGCGGGGCGCGATGTGTGTGTCTGCGCGCAGCTCATCGGGTGCGACGGCATATGGGAGTTTCTTTCTTCGCAAGTGATCGTCGACTTCGTGCGTCGAAGACTGCGGGTAAGTCGCAGCTGCAGCTCGCTTTCCTTTTTTTTCTACTTGTGGGGTAGACACGCATGAGAAGACGGCAGCTTTCCGTCTGCCTCCTCCTTCTCCGGTGGGCTCCTCTGTTTCTGCAAGTGCTGCTGCTGCTGTTTATGCTGCTTCCGCTGCCGTCTTGCTGCTGCTATTGCTGGACGCTTCTTCGTACACACAGCGTGTGTGCCGACGAATAGGCGTACCGGCCCGTCCACGACACGCCTGCATGCGTGCCCGCCCACATGTATATGTATGTGTGTGTCGAAAGAGAGAGGTACACGTACCCTTGGTAGTATCGCCGTGGTAGGTGTGTGTAGGGGACGTGTGCGCGTGTTTGTGCTCGAGGCGTTGCGGCCGGTTCTGCGTGTGGACGCTTCGTGTTTGTAAGGCTGAAGGAAGAACACGGCGAATTTCTCAGAGGCCTACTTTTTCTTTCTTCCTTATGAAGAAAAGTGCAAGTGACGTCTGCTCCATACAAGGAATAAAGAGGAAGTCTGGGTGGCCGTCTGTCCATATATATATATATATATATTCTCTCCAGATTTGGTGTAGCCGCACACGTAGCTGCGTTTAGACTTCCTCCTTCCCTGTGCAGACCGCAGCAAGACGGCCAGCGCATTTCTGCGGGGGGGCCTCCACCTATATGTGAAGGTGCAGCGCAGACGTATGTGGCCGTAACTGTCTCCCTGGCCGTGTCTCCCTTACTCCTGCGGTGGTGGTGTAGTCGTCGATATGCGTGTCTCTCTGTGTCTGCGTGTATTTACACTGATGCAGCGGAGCATTATTTCTGCTGAGTAACGCATGTATACCTGCAGACATGTTGTTAGGAGAAAACAGGTTGGCTATATTGTGAGGAGCTGCCGCGCAAGGTATTCATATGTATGTGTATATGCATGTGTGAATCACCCAGAGAAGGATAGATGCGTCTCGCGGAACGGCATGCGGCGACGGTCGTGAAGTACACCTGCTGTGAAGAAGGTGGATTTTGTGAGCGCATGTTTACTGCGTGGAGCCTAGCAGGAGTTCGCATGCAAGTCCCGCCCGCCAGTCACGGCGAGGCCTACTGTAGCAGCGCAGGATAAATGTGTGGGTGCTTCCTGTCTGTATATGTAGACGACCCAGGCAGGCCCCGGCACTTCGCGTGTCTCTGTGTCTCACTCGCTGTCTCTCAATATCTGGTGGGTATGTGGAGAAATAAACGTGCGCTTCAGCGTTTGTACCGCCCGAGGCAGTCGTAGACGCTGTTCAGCAGAGACTGCGCGGTGCTCCTGCGCGCCGATAGTAGACTCCAGACTCGCTGTCTGCTCGGCGGGGGCTCGGTCAACAGGCGTGGGTGTGAGGAGGAGGCCTCCTGGGCTGCAGTGGGTCTGCAGCACTTTCCCCTGCGCGGTAGCGATCGCTCTGGCTCTGGCCCGGTGCGTTTTTCGCCCCGCGCACTTAACTGCTGCTGCCTCGTCGAGAAACGGACGTGGCTGCGACGCGGGCTGAGGCGGTGTGTATAGATGTGCTGTCGTTGTTGTTTTTCAGCGCACGACAGATCTAGGCCGCGTTCTGCAGGAGTTGTTCGACCACCTTCTCTCTCCTAATCCCGCTCTCGTCGAGTACGGCTGCGACAACATGACGGCCATTCTCGTCGATTTACGTCCTCGTGCACGCGCTGTGGTCTGCAGTGTTCCCCCGTCTCTGTCCGTAGCCGAGAGCGGCGGTGGTGCTGCTGCTTTTTGCTCTTCTGCCGCGCCTGATGCTGCGGGGGCCATGTACTCGGAGAGCGACAACAGACGCCCTGGCTCGTCGCCGTGGGCCGCGGGGCCCTCCACCGCGCCGGAAACGCCTCATCCTGCAACGCCTGCGCTTCACGTGCACGGCACAGCTGCCGCTGTGGGCAGCGAGGGAGACACTCATGCTGCTGCTGTTGTCAGAGCTGCCTCTCGTCCGCTTCCTGGTGATGGTGTCGCCTCCATTGCTGCTGTGCCTGCTGACCAAGTGTCGTCCGCTGCTGTGCCTGCCGGCAGACAGACTGCTGCGTCCACGGCCCCTCCTGCTGCTGCTGAGACAAGTGCTGCAGCCACACCACACACTGCTCTTGACACTGCTGCCGCAGCAATGCCCACCGCTGCTTCTCCCGCGTCGGCGGCTACGGCTGCTGCTAGTGAGACGTCTGCTCTGACGAGTCCTAGCGCTGCAGCTCGCTCCCAAACATCGGCTGCGTCTCCGAACGCCGCTGCGCTAGATGCTCCTGCTCGCGCGTTGACTGCTGCTGCCGCTGCTGGAACTGCTGCTGCTCTCGCTGCTAGCGCCGCTGCTGATCCTTTTGTAACTGCGGTTGCTGCGCCAGGTAAGAGTGGCGATGGAGAGCTGGGAGCCGCTCCCTCTCCTGTAGCGCGCACCGGAAAAGCAGACGTCACGTCTTTTTCTCACGTCGAGACGCCGTATACGCCTCTCCCACACGAAGAGACTCACGGCGATACTTCGCAGTCGAGCAGCATGTTTGCGAGGACTGCTGCAGTTGCTCAAGCTGCGGAGGCTCTAGTGAAGCAGGGAGGTTGTGCGCGTCGTACTACTGTCGGTTTCGCTGATCGCGCGGCGGCCTCGCCTGCCGCTGGTAGCGAGAGGAGCAGCAGCAGTGACAGAGCAGCGGCAGCAGCCGCAGCGCCAGAAGTGCGTCAGCCCCAGCAGCAAGGGAAGATTTTTTCCACTCCCTCTGGAGCTCCGATTGAGAGCCAAGTGGCGTCGCAGCAGGCAGCTGTAACGGACGCGCACGGTGGTAGTCACGTGGATTCTGGCACAGACGAAAAGGCGGACGACGTTCTAAAAACAGAGGAGGAAGGAAGGGTACCGCTATTGACTGCGCAGGTGACGCTTACGCCGACAGAAGTGGGAAGCCAAACAGGAGATACAGCCCCCACGCCACGACGACAGTAGCAACAACACCCTGCTCGCGAGCAGCAACAGACTACGACACACCACACACAGCTGCTGCGCTTGCTTTGTGTAACTCACATGCTGCGTTTCTTCGATTGTGGGAGGGAAGCATTATCATTGAGACCTTCACAGGCAGATGGAGGATTCTTTTTACATTAGTGAGAACGTCAAACCCTCTCCCAGGGAGAACACGCGTACATACGGGCTGCGGTGGTAGCTTGTCGTGAGGGGGTCTCCTGCGCTTACAGCTTTCCACGGATGACTGTTTTACCGATAGAAGCGGGTGCCAACGGAGACGGAGGGGATCGCGGCGAGTGAGAGACGTAATTCCGCCTCAGGCGACGGTTTTACAGTGAAAGACGAGAGGGAACAGGGCATTTGTCTTGCGCACGTGAGAAAGGAGGAGAGAGCTACGTGCACACACTTCTTCACAGACCTGTGTACACCCGTTGAGTGCAGTGGTGCCAATGATGAACACAGCAATGCCTGCGGCACGTTACATTTAGAGAGAGGGGACACTCTGAGCCTCGACGCAGCAGTCACACTCACACTGAAGATGACAATTTTTGCTGGTAGCCTTCTCCACGCTGTCTTTGCGTCGGTCGTACTCGAACACCTTCAATGAAGTAACGGTGGGAGGGGGCGGGCAGCAGCAGCTATAGTGCAGGGAGAAAGTCAGGTGGCGTCTTACCAGTGTTCGCACTAATAATCTATGCAGCAAGAGCAGCATTTCCAGCAGGAGAAGCACGTGCAGCACCCAATGCAGTTGCATACGTCGTTTTCTTCTGTGGTGAAGTAGAGGAAATTTCGGAGTTTGAACATTTTGTGATAACAAGGCTTCATTCACGTATGTAACACTGTACAGTGCCGCCTTGTGCGTGTGGCATCAGGCATTCCGTGCCTGTACGCATTGCAAGCGCGTCTGCGGTGGGGCGCCACGTCTCGTGTAGGGAGGACCCGAAGTGATTCCTTTTTTGAAGCTCCGTGTCTGTGCGTGCAATCACACATTGTAGTACATGCAAGGGAATGTGCAGTGGGCGGTATTTCAGTATGGAGTAGGGATAATATATAGCTACTGGAGAGACCAGCAACGTGCGCGTAAGGTCGACTGAGACAGTTACGGTGGAGAGGTGAGATGCGTACTTAACTACGTTTCTGCGGGACTTGGTGGCGGAAAGGAACGGGTGCTGGAGGGGGGGACATTGGGGCATGTGGGCGTGTCAACGGCGCACTTTTCCATTGAGTCGAAGTGGAAAACAGACACAGCTGAAATCAAGCGGTCGCATACGCAGAGAGGTATGCATCTGACGAGAGAGTGTGATCTGACCGTGTACGGACGTCTACAAGTGTAGACCTGCGTACACCGTTGAGAGACTCGTCAGTCCGCGTAGAGACGTTTCCGTGCGCACTGGCGAGTATACGATACATAGGCTGCAGCGTAACTGGACACGCTGAATAGGTGTCTCTTATTTTCGAAGTTTTGCTGCAGGACTAGCGGAGGGGAAAATAGAGGAGAGGACTGTGTGGATGGATGGCGGTCAGTGCGGAAGAAGTGGCTGTCAGCGTGTGAACAGGGTTTATGAGGAGATGGAATGCATGCGTTATTGGACGATTTGATTTAAAAATATGTATCTAAGCATGTTCACATTCGGGTGGGGTCGTCAGTGTGTGAGATGTCAACTGGACGCACGCTGTGTGGCGTAGGAGATTGTACAGCAGGTCAGCAGCTTTGTTGCAACAACCCTGGTCTGTACGAAATCGACTACAGTGTTTAGCTTTAGAAGGTAAACTAAATGCTTGCGTGGAGGACTGCACGCGCCGAACGAAATTCCGCGCATAGTCATGCAGTCGCCGCGTGTCCCTAGTTGCTCGTATGTGTGTCCATGTGTATGCCCGCGGTGGAGAGCGCATACCCGTAAGCAACCCGGAAAGGTGAAAAAGAGCAGCGCTTCACGCATTATCTCGAGTCGCGACGGTTACCTGGTGTAACGGGCAAAAGGCGGTGGCCGCGTGGTAACCAGTGTGACAGATAAAAAAGGCGATAGCTACTCGGATAGCTTCTCCACTTCCCCGGCTCGTCGCACGAGGGCCAGTGGCCACAGAGTGAAATACAGCGGTTGCTCTTGTTTTCCTCGTCTGCTGAGCAACGGTTGTATGTCTTCACCGAGTGGCACTAACGTCTATCTTCCTGTAAAGGCGAATTCTGCTTTAACGCGAAGACAGCGAGTTTTTCCGCCTCGTAGGAGCGCTGACTGGTGCAGTTTGTCTCGGCCGGACTGTTCAAACATTGACGTTTCGCCGCTCCTTGTGCTGCTGTACGGAGGGAAGTATCTTTTTCCGTTGTTTCGTGGTGAAGCGTTTACGAAACCGAGCCGAGTTCCTCCACCACAGTCACGTGTTCGTTATGCCTACGTTTGTAGGTGCTTTCACAAGATCAACATCATAAGAGTACTTGTTACTGTATGGGTCGAACTTGTTGGGACGGCATGACTGTATGGCTCTTATGGGGAGCTGCTTCAAGCATCAATGGTATTACTACTATGTTCCGCAGGTGATAACTTTTCCCTCATATAGCAACATAATTAAAGTATTTGTTACTCTACGTTTCGCAGTTGTCGACACGGGATAACTATCTCTGGAGTTACTTCACGCATTACTGCTATTACTGCTACGTCCCATAGACATTGTTTACTGCATCTTAATGCGTTACCAAAAGGAATTCTACTTAACTGGTGCTGTTGTGTTGCCTTCTGGAACTGACTGAACCACCGAGGAGGAGCGGGTCTCGTGTACGTATATCGTAAGGGGCAACTTACGATGAGTCTTCACGGAACGTCCACGCATGCAAGCGCAACATCAGAAACGAACGCGGCGAGATTGCAGGTACACACCGAGCTTTGGATTCTTCGGGATTTTTTGCCGTCTTCTGCGGGAAAATTATTCAAAAGGAAAAGTATACAGCTCTCTATCCCTTCTAAACACATTATTGGTCGAACTTGGCGCTCGATAACGGGATTCTCTCCAGGCATGCACGTGCGTACTGCACAAATCGGTCAAAGTGTGCGTGACACAACCACCGGTCCCGTTGGATGCTACTTGTTTTGTAATCTACACTTCTGTAGGCAACTCTTATCCAGAAGGTGGTGTCTTTCACTGGCTAGACTTTACCTTTCGTCAGGAACAATAGTATCCGACGAATTTGCCCTTTTACGGTTGCTCCTTTTCACAAATAGCGTTCTGACAACTACGTGCTGCTAGTCGGAGGCGACCTACATTGTAGCTGGGTCAACGCAGTTCCTTTCCTGCTATGAAACATCTATTTTGTGAAGACTCTGCTCTTGCCGTATGTGACAGTGAACAGCACTTCGAATTCTCTGGGTGTCTCTGTTCGGATCTCTCTGCCCCGCTAGCGAGCCGACATCGGGAAAAATATCATCTACTAGCAGCATGCTGTCTTCGACCTCCCTCCCTGCGGACATACAACCAAATACATACACGTACATAATCGTATCAGGAAAGATCTTGCAAGGTGTTCTGTGTAGGACCTATCTGGTTCTTCAGCTAAAAATGGTCTGACACGTCGACGTCTGTATCAGACGGGAATGTGCGTACTTCCGCACCAGCACAAAGAAGGACTCTATCGCCCTCTCATGCATCTGTGTGTGTGTGCGACTTCTATTACCCGTCACGCTCAGTGAAACGTTGCTGGACGGTAGCATTTACGACGGCGCTACGAGGACGCAGTGCCGGAAACAAAGAGAACGACAATTTCACGCTGTTTCAACTGTCAAAAGCAGACTTCACTGCCTGCAGCACTTTTTGTGCGTTCTTTCTTAGACGAGTGAGAGCCAGCGTCCTCTCTTTTATTGCTGTCACGTGGCTAACGCAGGCTTTCTCATCAGAAGCAGTAGCAGCCGCTCCAGCAGCAGCAACAGCAGGAGTGGCCGCAGCGGCACAGCAGCAAGAGCAGAAGCGGGAATTCAGCTGCACCAACAGCGACAGCCTTACAAGCAGCAACGGCAGGAGAAGAACAACGCCAGTATAGAGCTGCGACACTTGTATGAGGAAAGGACTACATACATTTACATGTACATACATACTTGTACTTATGTATATGAATATATTTACGTGCACGTATCCGTATTTATACGCTCAGGTGTGTACACATGTAGAAGCTTGTCCGGCTGTTGCTGACCAGATTCACGTATAGCGGGAGAGCTTAGATGTACTAGGTATTTGTCAAAATTCCCTCTAATTGTCTGCGTGTGCACATATTCCACTACCTCTCTGTCTCTTCTTTTTCTCTCGACTCGCATGAATCTTTACCTGTACACACAGACGCACACCTCACAACGTCGCAGGAGTAGGTGCTTCTTCGCGGTCCCAGGAATTTTTGAGAAAACCGACAGATTTGAAATTCCTTTGCCTAGTTACTCTTTTTGTTTTTGATTACGATTCCGGGCTCTTCTCTGTGACTGACGGGCTGCTGGCGCCAGGCAGGGACCGCGTGCTGCAGCTCTCCACTACGTAGCACCGACTTGCTTTCAAGCTCCTGCCAAGCTATCGTTTTCCCCCATCATGCGCTCATACATGTACATGTTTATATGAATGTTTCTGCGTTCTGGGTACATATATATACACATACGCACAGGAAGGTGTACGATCCACATACGTACATTACGGACTAATACACACGTGAGTCTTGTGTATACATCTACATGTAGGTAGGTATGTTCTATGTGGTATATATCTATGGTAAGAGTTCATACGCAGGCATACCTGATACAGAGTAAATACACACATGTACCTACGTATATATATATGTATATGGAGATGTTTCATGTGTACAGACATCTGCACGTCTGTGCACGCATGTATTTCTGCATACCGGTAATCAATGCGACATACTTCCTGCCGTGAAAGATGTGTCTCCCTTTCAAGTAGGTTCAAGTGGCTGGTTGGTGTTCGTCTGTGTGTTCACTTTTGGCTCGTATGCTGCAGCATATTCTCTACTACGCGCACTTGTAGGTGTCGCCCGTCAGCCGGAAGCTGCATCTGACTGTTTCGCTTGTACGCCGATGCGTATACATGAATGCATGTGAACAGGTGCGTAGATCCTTGTACAAGTTTACCGCGTGTCGATTCCCTAGTCCTTTTCCCGACAGGTGTTGCTCACGACTCTGTGTGCCTACGCAGCTGACCACGCGCGCGCGTCGCTATTCTTTCTGCAGTTGAACAGCTATATTTTCGCTTCCTTCTCTTACTCCTTCATTTGCTCATCCTTGGTTTTTCTCTCGTAAAAAGTCCATTTCTCGTATCTCGATCTTCAGTCGCCCTTCCCACGGGGCGCATCTCCCTCGCCCGGGGGGCAGCTCTTCCTCTATCTGCCTGCGCTGGCCGCCATTCTGTGTGGATCCCCACGAGCCTGTCTCTCTCTTGACGGAGGCGTGGATTTGGGTATCTTCCTACTATCACCGCGCTCTGCCTGTGCGCCTCCCTGCACCTTTCTGTGTACATAATATACATAAATATAAATGTGCACATACCTATACGTACTTATGCGAGTGGCTACGTGATACGCAGGGGAGGTCTTGCGTACCCGTCCGCGAAGCGTTACTACATGTAATGCAGTAGGGGGACGGCGGCATTTTTGATGCGCGCGGTACTGCGCGGGGGCAGCACGGAGAAGGCAGGGAGAAATCTACCGGAGAGAAATTCACAGAATTCTTCTTCACATTTTGCAAGCGAGTAGTGAAAGGACAACGGCGTCGTCCTCCTCCCTTCGTTGCTTGCAGGACGCGTGACTGTGCGGTGACGTGCTCCTCTTCCTTTCTCTCGGTGTCTTGCGCTTCTGCTGACGTAGAGAAATCTTCTGCAGAGGACAGGAGAAAGTTTCTCGGATGGGTCCCCACCGATGGCGAGACGCCGGTTGTTCAACTGGCTGCGGCAACTGTTCCTCGTCTCGCCGACTGCCGGCCTCAACGTAGGAGTTTCCAGCTCCTCCTCTATAGTCTGTGTAAAGAGAGGCCGAAGAAGGCCAGGACCCCACGTACATAGAGGCATATATATCTATATGTATAAACACATCGGGGCTCTTAGTATGTGCATACACCCACGTCGCCCTATACATACATATATATGTGCGCAGACGTATATATTGGCAAGTGTGATACGTATTACCACGACATATGTGCACGTATATATAAAAGTATTCTCTCAGTGTGTACCTACGCGCGTCGTCAAAGCGGCCCTATGTGAGAGTAAACATATATTAGTGAAAGTGTGGGGTGCGGGGTCCTCTCGGTGGACGGAGGAGAAGTGGCGTATTGCTGGACACGCATGAAGCTTGACTTCGCTTTTCTGTCCTCCCCCATTTCCAGGTTGCCCACCAATCATACCCCGGGACAGCGGCTGGCTGTACGTACACCAGAGTGCCTCCGTCTCTCTTGTGCGTAGGAGGATCTGAAGTAAAACGCTTCTGGGTCTCGCCTTCCTCAGTCACGAAGCCCCCCTGTGTGTGTGCAAGCAGTTCAGCCATCTCCTCATCCTTCGCTGGGGTTGTACGTCTCCCCGATTTATGTGTGTGCAAGCGTTTCACCGATTCCTTCGTCCTTTGCTGGGGTTCTACATCTCCCCGGTTTCCACACTCGATATTCGCAGCGCAGAGCGATATATACCTGCATACACACACACATATATACGTATATATGCAGCAGGAGCAGCGAGGAGCAGAGACACTTGCCCTCTCGAAAGAGCCGCTCGTTAACAACTTCAAAAAAAGACTCCTACGTGGACTGGGAGATTTTCTTGCACATCTTTGATGAAAGCCCATCCTCGCGACAACCTAACTCCCCTTTGTATAGGTGTGTAGATGCTGCAGCCGCCTGCGCACATCCAAGTGCATCGCCTTATGCGAAAATGCACGTCCACCTGGATAATAAGCGCACACACATACCTGCATACATGTATACGGATGGATGCGCCAACGCTACTGCATTTTGTATATTTTCAGATACGGATCACCGTGTGAATCTATCCACATTTAAAAATACGGAGACCCTCACGTATACATATATATATATCTATATATATATATGCACATGTGGTGTACATGTGCAGAATGTACACGCCTGCCTGCTCATTCATTTGTACACACACGCGCACGTTAACATCTAGCCACCTTACAACAGTCGGCGTTTGTCTTTCGTTAAAAAAACTAGATGCTCTTGTATCACGTGTCTGCTGGCCTCCTGAATTTGAATTTACATCCGTGCAAACTTCGTTTTTAACACCGAGGAAGTACTAAACTAGGAAACGTAACACCTTGTAGGATAAACTGTTGTCGGTCTCTCTGCGCGTACTCGAACTGGACGCAGAGATGCACACGTTCAAGCGTCTTTATTTGGGTTGGTATTGATGTGGATGTACATATATATATATATATGTCTTCGTGCTTGACTTATTACCGATGCGCCGACGTTCACGACTCCCTCTACGACGTTTTTCGTACTTGCCGTACACGTAGATGCACAGAAGAATACGTGTGTCTGTCTGCCTTTGTGCGTGATGAATGTCCGTGTGCGTAAAGACGTCCCCCTTGGAGACGTATGCGTGTGGAGCGGTAGACATGTGGTCGGAACCTACGTTTTTGTTCAGGGCATTCAGTCGCTGATACTTGTCTCCTCTGTGGGATACTTGGGCTACGTCTGGCATGTGGAGCAGAGGTGCCCGCTTTTCCCGTCCACCCGCAGGCAACGCCTGCAGCAGGAGCAGCAACTAGCAGAGACGCGTGCGCTCTCGACAGACCCGCTGGAGGCGGAGCTCATTAAGGAGTTGGGAAGGACGACGTGGGTGGAGTGACCATCTCTCGCACGCATTTCGTTAAAGCAGTTCGTGCTACCTCTGCAACGTGATTTCCCCTTTACATTACTGTGTAGATGCACCTGCGATGTTTGCAGGCGTGGAACTCGCTCACATCCGATAGAGTGATGCATGTAAGTGCATCTGCAGCTTTATATAGGGTGGTAATGGAGAAGTGGGGATTTTGAGATGCGCCTCTGCACAAACACGCAGACGTACGTAAAAACGTATGCGTGTGGTGTGTGTGTGTGTGTGTGTGTGTGTGTACGTGTGTGTGTGTGTGTGTACGTGTACTTGTACGTGTGTGTGTGTGTGTGTGTGTGTGTGTGTGTGTGTTTGTGTGTGCGTCCCGAGTACGACACTCGTATGCCTACGAATATCGTACCTATGTGTACGTACATGTAAATCACATATTGATACATGTTTACGTTCAAAGAAATAGAGAGAGACCCTCTCAAACACAAATAGTTGTGTGCGCGTGCGCGTGGTACAGAAGAGGCGGTGATTCTGTGAGACATATGTTTGTACTACAGATTACGTATACGTGCTTGCATCGCGCGTGGGTCAGGAGGTGTTATTCTTTCACTGTCGGTGCCCCTGAGTTAAAGTCAGAACTCAGGTATTTGGGATACTTTCGTGGTTCCTCCCTTCTCTCTAGATAAGGGGACGAAGGCGGAAGTGTGCGGTGGCAATTTGAGAAAAGTAAGCAGCAGCTGCTCCGTCCAAGGCAACAATGTGTGGAATTCAAAGTATGCCTATGGAGGTCACATTGCTGTATGCTTTGGCAGGGCGGTACTAAGTAGGCAAAAGACAGAGTGTAGCATCAGTATAAAAATTCTAGGTTTAAAGAAATATCTTTTTTTTTGACAGAAAGTTCCAATTCTTTTTGGTACGATTATAGCCCACCTCTTCATCGAATTCCTCCCCCCGCCACTTGACTCCATACGCTTGGTTCTGCAGTACTTAGACCGGTAAATGTAGAGTTTTCCTGTTTGTGAAGCGGTATTCAAAGTAACTGTGTATACCCTCACGTGCCCACCAGGCGCCACGCAGCAATAGCAGGCTGTTTTATTTCTGGTGACACCTGGTGTTACATTGCTAATAGGCGTGACGTGGATAGTACACGCAAGCGGCAGGCGGAAAGCGTGTTGTGTACACACTTCAGTACAGGGTGCGCAGAAGTGTTTCGGTGTCCGCTTGCACGTCGAGGTAGTAGCCTGGAGGTTTGCAGGGCGCAGTTAGG
Organism: Sarcocystis neurona; assembly: GCA_000727475.1. NCBI lineage: Eukaryota > Apicomplexa > Conoidasida > Eucoccidiorida > Sarcocystidae > Sarcocystis > Sarcocystis neurona. The sequence continues at coordinate 481,522 of KL647315.1, read as the reverse complement.
TTTCTATCACTTTTCTGTAGGAACGCGTGTATGTAATGCCTGCATTAGCAGGTTTCGCGCTAATTTCTTATTTTGCGATTGGCGTGGCTCTACAGGTTCAAAGAGTGGCAGGCGAGAGGATTCATTCCGACAAAGACGTCCGGACCATCTTCTTTTGCTCCGTTGGATGTGGAAAGTGACCAGCAGGAGAAGAAGAACGCAGTCTCTTCTTTGCACAGTCAACAGCAGCCGCAAGCGCAGCAACAGCAGCAGCAAGTTGAGCAACACCCGCAGAAGGCAAGGGCCGAGCATGCAAACAGCACCACATGTGGTTCTGAGAGTCACTGACACAGTGTACTGTATTACTTAGCAACGCGCCACGTGAACGGGTGTTGACGTGTCTCCCACAAGTGCTTCATGGCGAGCCACAATTTCAATAAGGTGTTCTGTTACAGCACCAAACATTAGGTACTACACCCGTGCTGAAAGCGTTAGCTCTCCGTAAAGACACCCATGGCACCTACCGATTTTGGAACTTGATGAAGACGACTTCAGACGTAGCGCAGCACACAGACCACCGAAGGATGGAAGCTACCATTTTTTTTTATTTCTGCAGCCAAGATGCATTCAATCCTCACACTCTTGCACTGTTTTGGCGGAGCATTGAGCTACTTTCACGACCCACGCCGTGGGAAGTGAATTTTAGGCACGGGGTACTTCACAGGTTAGTCAAATTGTCTGCGGTGCCACCTTCCATGCCGTAGGCATCTTTATCAGAGAGAAAGGACGCCGTACGCCTTCTGTGGGTACGCAAAACCCTAACTAGCAGAACAGGAAGAGCGACTGTCCCTCTGCGTGCATAGGCCTCTGCAGCCATGTTCCAGCTTGCCGGCTTAGCTGAGAAACACATGTGTGTACGCGTATTTGTGTATATATATGTGTGTCTTACTGTACATGAACGTACACGTCGATTATACCAGTATAGTAGGAAGAAGGCTGTACCGCATTAGCACATGAGAGCGTCGCTGTTTAGCTGACGCGTGTGTGTCCACATCTGATGGGAGAAAGGTTCGCGGTGTACCTACAGTACCTAGTTCAAAGTTCTCGTGATGTTAAGACCAGCGGGGCTCTTTCGTCAAAAGTATGCCTCACATTGAGTTCCTATGTTAATCAGTAACACTGCTTAGAAGTGATTTCTGTAAGAATTGTGGGCCAGCCTCTGGTAGAAATCTGTTGCGGGAGTAGTGTTTGCAGTGCGTCTGGAAAAGTAGGCAGTGAGCTTACAATTTCGTTTTCGGTGTTGGGGCTGTCCGACGTGCTTGGGTCAGGAGACTAACGCGGAACCCACATTTTAACCAGTTTTCGCAGAAGTAAACATGTTGGTGATTAAATCTATGAAAAGCAGCCGTGACTGCTGCTGTAGCCGCACCCGTAGGTGAAGCTTTGGGAGAAATTCTACTTACTCGAGCACTCTGGCAAAATGCGTGTACTGAATGGGGACCGGTCACCATTTTTTCCTATGAGAGTCCTATTTCCTCAGAAACCGAAACAGCACACGCGCCGGCGAGTTGTGAATCATTTGTAGGCTTCAGAAGCTGTGACATCGTGTACAACTCTGGTCGGTTTAGCGTTTTGAAATTACCTACGTGTCTCGATTGTTGTTCTCTTTACATTTCTTCTCCGTTAAACGTCAGTTCCCGAACAGAAATGGGGAACTGTGTAGTGGTAAGCGATGCGTGTGAAGAACGTTGCGGAAGCAAGATGTGCTGGGTAGCCACTGTCTGAAGGGTTCGTGTGCTCTTAAAGGTGTGCAGGCGAATGCACGGCTGTTCACGCATACGCTAGCAACGATCGGTACCCATACAGCAGTATACGCCCAAACATATATGGCAGCTGGTGTGCTGAACAGCCCACAGGGGTTTGCTCGGCCCTCAACCTTGACGGAACGAAGCGCGAGCACACGAGAAACAGTTAAAATCCTTCTCTCCACACAAATTGGCAGAGATCTAACGACGTGCTGGGCACACGTGGACGAACGCGTTACGAGTTTGTTTTCCGCTTAAGAAGCCTTACAAGTACACAGCGACGAACACAATACAAAGTGCTGTAATGGAAAAAATTACCAGTAATATTTTTAATAGACAGACTGACTCGTATCTCGTTGGCCTACAGATCCGCGACATTTCACTGAACAAAGTCTTGAAAAAGGAACCCTACTCGTTTGCCGGTGGACGCAAAAATTTTTCTGGCGCTTTGTATTCAATTTCGTGCATCCTTGCCCTTGGTGGTGGAAGGGCTCTCGATACAAGATACAGTGCTTTCTACTTAAGTTTGAAACCTCACGGTTTGCTTCTACGTACACGAGGCGAATCATACAAAACTCTCTAGCTTTACCTTTTCTGTGCGTAGCCGTACCTTTTCCCCTTTGCACGAGGAGGTGTCTACCGCTTTCCACGTCTAATACGTACATTACCACCTTTTTTCGCGGCAGAGACAGAAAAATACCTGCATCTGCATTTCTGCTTTCCACGCCACCTACTTCCGCCTCTGCAGTACCGTCCCGTTTTAGACAACAGGAACATCGGGGAAGTCCTCTTGTCTACCAGGAATGTGAACGAGGCTTTCTGGCATAATTAATGCATGAACGTCTTCCGCAGCATTAGGGACTGCTCCACAGATCTCGACACCTTCAGGGGCCGCTGCGTGGTAAGCGCTTGCATCCGGTCCAAGAGAGCCTGGTACATCGCACATTGCATTGCTGCTGCTACTGCAACTGCTACTGCTGCGCGGCAGCTGGGTGACGCAGGAGAGCGACGAGTAGCATAGTGGGGTTGTTTCATGTGTTCCTGACGGCGTTTGGCAACAACTTTTGGGGAAATGAGCAGCCGAAGCGGCCTCCTCCCCGATGTGTCTTGCAGCCGTCTCACCTGTGCGCTCCCGTGCTAGTAGGTAGACGCACGAAGTATCGGGCCGTCGCTGACGATGCAGCGCGGCCAAGAGCAGCACATAGAGACTGACAAGCAGGAGAAAGACGACCCAGAGCTGTGGTGTGGGATTAAGAGCATCGAACTGCGTGAACGCTACAAGTGCACTAGCAGCCGTGATCGCACCGGCTAGCAGCCATACGGTACAGAGTCGCCACCCACAAAGACGGAACATACCCATAACTTGTGGGCAGCTGTTCAATCCCACAAGAGGAATCAGCGTGAAAGGCAGCAGAAACGCTTGTGACACATTGACAAGGCGACAAACGGAGTCAACAACGGCTTGGTCCGCATACGCTAATGCTGCTAGTGGAATGACTGTGACGAGGCGCGTGATCGCCAGTCGAACCGGTCGAGAAAACTGGAGATTCAGCAGACCCTGCATTACAAATTGACCAGCGTACGTGCCAGCTATGGCAGCATTCTGGCCCGCTGGACCGAAAGAGAAAGAACAGCAGCAGCAGCACGAAAGCATTAAGACAGTCCTACAGACAGAGTAGAGCCGCACGTTGCAATGCACACAGAATTTAATCTGAGAGCCCGATTTTCAGGACAAAGTTCTGAAAAGGGCACCAATCCGTAAAGGGAATACAGTACGAATTTGAACAAGGGGTGAAGCATATTTGAAACAACGTTCAACGGCAGCTGCCACAAGCATTTCGGTCGGGCTTCGCAAGGGGCAGCACAACGCTTTTACCGGCCGACAGATGAAATGGAGCGACTTCGCCTATTACGTACAGTTCGAACACACGAGAAAGTAGCGCCTTGTATGAAAACGTCCTCCAAAAGATGGGCTACGGAAGTTCAGCCGAAGACAGCGGTTAATACGCGTAGATCTGAGCGCGGGTGAACGTAGCCTCAGTCCTACCACGTGGACAGAGTTCTCACCGATGTACCGTCACCGCAAGCCTTTTTCTATCTAAGTGTCTTCAGTCTACTCGCAACGGATCGCCGGCAGGACACGTTGATCCTCCCACACACGTGAGCGCTTTCTGGCTGCGTACTACTTCATCCATCAACATGATTCGTTCTTGTTGATTTGCAAGTATACTGCTGCTTGACTACTACACAGAACAGGGAATCGGTGGAAACAAGTGACAAGTTCAACTCGTGCCTCCGGCGGCATCCTCTGTTCCAAAGTCATCACCGTCCTCACCGTCAGAAGTGAAGTGTTGTTAGGTACACACATGAGATTCTCTATACACGCACAAATGTCTACGTGTACGGGTAGGTGTGTGCTCACTTAGATCGATGCGTATGCCACGTAAAAGCTCTCACCTGCAAGCAGTCCGGCGGCCCAGATGTAGACGGCTTCCTTTCCGAACGCAGATTCCAACGCCTTCGGCGCTGTTTCAAAAGTCAGAGGGCTCCCCGTCGGTGTGGAAATCAGCGGACTGGCGAAGGCGCATAGAACGCTGCAGTTAAGTCTGGCAGCCCCAAAATAAGGCAGAAGACAAGGTGGTGTCCGCGTCTGCTTGTCAAGAATTCTGTATCTCTCTTCTCAGAACAAGACGTGTATGCTTGTTTACACTTACATAGATGAGAACATATAATATATACAAATGTATATACTTTTGCATATACATGAGTGTGTACATATAAAGCGAAGGGGATAGAAACACATATGTGCACAGGGTGAAAAGTCCCCCGGCCTTCTTTCTGTCTGTCTTTCCACAGCTAAGTACTGTACATACATAAGTGTGTACACACAGAGAAACTGGAAAAACACAAAGGCAGAGTACGTCACCACAGCCCGGTCGATGTTTGTCCCTATATCAGCGCACAAACACGCGCGGATATACACTCACACACTGTCTCAAATGAGAAAACGAGTACTCGCTTCTGCTGGGTGGCGACGCGTGGGACTAGGGAAGGACGACTTTTTGCAAGAACAATTTTCACAGCCTTCCCTGCGTCTGACAAGCATGCAGCGCGAGGAGCGGACGGACGCGGCTACTGCCAGAAAAGTAGAAGTGCAGATGTAAACTGGACGAGCAAAGATTCTCGACGTTGCAGTTTTCCACGTAGTAGAGATGACCACCAGACGACGTGTGCAGGGGCTAGAGTCGACTCCGCAGTGGGGGAAAGCGCGAACCAAACGATGCGGCGGTAGTGTGTATATACAAGACATGAAGCTCATCCCACAAACTTACGTATCCCTTCCTGTCTAGAGTCCCTTTTTCCTGTTTAGTAAGCTGGAGCTGCAAAGACACTCACAGTCCCGTAACTACTCTTAATTGCACTACCATTTGATATACCCTCGCTGCTGACAGCGTTGAAGAAGTGTATGCATATGGCAAAACACGTCTGGCAGGTGTGTCGACAAAGGGCCCAGAATTCGCTTCCTCGCTTATATGCAGACATGGATCCGACAGTTCCTGCAGAATACTTGCACCCGCATGTGTACGTGAAAGCTTACGTGCATACATATACATATGTATTTGTGTATACGGTACATAGACTTATAGATCTATGTGTGTACATGTGTAGAATATATATGCACTGAATTGCCCTTTCCCTTTCCACATGGAGAACTCAGAAGTTCACGACGACAACCCTTCAGAGAAGACGGCAACAAGAAGGGGGGATGAGACTCTGCAGCACCTGACAGACAGATTCGCTACATATACGTGTACGTCTGCATACAAGGATATAAATGAATACAAACAGTCACCCACGTATATAATAAATACAAACCCTCCTATCCATATGCGCACGTGTGCACACACTTATACATGTATATTCTCTCGAACACACAACACGTGGATACGTCCACACGCCCACACGTTTTGATATGTTGTTAAAGGTGGTCTATTTACAGCAGTATATTGGCCACTGGCTCCGCCTGGACGGGCCGTCGAAGACCCAATTCCGGCAGGTAAGCCCCTGTAACTTAAGTCAGAAGGTTTGGTTCTCTCCTTGACCAGACGCGACAGAAACTTCTTATCCTACCGGTGGTATACGGCAGGACGGAAGGAGTGGGGCTGTGGCACCCACGAGACGCAGCAACTCAAAGACCCGCATACACGCACACATACTCGCCTACACTTGCGTCTCTCTCCCTCTCCCTATGTACATTTTCCTGTGAATCCTCATGTCTGTGGGCACAAACATATGTAACAGAGAAACCCAGGATACACACCTAAAGCCAGACAGACGCAGGTATGTATATGTAAGTAGAAAGATACGTATATACTCCTATAGACGCATATGGGCCGTCCGCTTGGATACGGCTCCTGACCTACAAACCTCGGTCTGCAATATATGTATCCGTGGAAATTTTCAGCCTTCTGTATCTTTATGAACCCACATCTTCTCCTCCCCACAAATATTTGCGTACCACTCCTCTGATGCGACTGGACTAAAACGTGTGCGCTCTGTCTCTTCCACCCATTTTTCTCGTGATATCGCGCCCCACTTTGCTGCCACACCCCCCCCTCCCCCTTCCCTTTCCCTAAGATCGTACGCAAGACTCTGAGTTTCAGTCGTTCGTCTGTGTGAAGGAGCTGGCATACATTAAAGAGATAAGTAGAGCGAGAGCAGTTTCAACAGAGAAGTAGTAGTTCGCTTCGGCCACCGCCGCAGGGCTGCAGCGCGAGACGTCTCTGGTGAGGACGAGAGCGCTATGCAGGAAGACGTTGTGCGGCATGAGAATGCCGCCAAGCAACCCTAGGACGTTGACAGCGTCCTCGCTGCGTATGGGCGGAAACGCAGGCAGCAGCAGCCCCTGCACAACTTGCGACAGCGAGGGCTTGGACACGGCTGCCGTGTACAGGAAAGCGAGGGCCATGAGAGCGATGCACGCCCCGAAGCAGTTCTCTAGCTGAACGGTGCGGTCGGCGTTGAACCAGAGCAGCGTCAGGCAGCCGACCAGCGTCCCCAGCACGCCGAGCCACACCGGCGCGCCCACCAGCAGCTTCAGGGCCACCTGCGTGGGGGTCGGAGGGAAAAGAGCAAACGCAGAGAGAGACGTCGAGGAAACACAAGCAGACAAAAAGCGGAGATTTGAGAGCCACACGCCACGAGAAAACGCAGGAACGGACAGGAAAAGAGAGAGAAACAAGAAGAGCACACAGGCAACAGCTGGGGAAGAAAGTGAGAGAAGGAACGCAGGATACACAACAGACGCACACACACATATGTATACACACAGAAGGAGAAATACTTATAGACAGACAAATAGCAGATGAAGGACCACAAGTTCACACATGGATACATGTGTAGCAGGTAGACAGCCGTATATACACGTGGACGTAATGCACACACGTATGTAGAAGGACTAGTTTTCTGTGCATACCAAGCAGTGTGTCATTGCCGGTGGGTGAACACAGACGCGTGGACGCTTCTTGTGGAGAGAAAAAACTTCCTCGTTGTTGAAGGGAGGAGGGCCCCCTGAGCCGTCTACCACCTCTACCGCTACGTACATCGTCGTGTGCGGCTGTCTTCACGACGCCTCCGGAGTCGCTGCTTCAGACTGCGACTTGCCGGGCACAAACGCGTACACACAAGTATCGCGCTGAGCCCAGATACTTCCATTTATATACATAGGCAAAAAGCGTGTGGCGACACTACGTAGCTTCTTGATAGGAGCAGCACTGGCAGCAGCGGGGGCTGCAGCGGTGTGGCGCACCATGTCATGCAGCCGCGGCAGCTGCAGCAGTCGCAGCAGGGCGTCGCCGGGGCCGGCGTCCTGCTCCGTAGTGTAGCTGGTGCAGCAGCAGCAGCAGACTGGACGCCACTTCCCGTCAGTCGTTCATGCGGGTGACTTCTACGGCCTCCTGCTCCTTCTGTTTCTACGTGCGGCATGCATACACGCACTTCCTTCTTGACGACAAAACTTGCACAGGCGCTCTCGAAGATCCACCAGACTGACGGCAGAAGTAGGAGTGAAACAAACGTTTGCTGCACTTCTACTTCTACCGAAAGCGGACGCAGCACTGCTGCCACCTAACGGGTGGGTACGCTTTGACGCCATGCATGCGTGTCTCCTTGACGCTTCGCTGTCACGCGTGCGTGTCTTCGTGACGCTTTGCTGCCATGCACGCGTGTCTCCTTGACGCTTCGCTGCCATCCACGCGTTTTTGTTTCTCCACTAAGCAGCGGAACGGACGCAAAAAAATGGCCGTTCTGCCTGCCCTCGCCATGAGGCTTCTTTTTCGAGGTGGCCCATGTGACACTACTCCTGCTATTACTACTCAGGCACTGCTGGGCTTCTCGAGCTCTCTTTATGCAAGCAGCTAGTTCACACGGCAAAACAAAGAAAACAGCATTCGACTCTTCTCAGAAGTCCACGAGAAGCAGAGAGAGGACTGGGGTTGCCGCACGTTCTCCTCTGCAGCAGTGAGAGGCTTCCTCCACCTCACCCAGACGCAGAGACAGCCACGCCCGTGGGCAACCATCTTTCTATTCTTTTTACGTGTCTTCGTATGGGTGTACACGTATGGCTATAAAAACAGAGAGAGCACATTGTACGGGCATATCTATATATACGTGTACGTGTGTCTTTATATGGAAAGATAGTTCCCCTTCATCTAGCAGCTTACCGCACAGCCCAGAGTCGCTTGGACATCTGACCCAATGATAGCAAATTCAGTCAGCAGCCACAACACTGCCGCCATGCGCTTGCCCAGCTGTCGTCTGCAGAGGCTGCAGCAGCAGAAGCCACAGCAGCAGCAGCATCGCCCAGAGGCAGCAAGAACCCGCAGCAGCAGCAGCCAAGAGCAAACGCAGAGAGAACAGCAGGCAGAAGGAGCATTCAATGACGACTACCGACACAAGAAGCGCCAGGCACCGGAGCGGCAGCAGCAGCACCAGCAGATACTCGGACACTGGACTCTCTACAGAAGGGAGAGAGCAGGCAGGAGGACGAGCGCAGCAGGTCGAAAAGAGTGTGGAGGGCCTGCAGAAGACAAAAGTCACGAACATTTTCTCCCTTCCAACGTGGCCTTGAGGGAGACGAGCAGCCGACTGCAGCAGCAGCAACGGAAACTGAAGAGCGCCCGCGTGGGACGGGGATGGGCAGCAGACGACGTGCGAGAACGGCAGCAGACAGCAGAACCGCAGGGCAGCCGTAGCCTCCCAGCCTGCCCAGAAGCATGCAGGAGAAGGAGCAGCAGCGCACTTTGGCGAAATGCGCAGGCAACAGAGAGCGCACCAGACGACCTGCAGCAGACAGCAACAGACTCCAAGCAGCAAGCCGCCCCGCGGGGGTCCAAGAGGAGCAGCAGGAGAAAAGTGCAGGCAGGAAGAGGCGGCAGCGGCAACAGCGATCGAGCAGAAGCACGGGCAACAGAAGGTGAGCAACGGAGGGACGCACAGGAGAACACATGCAGCAACACGCCGAAACGGCAACAGCAGAGAGCAACTACTGCAGGAGCAAGGATCGACAGCAGTGGGAGCCCCAGAGAACCTGCGAAGGCAGCACCGAAAGCAGCAGCAGAGCCAAAGCAGAGAAAAGCCACAGGATGCAGTTGAAAAAAAGTGGAATATTGACAGAGACGCAGACCGCATGCAGTAGGTCTCTTTCCACTTTTTTCACCAACACTAGGGCACGTATATATATATACACGCATACGCGTACATATATATATACATACGTGTGCATATACGCATACACATATATCTATATGTGTCCATGCACGTATATACACATATCTACATCTATACATCTATACATATATATATGCATAGTATAGATGCACACAAGCGTACGTACAGGTGTCCTTAAGTAGATATGCATGTCGAGAGATGTACACATTCATATAAGTATTCCACAGGAGAAGTTTCTGTGTAGTGTGTATATGGAAGCATTTCTAAGGGACAGACTAACGTGGCGAGGTCTAGGCCAGTGGCGTTACCCAGTCGCGCAGCGAGAATTTGGAAGACACCTCCAGCTGCATGTCCCCATAGCAGCACCCACAGGAACTCATATCCGCCGCTTCCTGCTACCTGCTGCAGCTGGGGCTGCTTCACGTAGTGCCGTTGCTGATGCGGGGACGGGTGCAGCAGCGGCGCCGGCCACTGTTGCGCGGCAGCAGTAGCGTCGAGCGCGGCGCCGGCGTCAGACGGCGCGACAGCAGTGACGGCTTGTACCGTAGAGGAGGAGGGTGAAGACGAAGCAGCAGCAGCAGCGCGGCCAGCGAGAGGAGCAGCAGGGGATGTAAAAGAAGCAGCAGCAGGGGGTGGAAAGGACGCAGCGGCAGGGGAAGGAAAAGAAGCAGCGGCAGGGGACGGAAAAGAAGCAGCAGCAGGGGACGGAAAAGAACCAGCAGCAGGGGACGGAAAAGAAGCAGCAGCAGGGGATGGAAAAGAAGCAGCAGCAGGGGATGGAAAAGACGCAGCAGCAGGGGATGGGAAAGAAGCAGCAGCAGCGTCACCGGACGCACGCAAGGCGTCGGTAAGTGCGCTGCGGCGACTGCCTGCCTGCAGGTCGCCTTCGAGGTTGCCTGGGTCGAGATATGCCATGGCAACTAGCCACCCGGGGCCAAGGAAAGCGCGGAAGATCTTCCAGCTGAAATACGGCGGCAGCGGCGGAGCGAGCACGAGGTGGAGCAGCTGCAGCAGCAGGCCGGCAAGCAGCTGCAGCAGCAGCAGCGGCAGCTGTGGAGGCACCAGCAGCACACAGGCCACCGCCAGGCCCAGCCAGTGCGGCAGGGGGAGTTTTGCAGCCACCCAGGACGGAGGCACCAGCAACCCCATGCAGGCAAACACCCCCGCAGACCCGCTACAACAGCAGCAGCAGCATCGGCGACCGCCGCCGGCTGCTGAGGCCTCTCCTGTTGCTTCTTCGAATCTCTCTGCCCCACCAACAGTCGAACGCGTCTCCCCAAATGCTGCTGGGTCAGCAGCTGCTCCTCCTGTTGCAATGTTTACAAAGGCTGCTGCTGTGTCCGCTGCTGCTGTATCCGCTGCTGCTTCTGCTGCAGTCCCACTCGAGGGTGCTCCATGTGCTGTCGCCGGTGTTGCACGTCTGGGCTCTACTGCATGACCTGCAGCTGCAGCATGTCTAACTGCTGCGTTAGCTGCTACCGCAGCAAATGAGGCAACTTCGGCAGCAGCAGCGGAGTCGTGCCTCTGGATGTCCTTGTCCACGTTTGAGTGTAAGGACGGAGACAGGTCTTTTTCCTGCTGCGGGTGGCTGCAGCAAAATGTGCTGCTGGGTCTGGTGCTGCTCGCTACGCGTGTGATGCTGCGGATTCCACCCCGCCCTTGCTCAGCATCACGCGTGGGGCGAAGCGGGTCTGCTGCAGGAGGAACCGCGGCAACAGCAGGCCCCGCCGCAGCAGCTGTGTGGACACGACCAGCAGCCAACACTCTCGCGGAGACAAAACCAGCAGCAACATCAACGCCGCGAACAGCTGCAGAAGACGGACTCGAAGACGTCGTAGGAACGGCGGCAAGAGAAGCAGCGGCAGCACCAGGGGCTGCTACAGCAGCAGCTGAATGGTAGACCACAGCAACAGGACTGTTCGGGGACTCAGATGTACATGCAGGGGCGAGCAAAGCTGCAGCAGTTGCACTGGCAGATGAAGGACGGAGAGCAGCGGCAGAGGGAGGAAAAGGAGCAACAGGAGCAGCAGCCAAATCCTGCAGAGGCGGAGCACGCGTTCGTGAGGATACTTCTTGTATGCGCGGCGAATAAAGCGCAGCAGCAGCAGCAGATGGGGAGACAGCGTCAGCTTCACACGCCGCAGGGCTGCTGGAGGTATCAGGAACTCTCCCCACTTCGTCCTCTTCTGCTGCTGGAAAACCCAACGACGAGTACGGAGACGGAGACGCGAGAGACACACACATTTGGAATTCAGCAGCTCCCTGAGAAACCGCCAGTGACGCTTCTTCGTCAACGTGACCGGAAGACGCAGGAGACCGCACTGGCGCCGGCTGCGGAGAAACGCAGCACCTGCTGGGAGACAGAGATGGCGGAGACAGCTGAGGCGGCGCCGCCGACGCCGCGAGACAGCGACTCGCCGGGAAGGCAGACGAGAACGAAGAGAAGGTCGAACAAGACGGAGGGGAGGACAGACAAGAACCAGCTGCAGCAGCAGCAGCAGGAGATGAAGGCTGTGGAAGAGAACATATGGGTGAACTGTCGGAAGAGAAGAGAGACGCCGTTGGCCCTGCACGAGACACGTCAGCAGTGTCGACGAATACAGCACGGGGAGCAGTCGTCTTCAAGACGTCCTCCAGCAGCGGTCTGCATAGGGCTCGGAGCTCCTGTCCCTCCGTTCTGGCAGCGCGCCGTGGGACCCACCTCAACGCCTTGTCCTGCCGCCCCTGCTGCTTTTCCTGCCGCTCGTGCTGCCGCTGTTCGTGTCGCCCCTGCTGCTGTTCCTGCTCGAGCTTGCCCGGCTGCTGCTCGGGCCTCTGCTGCGTTTGCTGCTGACGCGTGTGCTGCAGCTGCTGCTGATGCCTGTGCTGTTGCTGTTGCTGAAACGTACGTCGCTTCTGCCAGTGCTGCTGCTGTGGTGGCTGCTGACGTTGCTGCTGCTGGTGCTGTTGCTGTTGCGCTTGCTGCGGCTCCTGGTGCTGCCGGTGCGGCAACTTCGGGGACGGGCGTTCTCGCGGGCTGCAGAAGGCGAAGCATCGCACATCTGAGTGACTGCTCCTGCTACTTGTGTAGCCTCTTTGTCGGTGCGCTACAGCAGTAGGCGCCGCAGCAAAGGGAGCCGCACTGCTGCTGTCGAGGGAGACGCTTCGATCCGAAGTAGCAGCAACAGAAACTCGGCTTTGCAGCTGCAGCAGCAGGGTATCTTGGCGGAAGGCAGCAGCTCCAGAAAAAGTGTCTGCACCAAGTAACATATCCGAGAAGTCGTTGCCTGTGGCCGCACGAGCGCTACTGAGCAGCGGTCCCCTGTCCGTTGCCTCCCGGGAGCAGATGTAGCTGTTGCTGTCTCGTCTGGTCCTCCTGGAACTGCACCTGCTTTCTATGATGCTGCTGCTGTCTCCCGTGACGCTGCTGTGGCTGCCTCCCATAACGCCGCTGCTGCTGCTGCCTCCCATGACGTTGCTGCTGCTGTCTTCCACGACGCTGCTCCTGTTGCCTCCGACGACGCTGCTGCTGCTACTGCTGCAGCTCCTCCTGCACGCCTGTGGTTGTTCAACCTGTTGATGCTGCTGCTTCTTCCTGATCGCCGGGTGCTGCTGGCTCCTCTCCGGGCGCTGCTGCTCTGTCTCTCTCCACCTCTGTTGCTCTTCGCCCCATGGGATTCGTTGTTGCTGCTGCTGCTTCTCTGTGCACCGCAGCCGCTTCTCCTCTTCCTCACTCTGGCGCTGGTGCTGCCCCTGCAGCAAGTGCTGCTGTAGTCTGTCCTCCTGTACCTGTCGCCCTTGGTGCTGCTCCCCCTTCCCGCGCCTCTGCTTCTCGTTTCCCAGCCATCGCTGCTCTCCCTGCCCGTCCGTCGCGGGCTGCTTTTCCGTCGGCAGCTCTTCCTGCTCGCTCTGCTGCTGCCGCGGACCTTGCTGCTGCTTCGGCTGGAGACGAGATGGGGCTGCTGTCGCTGCTGTCTTGCCGTAGGAGTGACAACAGCCCTCACGAGAAAGTACTGTGGCACTGCGCGTTTGCTGCTGCGGTGGAAAGGAGTCCCCTTCTGCGGCGTTGCTGCTGCTCTCCATCGCCACTCACACAAACCACCTGCCCGCCACTTCTTCTGACTTTTGCTGGGACTGCCGCAGCTTTTCTTCGTGGCGTACACTGCTGCTGCTGTGCTGCTGCTGCTGCGCTG
>KL647315.1:424405-467430 GCA_000727475.1 Sarcocystis neurona | reverse complement strand
CTGGTGCTGCTGCTGTTGGTACTATGTTGCTGGTGTAGGTGGTGTTGCCGGTTGCGCTGCTATCGTTTTGCTGTGGCCAGAGCTCTGCTGCTGCTCGTGCTGCTGCTGCCGCTGTGTGGCTGTTGTGCTGCTGGTGCGCTCCGCGCGAGGTGCAATTGCCTCTGCCGCTGCCGCTGCATGCTCGGCGGTTCACGAGAAAAAAATCTTCCGGAGGCTGCTCCTTCTTTACTGCTCTCGTCTCGGACGCTGCAGCCCCCCTTCCGACTCCCGCCTGACGCGCTTGTTGTGGTTGTTCTCACTTTTTTTTATTCCTGATTGCCGTCCCTGCTGCTGCCACCTCCGGCTCTGCTGCTGGCTGCTGCTCTGCAGCACGCTGCCGTTGCCACTGCGCTCCGGCTGCCGTTCCCGTTGCTTCTGCTGCTGCCTCTGCTGCTGCTTCTGCTGCTGCGGACCACCAATGCAAAGGATGCGCGCCGCTGCTGCTGCTGCGACCGTATCTGCTGCCTGCTGCTACGCGTAAGCAGCGGCCGCTGTTCACGGCGGGCCCCACACGGGCGCTGCAGCACAGCAGTTGCACACAGAAGAAGGAAGTGCTGCTGCTTCTTCACTTCCTCAAGGCCGCTGCCCATGGAAGAAAAAGAACAGGCAGACGTAGGCTGAAGCTTGCTTATATCCCCACCTACCTGCAGATATCGAACAAACACCAAGTGTCTACCGAACTAGACATATGTACAAGTTGCCTGTGTACCCGTGTAGGCGTCTAGGAGAGACATACATATTATAGAGGTATACACGTGTATGTATATATATACATATATATGTATATGTTCACCTACAGAGGCATATAAATAGATAACATTGTATGTGTGTGTGTGTGTGGAGCCACTTACTTTTATATGATACAAGCCCGTAGGCGCACATATGTATGCATTCACATGCATACGTACATATAAATATACATATATATATATATATATATATATATATAGGTACGTATGCACGTGCCTACTGAGGTCCACAGGCGCATATATATATATATATATATACATTCATACACCTGTACACATATATATATGTATACGTATGCATGAATACATCTAACTGCGTACCTGTATGGCTACACGCGCATATATGTATTCATGTACATACATACATATATATGTCTGGTCACATGCATATATATATACATATATATATATATATGTATATGTCTGCATGTGTATGGCTACAGAGGTCCATAGGTGCACATCCGTATGCACCTACTTACACATATATTTATGTATATGTATACGTGAGGTTAATATACGTACTTGGCGACAGAGGCCCAGAGGCACACACGTGTATTAATGTGAGTTGACAGGCATTTAATTGCATGCGTGTAGACTGCTGCCCACTGGTGAGGAACAGCAGGGATAGCCGCCAAAGCGAGAGAGCAGCAGCAGCAGAGGTGATCCGCGCGTGCACAGGTGATGCGGGAGGCGCGCGCAGATGACACTGCAGCATCGGCAGCAGATCCTTTTGGGAGCAGCAGCCTTGCGTTGCGGAGGAAAGGCAGGGGGAGCAGTTCTCAGGCGACTCCCCGAGCGCGCGCGGCCTGTGTTGCTGTGTGTGCTGTTGCTCCTGCCGCTTCTGCAAGTGCGCCAATCAGCAGCGGCAGCGGCGGCAGCAGCTGCGGAGGCAGCAGCTCCTGCCGAGGCGAGGCCGGACACGTAGGGAGAGAAGAGGTTTTCCCCTGGTGCTGCTGCCGTTGCTGGTGGCAGTGCGAAGGCCAGAGGCAGGAGAGGGCGGCGACTGCGGAAGGGATGAAGAGCCGGAACCGCAGCAGAAATAGTGGAGCTGTGCGGCCGCACTAGCAGCAACGAGGGGACGCGAGCAGCAAGAGACGGTACCAGCCGCACAGCAGACGGAAGAGCAGCAGCCCCCCGAAGAACTCGCCCAGGCCGCAATAAGACAAGCACACCTGTCGGCACCAGCACCCGCTAACGCAGCAGCAGTTGGCACCAGCAGCACTCTTCAACAGAGAAGCGGAGGACAAGGCGCAGCAGCCGCTCTGATAAAGAGCGAAGAGGACCGCCGGCCTGCAGCTGCTGCCCAGGGAGGGGTATCTCGTAATAATAGCAGCCACACATGCCGCTGCACCGCAGCGGCAACACGAGCTGCTTGCGTCGCAGCAGCTTTTCCTGTTTCTTCTTGCCGTTTTGCTGCAACCCAGAAACCGTCCGCCCATCAGTCCGTTTGCAACACGGTAGAAACTGCGGAAAAAGTGCCTGTGATGGTCCTTCTCGTATCCTTGCTGCGCGAGCAGCCGCGCGAGAACCGTATCCCAGCAACCGGCCACGAGAGAGGAGACGCTCGCTCTCCCCCTCCTCCAGCTCTCGCCTCCCGGCTGGCTTTCGACTGCTGCGGCTGCAGCCAGCAGCTCTTGCTGCACCGCTGCTGCTGCTACTACTTTCGCCAGCGTCTCTTGTTGCAGCCCCTGATTCTGCTGTGTGCATGTGTGTACGAATGATCCTGCTGCTGCCGCTGCAGTACGCTGGTGTTACACATCCATCCGCTGCTCGGCCTGCTGTGCTCCCAGCGCTGCGAAGTCTGCTCCCCGCTCTCGTGCTGCTGCTGCTGCTGTTGCGATGGGAGGAAGTCGCTGGAGTCTCATCCCTTGGCAGCAGCGACGTCGGCGTACTACTGACGCGTCATCCCTGCTGCAGCTGCTGGCGCTGCGGCTGCGGCTCTCGTTACCTCTTTGCTTCTCGTCGAACTCCTGTCCATCGGTAGGCCGTACTGCTGGTCCTTCGTAGGCCGTCGCTGCTGCTTTGCCTCGCAGCAGCTGCTGCGACCGTGCCACACGGAGCCGCAACTGCTTTTCTCACTTTTTGAGCCGCTGCGACGGGAAGTGGCAGCAGCCGGCGACCGTCAAGCCGTTGTTCCGCATGCACCAGGTGCTGCAGCGGGAAAGCGTGGCTTGGCAGGATCAGCACACACGAAGTAGTAGTGCCACAGCAACAGCGGCAGGACCTTCTAGTATGCCAGCACGAGCACAGAGAGGATGACCTTCTCCGTTCGCAGCAGCGACTTTTTCTCTGTACGAACCGGCGGACATGATCTAGTGCGACCTAGCTGCGGCTGCTGCGTCAGCTGGTCGTCACCGCGTTTTCCTCCGCCGTATCTGCTTCTGAGAACAAGTGGACGTTGACGTATTTCTTGCCACCACACAAAATCGGTTCTTCTCTGTGACGCTATACATATCTGGACATTCACGCATTTCTTGCAACTACGCACCAACATCTACCGCCGTCTCTACAAAATGTAAGTCGTACCGTTGCGCTTTTCTTGCAGCAACCCACTAACATACAGTAGCCCTATCTACGAAGCACTACTTGTAGATGTACATCGTTTCTGCAACATATATAATGTCCACGTCTCTCGTCGATAAATGGGCTTCTGTCATCCCTTTTGACCTCGTGGAAAACCAGGCTTTCCTCTGCGATGAAGTAGCAATTCTCGGCCGTCCTGCTCGACTCCCAGGGCCGTTGCCCCTGGCACCTACACTTCTTGACTAGGGAAGGCGCCGCAGAAGGAAGGGTGCGATGGCCTGTTGAAGAGGCGCTGCGCATGCACCCGTCTGCTAAGGTAAATGCGCCGCGCGACACCCACGGCAGGCGATTTCTTATAGAGTTATACATACCTACATATGTAGCAAACATACACATATATATATGTGGGTATATGTGGAGGGAGAGGGGAGAGAGCCGCGGTGGTGGGGCGTGAAGGGCGAAACCTTCCACCGTCAAAGGTCGGCTTCAAGAGAAACTGCCTCAAGGATTGCACACTTCCAAGTGACTTCGAAGAAACCGGCTTCCTTCTTGTATCAGCAGCGTCCGCAGAATACCGGCTGGGACAGTAGTAGTGGCTGCAGCAGCAGCAACGGCAAGAGCAGGGAAGGTGGCAGGGGCGACACGAAAGCCAGGGAGGGCAACCGCAGCAGCAGGACGGAGGAGCAGCAGCAGCAGAAACTCGGCAGCAGCAGCAGGGGATCCAGGAGCAGGGAAGTGGAACGGCATCGCAGCAGCAGGAGGACAAGCGCAGCAGCAGGCGACGCAAGAGGGCTCTGCGGCGCCAGAAGCTTAGCAGCAGCAGCGGCCGCAGCTGGAAGGAGAAGCAGCTGAGGAGCGACGGCACGAACCGAGAGGGGCCATGCAGCCGCAGCAGCGGGACAGTCGGCGGGGGCCTGGCAGCGCAAGCGGCAGCGCGTGAAGAAGCAGCGACAGGCCCTGCGGCAGAGCAGCAGAATCCCCGCCTCGACCTGCGGCGCCCTTCGTCAGGGCAGCTGCTGCTGGCCGCAGGACAACGAGCCTATGCATACACGCAGCGATACTCGGTATAAAACGTGTATGAGTGTGGATATTATACTTGGTCCTTCGTATACATAGAGAGAGACAGCTTCACGCCACAAAAGCATCTACCTCCAGACAGGGATGAAAAGGCTGGCACACACGCGGACCTGTGTGGAGCTGTGTCTTTCTCTAAAAACTGGTAGCGATGTATGTGTATATGTGTGTCTCCGTGTCTCTGTGTCTCTTCGTGTCCTCCAGCAGGTATATATATAAATAGCAGCCTCTCAGCCATGTAGCTGGGGAGACGGCTCTAACAAGTAAATATTCGGTCGGCAACTCTCTGCCAATGGAGGCTCCAGGCGCCGTCTCCGCGGGCTGGGCCTCGCCGCTGCTCCGTTCTTCGTTCAGTGACTCGCCTCCGGTCTCGTCTCCACGACGCAAGGCGCCTGCTGCGTCCGTTTCCGCCCCTGCGTCTCCACCCGCTGTCTCGCCCTCGGTGTTGCCTCCTGCTGCTGCTGGGACTCTCCCTTTGCTCTGCTCTCCGTCTCCTTCTTCTCCACCCTCTGCTGCGTTTCTTCTCTGCGCCGCCGCTGCAGCGACGCCTCCTGGTGCTCCCCCGTGGAGCACCGCTGCGTCATCGTCTGCCGTCGCTGCTGCAGAGCCCCCTGCTGCTGCTCCTCCTCCTACACTTCCAAGGGCCTCCGCGAGGCCGTCGCTACCTGGTGCTGCTGCTGCTGGTCCCGCGAGCGCTGCCGGCGGCGCCCAAGCCGCCGCTGCTGCAGCAGAGACTGCGCATCAACGAGTTGCGGCCTCGACTGCTTCTCCACCTTACGATGCTGCTGCGGCTTCTGCGGTCGGTGCTGCTTCAGCAGACGGCACCGAGACAGAGCCTCCTCTCGGCGCCGCCGTGGAGACAGCAGACGCGTTTCTAGTGGGAGCGGATGCTGCAGTCGCAGCGTTGCCAGCAGCTGCTCGTGCAACGACAGCAGCAGCACCTACAGCCGTAAGCGCACCAACAGCAGTGGCTGGTCGACAAGCAAGTGCGGCAGCAGATGCCTCAAGAGCGTGCAGCTCGCCAGCAGTGGCAGCAGCACCTCGTGCAGGAAGTCCATCAGGAGCAGCAGCTGCAGCGGCAAGTGCACCAGCAACGGCACATGTTCGAGTCAACAGGAGAGACGGACGTCCCGGCAGCGATTCTTTGCTCTCACCGTTGCTGACGGCTGAAGGAGGAGATGGACAGCCTAGGACGCTGTCCACCACAGCAGCAGGGGCGACAAGGCAGGTAGCAACAGCAACACAACAGCCAGCCCGAAGAGCGCAGGCAGCCTCTGCGGGGACCCAGGCAAGAGCCAGGGCAGCAGCAGCACCCTCAGGAGCAGCAAGTGAAGCCGTCCCTATCTCAGCAGCATCTGGAGCGTCGACAGCAGCCGTCCAGGCGCCCGAGAGAAGCAGCAGCGGGTGTGAGTACGTCTGCTTCGCAGCGTCGTCCGCGTGGCTGCCGCGGGATGCGCGGCCGCCGGTGATGGGGGCCTTCCTGGTGACCCGAACCCCGGGGGATGGCAGCAGCAGCCGCAGGGCCGCAGCCGCAGCAGCAGTGTCCAGCTGGCTGCGCGCTCGAGGAAAAGGCATTTCAACAGCAACTGCGGGGCTGTGGGGTACTGCTGCGGCGTCTGTGGCAGCCGCTGTGGAGTCAGGCCGGCGGGCCGCGTCTCCGTTGTTGTCTCGCCTCCGCTGCGGGCGCAGCAGAAGCAGGAGTTTCTTCGGTACCTTTGAAGACAGCAGCCGCAGGTGCAGCAGCGTGAGGAGGAGAAGGAGGAGCAGCAGCAACAGCAGCAACTTCGAGAGCGGCAGTGAGTGGCGCGGCCGCAGAAGCAGGAGGAGCAGTGGCGAGAAGAGAGAGTTCCCACTGCCTAGCCCGACTGGCAGCACCAGCAGCAGCCAAGACAGCGGCAGGGCAGCAGAAACACGCGGAGAAGGAAGACGCAGAGGAGGAGACGGAGGAGGAGGAGCAGCAGCAGGAGCAACACTCGCTGGCGGGATAGCTCCGGAGCAGCAGCAGCAGCGAAGAGGAAACGGAAGAGGAAGAGGAGGAGGAGGAAGCGACGAGACATCCGGAAGGGACAGAAAGAGAAACAGCAGAAGACAGCGGCTACGAATACTTGCATGTACAGCCCACAGCGTCGAAGGATTTCGCGTGGACTACGGCGCGTGCGTCGAAGAACTGCGGCTGCCTGGGGCCTGGGGAGGCTGCTGCTGCTGCTGCTTCTGCTATGACGTCGCAGGCGTGAAAGGAGGAACTGGAGGAGTTCTCTTTCTCGGCTGCGGCGACGGGTGTGTTCGAGCTCTTGCTGCCCAGACGCTCGATACTCTCGCGTGCATCCCTCTATATCCCGCCCCTTCCTCGTCTTCTTCCTATTCTTCATCTTCTTCCGTATCCTGTTGCTCTCCCTTTTTCTCCTCCGGCTCTTCGCCCTCTTCCTCGAGTTCCTCTGCGGTGGGAGCTGCTCAGTGCGTCTCTGCCGCTGCCGTTGCATGCGGGGCCTCCTCTACGGGAGGTGCTGCTGCTGCTGCAGCGTTACGCTGTCCCCCCGGACGGCCAGGAGGCAGCAACCTGCGTGAGTCGTTGCTGCCGCATCGCGCTGCAGCCCCAGGAGACGCCGCAGCTACAACAACAGGAGGACCTTGGCTTCCGCAGAGCTGCTTATCTTTGGCTGCTGCTCGCTTCTGTCTGAGTCCTCTGCAGCAGACTCTTCGTGCCGCATGTCGTTTTCCTTGTTTCTTGGCTGCCCAGGTGGAGCAGGCAGCCGGAAGAGCAGCAGCAGCAGCTGGCGCAGTAGCACCAGTTGGCGCTGGCAGCAGCGGCAGCAGAGCGAAACGCATGCGCCCGTGTGTGCTGCTATCACCGATGAACAACTCTATAATCGCAGGAGACGAAGAAGGAAACGTGCGAGCCTACTTCTTAGAGACACGACAGCTAGCTGTGGCGTACCGCATGCCGTCCTGTATACCTCTGTACGTCCAGCGCAGGAGGAGACAGCAACTTGCTGCTGCTGACCACCCTGCGTCTGCTGCCGCTTCTGAGGCCGCCACTTCCTGTCGCTGCTGCTCTTCGACCCCGTCGCTTCGACTGCCTGCCGCTGCCGCTTGCTCCCCGCAACCTGAACCTCCGATGCTGCCCTCCTCCTCGCCTCTCGCTGCTGCGTCTCCACGTGGCACTCCCCTTGCCCTTCCCTGTGCCTGTTCTTCTCGACGTGCTCCTGCTGCTTCGTCCTCCTGCCCCGTCTCCTCCTCCTCCTCCCCTTCGTTTTTCCTGCGTGCCTCCCCGGATGCAGCTTTGTCGCAGTCTTCTGGCGTCTCGCCTCTGTCCTCCCCTCGTCAGCGGCCGTCTCTCTCTTCTGCTGTTTTTCCGTCGGACGACGCCCAGTCTCGTCTTTTCAACTCTTCTTCTTTGATCGGTCCTCCTCCTTGGCCTTCTCCCCGGTCACGCGCTGCACCCTCTTGCGAGGCAGGGGTAGGGAGGACTTCTCTCGACCCTGGCGCTCCTGCTGCTGCCGCTGGGCGTGCTGCCAGTGCTGCTGCTGACTCCAAGTGCTGCAGCGGCAGCTACCCCAGAGAGACAGTGCAGTCTTTTACACTGCAGCCGCAGGCGCAGGTGGAACGCAGGGAGGTGGCCTACGCCGTCTCTGCTGCGAGCTTTTTCGAGGAGAAACGCTGGCTACTGGTAGCCTACGAGCCGCGCTACCGGCAAAGGGAGCAACAAGAGCAGAAGCAGCAACACCAGCAGCAACGACAGCAGGGGCAGCAGCGGCACCGGGAAAAGGAGGAGTGGAGTAGTAGGGCGCAGGAAAATGGACAGCAGCTCGGGAGGACAGCAACAGCACCCGAAACGGTGGAAGGTCCTACTGCGTCTGCTGCAGCCGCTTTGCTGCACGGCAATCGCGGCTCCACCGCTGCTGGCCGACCCAGCACTGCAATTCTAGGAGAGCAGTTTGTGCGGATGCCCGCTCCTGTCGACGCCGTCTTTTTCTCTAATCCCGCCTGCTCCTGTTTTGATACAGCTCTCACGGGCCAGAGCCCCAACCCCAGCAGAAGCATCAGCAGCAGTACCGGCAGCAGCAACACCGGCAGCAGCAACACCGGCAACAGCAATACCGGCAGCCGCAACACCGGCAGCAGCGGCAACAGGCGCAGCAGCACTCGTAATCGCACAGGCGCCACCAGGAGCGACAGCCGCAGCGATAGAAGCAGCAGCGACAGCAGCAACAGCAAGAGTAGCAGCCGCCTGTGGGGCCTCGACGGAGACATCGCTGAGACGAGGAGGGCCTCTTTTTTGCCTTGTCGGTGCGACTGGAGCTGCAGCAGCAAGGCAGACGAAGCAGCAGCTCTAGCAAGAGCAGCAGCGGCTGTGGGAGAGTCGTTTCTTGGTCCAGTCTTGTTCTTCGAGCTTGAAAGTGGGCGCTGCTTAGGTGCGTTGTGGGGCTGTCGCTCTCGTGTTATCTCCGTGAGCATCTGCGGCTTTGATTTGCCTGCGCAGACAACAGCAGCAGCAACAACCACTTCACCAGCGCGAGCCGGTGATGCTGCTCCTCGAAGAGCGGTGGCAAGTGCTGGCAGCGCTGCAGTTGCTGGAGTGGCTGCTAGCGCAGACACTTCACCTGTTGGCATCGCTGCAGCAGCTGCAGCAGCCAGGAGGGACAGAACAGGGGCAGGCGGAGGAGGAGGAACAGCAGCAAGAAAACATGCAAGCCGGCCGCTATGCTGCGTCGCAGTAACGGAGAGTGAGCTCCTTGTCTGGACGCAGCAGGCGTCCGACCCCGGCGCAGCTGGTGCAGCAGCCGCAGGAGCTGCGAAGAGCCGACTGCAGCAGCTGCGGCAGCAACACGCTCGCATGCAGGCAGGAGCCCAGTGCTGCCCTTCTTTCGTCTGTGGCCTGGCCACACCACAAAAGGTGCCTGCGTCCTTCTCGTCGGCCTGTACAGCGCATGCTGCAGCGACAGAGCCAGCAGCAGCCGCCCCCACAGGGCTCACAGAGCGAAGAATGGCCGCAGCAGCAGAGCATGGCCCAAAAGCAGCAGCAGAATGCCAAGACACGCTCCCAGGTAGCAGCAGGGCTGCAGCAGCAACGGCACAGAGGACAAATGCAGCAACGAACAGCACGGGTTCTTCAGGTGGTGATGCTGCTTTGTTGTGCTGCGGCAGGGGAAATGCAGAGGAGCAGCGAGGACACTATCACGACAAAGAGTGCGCCGCCATCCCCTGTTGCTGCTGCTGCTCGACTTCATCGGGCACCACCTACGTGCAGGGATGGGAAGAAGCAGGAGTCGAGTATTGCCGCTTGTTAGAGGCTGCTCTCGAGCAGGAAGAGGAAGCAACGGTGACGCCGCGGGTGCAGCCGCAACGTTCACGGGTAGAACAGGAGGAGCAGGATGAGCAGCAGCAGCAGCGAGGAGGAGGAAAAGGAGGGAGAGGAGAAGATCAGTTTTTCCCGCATCCGCAGCAGCAGCAGCACATGCAGCAGAAGACTTGTGTGCAGCAGAGGACGCTTGGGTCGCCCCGCGCGGAGATTACAAAGAGGACGGACAGCGCAGAGTCTGCCCCCTCCGTTCCCATCCCACTCCAGCAGATCGAGGCACGGGAGAAAGAGAAGGAGAAAGCAGAAGATGGGAGGGGGCTTGCCGAAGAAGCGATCAGATCGCCAAGGGGAGTTTCAAGCACTTGCAGCACCGAAGAATCCCGTGCCGCACACGTGTCATCGCCGAGCGCAGTTCCAGACGCCGCGTGCGCTGCCTTCGTCGGCGTCTGTGAATTTTCACGTGTGCATGTGGCGGGAGACACTGGCGGGGGTCGCGCCGGAGCTGCTCTTGCTGCTGCTTCGCGGGGCGCTGCAGCTGCTTGTAGAGGCCGCCGGGGTAGTGCGGCTTGCGCTGCTGCAGGAGAAGAGGGCCCTGCTGAGGCATCAGGAGGAGCTGCATGCACCGTGACTGCTGCTGCTGCTCTGAGTATGACTGCTACTGCTGCTGCGCCGGAGCCTCCTGCTACTGCTGCATCGTTTCCTGCTGCTGCTGGTGCTGGATCGGTCACCGTTGCTGCTGCTGCGGATACTACGTTGGTGAGTCCTGCTGCTGCTGTTGCTGTAGTGGTGCCTCCTGCTGCGTCAGACTGCGGCGACGCTTCTCCTGGTGCTGCATCTGCTGCTGCTGCTAGTCCTGCATCTGGTGTTGCTGCTGCTTCTGTGTCTGCTTCTGCGGACTGTGGAGAATGTGCTGCTGTTGAGGGCGGGGTCGTGGCTGGCGTGGCGTGGCTGCTGGCAGCGCGTGTGCCGTGGGATCGACAGCTGCAGCAAGCTTCCCCGCAGCAGCTCGGTGCTACGTCCTTGGCATGCAGTTGTGCTGCTGCTGCTGCCGCTGCGACGACTTACGAAGCGACCGCTGCCCCGAGGTCAGCAACCGCCTGCCAGGCAGCAGCGGAAAAGACAACAGTAGACTATGACGCTGAGAACTGCTCGCGTGCGGCACCGGGGCATCCACCACCCGCAGCAGCAGCAGCGGAGCCGCACGTCGGAACAGCAACAGCGGCAGCGGGTCAAGGACTTCTTCATGAAGCCGGATGTGACTGCATAGAAGAAAGAGAACTACAGCAGCAACGTTGGAAAGCTGTAACAGCAGCAATTGTCCCCGGCCTGAGGGAGAGTAGTATACTGGTTGCGCTCGAGAGGCAACAAGACGACGGCAGCAGCAGGAGTCTCCACGCCGCATGCAGCAGCAACGGCTCTGCAAGCTGCTGCCTACTAGTGCTGAAGCTTGGTAGAAAGGAGAAGGACGCACGTTACAGCGCCGCCAGCAGCACCACACAGAGGAGCAGCAGCAGCCTCACCGGCAGGGAAGAAGGAGGAGACAGCAGCAGTGACGTGGGGGCACTTTTTGAAGCGCAGCAGAAGAGAAGACGAATCACAGCACTACGAAGCAAAGTCGATATTGCGTTGTGGAGACTGCTGGTGGTAAGACACCCAACGCATAGTTGCAGTATACATGTATACATATATATATATATACACACATATGTGTGTATAATATGTATATGTATATATATGTGTATATGTGTATGTGTATGTATACATATGTACAAGTGTGCTTTGACGCATGTGTGCATGGACGTGTATACTTGGGTATATGTTCGTGTGCAACAGATGCGGAGTAAAACGTACGTGTGTCCTCTCTACGTCTTTGCAGCTGTTGAATTTTCTCTTCGTTCACAGCAACAGGAAAAATAGATGTCCAAGTAGATGTGGAATATACGTATACACAGGTATATTCCCTCTGTATAAACAGGTAAAGCTTGTATGTTGTCTATGACATCTGTATCCCAACGTGAACAGTGCCCTTGCTGCTGCGGCTGCTGCTGGTCACGCTTTTGTACTCCACCGTCGCCCTCTGTCTTGCAACCCATTTCCCACCACCGCTGCCGCTGACGGTGCTGCTGCACTTGCTGCTAATGCTGGTGCTGCACTTGCTGCTCATGCTCCTGCTGCACTTTCTACTGACGCTGCTGCTGCACTTGCTGCTGACGCTGCTGCTGCACTTGCTGCAGACGCTGCTGCTGCACTTGCTGCTGACATTGCTGCTGCACTTGGTGCTGACGCTACTGCTGCACTTGCTGCAGACGCTGCTGCTGCACTTGCTGCTGACATTGCTGCTGCACTTGGTGCTGACGCTGTTGCTGCATTTGCTGCTGTACCACCGTGTCTCTCAGTATGCAGTTTATTGGCAACAAGTCTTTTGTTGCTGGTGTGAACGGCCCTTTGCAGCCGCGGCCCCTGCCGCAGCAGCGGGGCGTTTGGACGGGAAGAAGTTCTGCGCGTCCGTCGAACCCAACTGCGTCCTGCATGTGGTAAGCCCAACAAATGTGGACAGAGACAAATCCGGACGTGCGTAGGATGCCCGCATAGAAATACATCTGCTGCTGCACGTCCAGCGTTGCGTCATCCCCAGGTTCTCGTGCCCACTCTTGTTTCTCGATATTTTTGTGGAGCAAGCATGGTTCGGCAGACAGCAACACGCTGAGAAGTGGGAGATGATCCACTGGCAGAGAAGAGACAGCGGGACAGTCTTTCTATATTCGCAGACTTCCCCGCTCGAGTCCACGTGCTCGTCTCCGCTACTCTTGCTGGCGCAGCACACGCTGCCAGCGCCTATACGTTGGCAATAACACGCGACTTGTTTCAGCGATCTTTGGCTGTAATCTTTAAAGAATGACAGAGAGACATATATACGCTATGTGCCGGTGCTGCTTCACGCCTGCGGTGCTGCGCGTACATTTTCAGCCGTATAGGCGCCCGTATTTATGGCTCTCCGCGTAGATGCTTACTGCTGCGATACACCGCGTACGAAGAGCTGCTCCAGGACTCTGGTGGTGCGCTTTGTTGTGACTGGGTGGTGTGTTGATCTCCTGGGCTGGTGTGGGATAGCGTCCACTGTCTCTTTCTTCCGACTTTCTTTGTTCACGTAGAGACACAAACCTGTGCGTCGAACACGCATGCACGTCAGTACGTGGGGGGGACTACGTGCCCGATGTGGGAGGGGGCGTTACCGTCAAGTAGGAGCTTCGACTTGCGCGCGAATTTTTCTTCGTGCGCCCCAGCAGAGAGGACTTTCGGGCGACTACTACTAAAAAAAGTGGTTTTCTGCGGTGTGGATCTGGTATCCTTTGTGACATCGTGCCACTGTCACGAGCAGTATTAGAACTGCTCGTTCGCGCCCTTCTTGCTTGGGAAGGAAGTGTAGAGGCGCCTGGGCCCCTGCCGCCGCGTGACACTTGCGAGTTCATTCCTCGTCACTGCAGTTGACCCTGCGCGCTTACCTCTCTTGTGGCCGCCACCGCTTCGACGCGTTCTATGTGCATTGCCTCTCTGTCAGTATTACGCGTATGTGATGCTTCTGCTCCTCGCAGGTACGACAAAGACTCGCGCGCAGTTGTAATGGGAGCGGCAGACGGCACCGTTAGACTCGCTTTTAATGTTCTCTCCTCTCCTGTTGCGGTTCCATCCGGGTGTGCTGAAGCGCCAACGGCTCGTGCAGGCATGGCTGCGAGCAGGGGAAGATCTGGGTAGCCGGGCGACTCGCTACGCCTTCATCGTATGCTTGCGTGGCTCCTGCAGGGGGGAAAGTCCTAGACGTCACTGCATCTGTTTTGGCTTTCGCTTGCGGCCATCTGTATATGTCCTTTCGTATGTGTGTGTATATGTGTAGACAGGCATCGGTGTAGTCGCATATGCTGCGTGTACGTGGCTCCACATATGTGCGTACAAGTTCCACATATATATTTGAAGTGTTCCCGTTTTAAAACGCTGTGCCGAACAGCAACAGCGGGGCTCACGGCCACGCAGATGAAGGAGAAGCTCCTTCCGTCCGAGTATACATGCGGATAGTAGACGTACATCTGAATCCTGCGGCACGACCCGGTCCATGCCGGACGCGTGGAGGTAGTTGCCGACGCCGCTTTGCAAAGATAAAATCCGCGGGGGCTGGTAGACGAAGAATTGCCAAACCAGCATGTGCTTCTTTCAGCGAACCCTGATGCGCTGTCGTTTGTTGGACGGATCGCTTGTGCTTTTGGCCGTTGCACACACATGAGACACCACACGTGCGTCTGTCTGTGTGTACACGGATCCGTCGTTGTAGACAAATCTACAGATCTGCGTTCGCGTGCCTGCTCCCTGCGACGGCGAACTTTGTCGTGGAGCGGCTTTGAAGCGCTTCTTTGCGTGCGTCCAAGCTGGCATACGTTTTCCCTCGCGCCGCCGTGGCCGCAGAGCTCGGAAGCATACATCTAATTTTATCAGCACACACAAGGCTTACGCACGAATGCAGTTACGCTTATGTTCTGCCTATGCTTCGCGAAAGGTAAAGCATCGCCTCACGGTGCCGACGCGACGGCATGACACACTTAGGAAGAAGGGCTGTAAGTAGCTTCAACTAAAGAGTGTGTCACGCTGCTATCTTTAGTGAAAGATTTCTTAGATATCACTAATTGCACCAACAAACACGGCCGTTCAATTCGTGGGAGAGACCCCTCAGGAGGAGAGCGTCGTTGCAGTGTATCTCGTGCACAGTCTACATTTGTGAAGGTATATTTACCTAGTCACTGTGATTGAATAAGGGCTCGTTAATCGGTGAGTTCACTTTGCTTCCGCACGAGTGCATACATCTGTACACACCGGTGTACGCATAAGTACACGTGTGAACAATACAATTATGGGTGTCTGAGTACGTGTGAAGTATTAGATCCAGCCGATTCGCATCTCTCGTGTAAGGTGAGTCCCAGGTGAGGCCTCACGCGAGGCCGAAGATCCTCCAGAAACAAACACCTACCCGAGCAGGACTTGATTGTATACACCGATTTCACGTAAGCTGCCCTGCCGTTTCTTCACCTTGCAGACGGCTTACGAAAACCCGTCTAACGAAGTAATCTTTTATCCACGTGAAGACTGTACGCCCTCAACATTCGATGTACTTGCATCGAATGAGATAATTTACTATGTAATTACGTGTGTTCGCTGTGTATCTCCTGACTCAATGTGGAGATTAACTTTGAAAACTCCTTACCCTCAAATGCGTCAACTGCGCTTGTAGAGTCTCGCTGGCCACGTGAAAGTACCGTTGTCAGATGAAGGTCAACAGGTACTGTATTCTGCGGAGCAAGTCACTTTGTCGTACCGGTGGACACATCTAATACTACAGGTAGCCTATTCGTAGTCTTCCATGAGGGTGTATCGTACACTCGGAGCGATTTGTGCGCTGCTAGTAATGTGAAGATCTCCATTTGTTCTGGCGACCACCGGGACCAGAAATGCTCTACAATTTTGTACGAATTTTCAATGCCATCCGTAGTCGGCAGACGCCTCAGACTTTAGCTTCTGCAGAGTAATCAGTTTTGTGGTCTTGTCCGCTTAGCAAGAGTGTTACGTCGAATGAGGAGGGTAACGTGTACATGAATCAGGACACTGCATTCGATTTTCGAAACAATATACTCTACAAGAATTTTGAAAGCCTTCCCCCGATAGAGAGGTGCCAGAAGGGCTGAGACAATAACCTAGTGTACTTTTCAGTTCCGGCAAGGTCCTCCTTTACACGAACAACTATACGAATTCAGTGTAAATTCTATACACTGTAGCTCCCTTTTACAGCTATATTTGATACTGACATAGTCCTTCTTCTCCGACTACCAAGAAGTTCCACTTCTTTGTGCATCGTCCACTCTGGCGAAGAGACGCGATCTGGCTGTACAGTTTTGTGTCCTACTGCCTGTCTCCAAAGTACTGGACTGCTTGTGTTTACACGAATACTTTGTGGGGAGATAAGCTGCTCATCTAAGTGTCCTTGACTACATTGTAGGATGTAGAAGTTTGTGAAAGAGTCACTTGAATAACATCGTGGTTTCCTTTGGAACGCTCCAGGGCAATGCGCTCTCATTTCTCAAGCTGGCTCATTTGAAGTGCCCTTCAAATCAACAGGTTCGCTGCTCGTACTTGGGGAACCTGAGGCCCAAAGTTGCGGATACTGGAATTATCCCCACCACTGTATGGCAGTCCTAAAGGATTTGTTCCCTTCACAGCCTCACTCCGCTGTGCACAAAGGCGTTCGAGCGCATGCCTCCGTTCTTGCAGAAAGCGGCATTCAGAATTTGCGTGAGGTGGCATTGCCGTCGTCTTCGTATCGAGTGGCTTTCATTTTCAGGTACTGAGATCACTCTTACGAACGACCGTGCTACGAACACGCTAAAGGACCTTTCAGCATTTATCGCAGCACCAGCACCCTCTGCTACGCTGTTGCCCAGCAGCTCCCCTTCTGCCTTCGCTCCGCCCGGGTGCTCTGTGGCATTCTGATGCATCTTGGAGGTGCACCAGGAGACACACGTCCGCGACACGGAGAACATCACTGCACTGATGATATGTATGCTTGATAGAGAACGTGATCTGATGTCGAGCTCTGAGTGTGGAACGTTGTATTCCGGCGTGTCTGTACCTGTAATGAGGCGTCGCTGCTTGCTGCGGGCAGGGTCTTTGGCAGCCGTAACGTGCGTTCCGTGACGCGCGTGCTTTCTGATCCGCTTCGAACCCTGCACGGTGAGGAACAGCAGGGCAGCGGTGGAAGGGAGATATCTCATAGAGGGTCTGATTTGGTACCGTGCACTAGGACCTGGAAGCTTGACTCTGACCTGATCGGCGTCCGAAATGGGATGACAGTGGCCGGGAAGAGCAGCGAGTTTGGTGGCCTTGCTGCGTAATCCATATCGCAGCTGCACGGTTTGTGTCTCGTGATGGACTCCGCACCAGTATATATTGTGGGCGTGGGTTACACGCTGCAGCGGAAGGTCAATTTCTGCGCTTTGCAGGGTGGTTGTATCATCAGGAACAGCAGTGTCACACGTCCCAGCATGAGCAGTAGCACCACATTGCTAGAACAGAAATGATCCTTGCAGGATAGGATCGTATAACGGGCTCGAGGACTGCGGTGTTTTACTCGCCATGGTGTAGCGTCGAGAAGGTAACGCGGGTTACGGTCACCAACAGTCGCACAATATTGTTAAAAGAGAAATGATTCCTGCAGGATAGGATCATATTGCAGGCTCGAGGACTGCGGTGTTTCACTCGGCGTGGCGTACCGTCGAGAGAGGTGACGCGGGTTAAAGTCACCCGCCTGCTTAGAGTTTTGTAGACATTCCACGCGAGAAGAGATTCTCTTCGTCTATTTCCGCAGCTTCGGCGCAGACACTGGTAGAGTGTGTCATAGTACCGAATGGAGCAGATTTTTGTGCGTGACCCTGCACAGCTGCTACTGCCTCTGTGGCTGTGTTCTTTCCTCGTGTGGGTGTCTCCTAGGTGTTGTGGGGATGCGTGACATATATCTTGAGCTGTGCTACTGTTCTTTCCCCCGTCCTGCTACGGCAACAGTTGCCTGCGGACTGGTGTAACGTACACAGACCGAACAGTCGCTGCTGGCCTACCGCTGGTCCCCGCTGCGCCCCGCGTTCGCGGCTGCGTATTCACAGAGCTGAGGGAGTTTCTCACGTTGTGTATCGCTGTTTCGTAGCTGCCTCTACTCCGAAGGTCTGGCTACACGCTTGCCTATACGGCTCTGCGTAGCTGTGCTTTTCTCCAAGTCATTCTCTCGTCCGCGTAAGTGTCAGTGCAGCACGCGGTGCGAACGTTACATACCTTTGCCTTCGTGCTCCGAAACGCTACTGTTGAAGTACTGGAGGGACAACTGTCTCCCACTACATGCACATGCACGTAGGCACCGTCATCCTTCGACAGCGGGAAGCCGCGAAGAGGAGCACACAGTAAAGAAGGCGGTTAAGGCGTATGTCGCTCCTCGAAAAGAGAAAGCTTTGGAAAGAAGGGAAACGTATGTTCTCGTACTGCTGAGTGAGGTCGTGATCTGTACCAGTTCATTCAGTATTCTCCAAACGCGTGCGGCCTGTACAGCTCCTGATCATCTACTCGGAGGTGGAATTACTGATTTGTTTTCACCCGCCTCTGGGTTTAATGCCATTTGGAACACGTCCTTACTATTTCGCCGAGCTGTTCCGGGATGAGTGCGTCCACGTGGACTCTGTGTGTGTCTGTTGCCATTGACTCAGCACCTAAAGTCAAGGAATGACTGCGTCGTGCGCTCCTGCTGTGCGAATGTGTACTGGACCGCATTAGTGTTCACGCGTCAGCTGATGACGCGTTTCGATGTATTGTTCAACCGCTTGTTTGCAACCTGATACACCAGTAATACTAGTCACAAATATTGTCCTGGCCCATATCAGACCTTCCACGCGAGACCCAAGCACAATCTCCGACGCCTGCATATCATCCGATATGAAGACGTTTTCATCATATGTTTTGACCGCTGCTCGACGTGCGTGTAAGGCACTCATTCTCCACGTGTAAATGACTGTTTCTTCCTGTTCGTGTCCACGTGCGAATGACCTTGTTGTCTTTTCGCGCTGGACACGATTATATACTTCGTGGCAGAGGGTCTGTTTGTTCTGGCACAAGCACAATGCATCGACAGGTGCGGCGACGTCCCACGGCCATAGTAGTACTGGTACGATGCGCGACCGTTGACACACTGCAAGAGATTACCTGTTGCTCATCCGCCGCCTCATATCTACGCAGCTGTTATCCTCGTATTAATGTTCCATTGCTTGTCAACAGAGGAGCACTTCACTGCACCCGGAGGCGCGGAGACTGCAGATTATTTGGCAAGCACAACGAAACGGAATCATCGACTTCACAAAGCCCGCCCCTACGTCGTACGTGAAGGTGTATTTTTAAATGTGTTACACTAGGACAAACCTGTTACTGAAAGCACTCTGATGTCAGTGAAAGTCTAACGTGCTGTGCTTGCGTTGGTACGCTTATTTCATATGACTGTCTGCGTAGACGCATGTAGTGCCGCATCAGAGGGAACTGCTACACTAACCGAAGACTCCGAACGCCGACGTTCTACGGAAAAGTTTGGTATACTTCACCCGCCTGCCTTCTGACGTATTAATGTCCTGTGATGTGACGTCGGAGCTTGACGCTTGCCAAACGCTTACATCCCATGTACGGGGGAATGGGATATGCTATACTTCTTCCTTCAACATATCTTTGCACTTGTGCACGCACGTACGTCGTCGTGGCAGTGCAAAAACGTAGAGCGTTCTTCATACACAGCGACCACATTGGCGGCTTGCGTGTTGAGAATCATCTGTCGTAGGGGACTGTGCACATAGAATCATCTATCGCCCTCTCTACAAATTCCTCCTTCACACCTTTATGGGCGCATCTCTCCTAAGCTACATGGAGACAGAGACAAAGCTGCGTCTATTCGTTCCTGTTCCTTTCTGTACCTGCGTTATTTACATGCACCGCATTGTGTGTGTGAGACAAACCTGCGTCTGTTCGTTCGTGTCTGTACCTATACTATCTACGTGCACCTCATTGTGTGCAATTGTTTGCATATGGGCACAGATCAGTCTGCAAATCTGCGCAGCGCCAAGTTGTCACAGCGAGTAGAGTCGAAGAGATCGGCGCAACTTAAGCGGAAGCACGGCTGAACAGTGAAATCCCAATATACGCAGGGAGCTTGGGTTAGTTGCACATTTCAGACATAAAGCTTGGCGAATATCTCTATTGACATATTTGTACATCGTCTCGTGCACCGACACGTCTGAATAAACACACACAACTTATACAAATCCATGCTTACCATGCGTGTATGTGTGAGGGGGAGATCGAAGACACCGTCGCAAATTCTCACAAAGACGGAGATGCCTCGCGCATCGCCCCCCTGCAGCAGCCCACTAGTAGTGCCATTATTTCATTACCTACACCTCACTAAACTCTGTCTTTTTGATAGAATAAGAAGCATAAGGAGCTGGAAGAGGGAGTGGGTGATTTCAGGTGGAGGCCTCACTGTGTCAAAAACGGTGTGATCAACCCTCTGCCAGCCGCACCTTTGGAGAGGACGAGTAGACGGTTCAGGATGTACTGTTGACGTGTCTTTTTACACTTCGTTTGGAAGTTTTAGTCACTTCCCAGTTGGGACAACAAGTGAAAACGAGAATTCTAGCATCCGTCTTCCATTTTCTGTTCCGCGACTCGCATGAGTGACGTCATCCTTTCCTTTACTAGCAGTGTTCGCGTGGCCGGCTGCTACGTATTGTCTTGAGCGAGCGGAAGGGGCTTAGGGTGCCCACCAGTTAAGAAAATTCCCTGCAGTTTAGAGATTCCAGCGTGAGATAGTAAAACTCTTGAAAACTGCAACGTGCAAACTATACAGCGCATTCATGAACCCCAGAACCGAATCCTCTGGAGAAAGAGCGTCTCGCGCCGTGGAGGCGCCGGTGGGAACACGCCGTGTCGACGAATGCTCCAGCACGTAAACGTAGACCATGGGAGTGTTTTTTGTGCCCAGTGCATCTACATGCAAACACAGTTGGGGAACCTCCAAGAGATCTATTCCGCGTTTGTGTTGTGTGTATATATTTGCGTACGGATAGGTGTGCGGGTTGGTGCTATAGCTGACGACCCCTTTCCACCCGAACATGCGTATCTATCTATCTATCTATACATACATACATATACGTATATATATAATGTCTAATATAGCTCTACGTTCACTTCGCTGTCCCGCATAACATCGATCAACAGTTGTTGGCGAGTCACTAAGGCCGTATCATCCTCAGGGCTGTGATCTGACATATTAGTAACCAGCCATCAGACTGCTTCTTTTGGTCTGTACTTGGCCAACAAAGCAGACTTCCCTGCAGCGTGAGGATGTCCGAATGCGTAACTAGATGTGGACACTTGGTGAGGGGTACGTGCGTCTAGTTTATCGATAGATGTGCGTTACAAATATAACTATACAGTTTACTCTTGTACTTAGGTGTTTGGGATGCCATTTCGCGCATATATATATATATGTACGTCTATCTATATGTATGAATATGTCTGTTGAAGTGTTTTGTGTATGAACACGTAGAAGGGTTAAACAGCAGAAGTCTACCTCTAAGCAGTGCCATCAAGTGAAGCACTCTCTCTGAGCCTTCTCGTAATTTTTCTCTTCTCGCAAATTACCAATTTCTAGAAAGCCCAGGTGGTCCGTCTCACTGCATATGTGCAAGAAGTTCCACGTGGCCACACACCGCAACCAAGCACCTGCTTGGACGCAGTTTTCCGTTCTTAGTTCTGCACGCATATGCCAGATTGTGGAAGTGCACAGTATTTTCAAAAATGTTCCACCGCAGGCTACTCACTAGCCTACATTTCCTTGCCGGAAAAGTTCTGCTCTACTTCACCAATTTTCTCCAGTTCGACCGGTAGAAGATGAAGAAACCGGCTCACTTGCACATTTTTTTCAGTGCCGAAAGAATCAGATATACAGTGATATAAGTCATGCTTTCCCCGGTCCCGTCCTTCCGTCTGTTCTCCCACAGCCCTAAGAGAGCCACACACCCCACCCAGGTTTATTATTGAAAACATTGAGAACTTGTATGTGGCTTCTGTCGCCCTCATAAACCAGTGGACTGAATGTCGTTTCTTCTTTTCTTGTGCTCTTCGGCAGAATCGCGTCCACTTCGGATCGCGCGAGCGAGTTTTCTCTCTCTTCCTGCTTGAAAAAAGTTGTGGGAATGTGCTTTCCCTTTGTCGGCTTTCTCGAATGACTACAACTTACTTATCGTGACTTCAACGTCTTCTTCTAAAGAAGCGCCCGACTTTCTTGAAAGAAGACGGAAGCGTCTCTGTCGCGCTCTGCTCCGTACAAGGTATCTATAGTGTGTGTATCCCTTCGTCGTCGAACTCTGCTTTTCATTGACTGCCCATTTGCTTATTCTGCCGCAGGTCCCTCATGTTGCTCGTCCTCTACCGAAAAGCTCCGTCTAGATTAAGTAATTTCTTGTCAACACATATGTCCTTTTACTCATTTCTTAAAAAAAACGCACGTGTGTGTTTTGCGTGCCGCTGTTTACTGATGTAAACCACCTCTCGTGTAGCCGCGCGAGGCGTGAGGTGCGAGAAAAAGAGGAGTGAAAAAAGACTCTTTGGATGCCCCGGCGTTCACGAGGGGGAGCCACACGAAGAACCTGTAGGTTGGGCCTTCTACTACGGTGGAGTTCTCCACTTGTAGCCGTTCGTTGACTGATCGACAGGCGAACCTTCACCGAAGCAGTGAAGAAGCGGTGGTCCCCGTGCCTGGTGCGACGGCCAGACACATCTTATGTATGCGCGCACAAATCCTAGGTATGAACAGTTCTGCAGGCGCGTATACGTCTGTGCGAAAAATACGCAGCGATGGGTGTAAGCCACGACGCCACGTTGAAGAAAACTCCAACGTGCCCGCCTGCCCCTCCTGAGTATACACTTGCGTGAACTCAGAGACAACATATGCGTACACACAAATACCTCTGTTTCATTTACTTGATTTACTTCTTCTTTGCCCTCTTCTTTCTCTTGTATCCATGCAGAATGAATATCTTTTGATATTAGAGAATTATTGATTTTTTTGACTCTTAATTGAAAATTGCTCCTCCCTCATTAAATCGCGTCACACATCTTTCTACGTCCCTACACGTGCGTCGACTTCGCTGCCGTTCTTTAAGTGGTCACGGCTGTGGAGAAACACAGATTTGCTTACTGCTGAAGAGCTGAAGTGAGCAACCCTCGCAGACGACGGCTCAGAAGAGCCGTAACGCAAGACAAGGGAGTGGCTGCGGCAGCAGCAGGCCGTGTCGGTTGTTCAATTCCCTCGTCCAAAAGGTCTACATGTATGCGTCTATCTTACTATAGCTGAAATGATTCTGTAGGAGAGAGCCACTTAGGGCAGTCGCCGTGAGTGCTGTTGCTTCCACGTGGTCGAGTTGTGCCAGAAAGGCAGAGAGAAAAAAAAGTTCCCCTGACTTTGTCAGGTGTGTTCACAGATGTATTCGTGAATCCTACGTCTGCTTGCAGCTCCGTCTGCTTTCTCCGATAGATATATTTACTCGCGAACTCCAAGGAACAGCTGGGCTGCAGAAATGGGTAAGCGCTGCGTTGAAACGGAGACAATAGTTAGGGCCGGGGAGTGGTGTCGCAAGGTTACCTTCAGCAAGGGAGCAGCAGCAGCAGGGACCGACTCTTCAGGAAAGCATCTCCCTGTGTAGGAACAGCAGAACAAAGGTGCAGGAAGGTGCAAACACGTGTGGTGCTTCCGACTGTAAACGACGGGAACGGCAGAACGCATAGAGCAGCAGCATCACCGCCAGCAGCAGCAGCAGGGAGACAAAGCACAGCACGAGTAGCACTACTTCAAAAAGCAGCATATCAACGCGCAGTGACCGGCAGCAGCAGCTGGTACAGGAAGCACGGCAGGAGTAGCATTTCCACCAAAGGTAGCATTTCAGCGCGCCGTTGCCGATAAACCGAGAACTTTGTTTGGAAAGTTTGCCCGCGGGAAAAGCCAGTGCAATGCGCTGCAGCTGCTATTGTGAAGGAGAGAGAACTGCCCGGGAAAGAGAAAGCGGCTGACGGAAGTGTAGCACACCAGTTAAGCGACACGTATGACATCAGGGAGGCGACTGCGGTCTGTGGGCGGCTTTTGACAGTCATAGGCGCAGCTGCCTTAGGAAAAGGGGACACAACAGGACTCGCATCGCCACATGACGCAGGGCGGCGAAGCGTCTAGAAATGCACCATATGTGGAGCAGCGCTGAGAATCTAGAGAGACTTGACGCACGCAACAGAGCAGCAGCGGCGAGGCGCTGTTTCTTCAGCAGCAGCAAACGAATCTGAGCAGTGGCTCGGGGCAGCGAGGCGGGAAGAGCCCCTTACGAGCAGCAGTTATGGAGAAAGCATTCCATCATCAGTCACTGCAATATTTATCGAAATCTGTTGTATTTGTCCGGACGGTCGTGAACCGTCTGTTTTGTGATGCTGCGTGCTGCTGCGTGTGCCCCCAGGAAGGGATCCCGCTGCCCAAGGAGGAGCTTCTGCGTATCATTACTCAAGGGGAAAACAAGGCGCTTCGCCGCGTGAGGAGAAACTCCTGCATGACTCGGGAGCTTTTTTTCAGCGGGCCCCAAGCGAGAAGCGCAACAGCCCTGCTTTGCCTAGCGATCAGTACAGACCCTCTGCTGTAGCACAGCAGCAGCCGCGGCTCCCGCAAGAAGGAAGTGTGTATTTTCAGCCGTACTTTGCCAGACCCGCGGCCAGCGACAGCCGTTTTTCCGGTGCGTCGAAGTCGCCACCGCTTTCGCCTGCCGAAGGTGTAGCTCGAGGAAGGGAGGCGACAGCAGCGGAGCGGGAAGAAGAATCAGGGGAAAGTCGAGGAAGAGGAGGAGGAGGACGGATGATGACAGCGACAGGACTTGCTGGGCTCGCCAACACCGGCGCAGCCAGCAGGCTGCTGGGCGTGCAGCAGTTTGTTTCGACGGCGTCTCACGCAGCTCATCCCGCTGTCGAAGAGAGAGGTGGCCCAGCAGGCAGTGAAAGAGTTGGGAGTCGCCCAGATTTCTTCAAAACGGTCCTCGAAGGATCTACTCAGTTCGCTCAGCGCATGGGCACGTTTGCTATGGAGGAAGGCGGTCGCCT
This sequence comes from Sarcocystis neurona, assembly GCA_000727475.1. NCBI lineage: Eukaryota > Apicomplexa > Conoidasida > Eucoccidiorida > Sarcocystidae > Sarcocystis > Sarcocystis neurona. The sequence goes on along the minus strand of KL647315.1, from coordinate 442,998 downwards.
TCTTGAACGGTCAAATCTTACCGGGGACGGGCCTAAGCCCCTGCGTGCGCTCTGCTTTCTCGGTACAGACCACACTTCTGCAGCAACCTTCCCTACCTCTCCGCAGCACTGCTGTTCTGCTTAAGTTGCAGCGGTCCTCTCCCTCGGTCTGCAGCGTCCTCTCTCCTTCCCTAAGATAGCCGTGACGCGTCAGTTCGCCTCTCTGCCTGTGGATGTGTATGACCCTCCGGAAGTCGATTAGTCCCCAGGGCTCGTCACCAGTAAAACGCTGCGACTATGTGTGTCAGTGACTGTGTGTGCGCGTTTGCGCGCAGTTTTTCTGCCCTTTCAACTCTATACAGAGCGTCTTTTTTGGAAAGAAAGAAGTAGTCGCTCGACGATGCTTTTTTGTATCCGTGCTGCCGTCCTCTGCTTCGCAGAGAGAAGCTTCTGCCGCCAAATAAGTTTTGCGTGCTGAGCCGTAATGCGGATCCTTGCACCTAGGACGCTAGTTGTCTCTGACTCGTCTGTGTTGCCAGGATGATCGGCGTGTATCTGGCCGATCTCTTGTCTGCTGCTTTTTGTATGAGATATACTGATCTGTATGATCACTCACACGAATAGGCATTTCGAGTACCGCGTGGTAGCGAGGACGCACTGAAGGCGTGCAAACACACGTCGCAGTGCGTCATCTTAGCTCCCTGTGCCCAGGTGGTCGCCCGTATTTTCAGGTGTGATCAGGTGGATTCGACGTGACGTCGTTGTTCTGTTTTTCTTCGTTTCCTCTTTCTGTGAACGTGGGACGGGCGGGTCTCGTAGACACCGTGAAGAAATGCAAAAGACAAGATACACAGACGCTGAGCTGCTCGTGTAGGTGGAACCTCGTCTTCGCCGGCAGAGTTTTAATCAAGCGCTGCAGTGTTCCTGCACTGATGTTTCTCCCCTCTGGCGCTGTCTCTACTCCAGGTGGCCTTGCCATCGTCGTGCTGACGGGGTTGCAGACTCTCAACGTGTTCGTGGTCTTTACCAGCCCGACAAGTTACTTCCTTCAGCTGTTCTTGCTGTAAGTCTTGTTTTCGTAGACGGAACGTCGCTCCCGCAGCATTTCCACTTTTTACGCGCAGAATTTGTATAAAAACCACCGACGGAACGCGTGTGCAGTGACTTCCTGCTGCTTCTTCAATTTCTGTTCCCCTGCCAGGTTTCTTCTTCGGCACGACGCCGTTTCTCTGTTCTGACGTCCTCTGCAACTGCTCGTTTTTGCTGCGTATGACTGAAGTGAATGAACGCTCCAGCGTGTCTCCCTCTCTCGTGCCGCAATCAACGAACTGCTCCGTCTACCGCTATCGTGCCACTGAAAGAAGCCTGGATTTTCGTGGCCGTGAAAATGCGAGGTGACAAGCGCTTTCGGCCCCACAACCTATCTACGTGGTTGCGCGTTCGACCTGTCTTTGGCTCCGTCCCCTTGTTTCTTCTACACGTGGACGGTGGGACGCGTCATGCACTTTTGATATGCGTCTGTACATAGAGTGTGAACTTCTGAGTGAACTCAAACAGGCAACGCTGAAGCAAATTCTTCAGCCTGCTCTCTTCGCTACCGTTAACCTGCGTGACTGAGCTGTTCATTTCTGGCAACTCTGCTCACCAAACCTGCCCTGGGAGCCCCTTTCCCCCGTCGCGTGCGTGTCATTCTTGGCGACGCTTCGGCAATGCAGTGGGCCTGTCGAAAGCAGCGTATGGCTTGCAGTGCTGAGGAAAGTGTAGTGACAGATCGAGTGATGAGAATTTAAAGTTGACGTGATGCAGGCCGGGTAGGTAGGCGGCCTATGTCACCGTTCGGCGACCGCGTGCAGGAGGCGTTGCGCAAGCAAGCGCACTGGGGCACTTTTTCTTATCCTACACGCAGCGTCTTCTGCAAAAAGAGGACCAGCTTTGGTCGTCACTCTTTGTGCTCACTGCATACAAAGGCTTCTCGGACTTCAGGGAGAACTAGCGCCGCACAAGTAGTCTTCGAATTGAGGCGTGTAGCGGGCGCTTCGCCAGTTGCAGCTGAAAACTGCCGGGTGCTCCGTTCTCTTGCTACGTGTTGCGTTCCCACGTGAACTTTGCAGATCCTCTTCCTGCTGCGTACCTATTCACCGTTCGCATTTCGGTATGTCTCTCGCCTCTATGCGTGCTTTGGCCGTATACGGACAAAGCTGCTTCACGGTACTTTTGGTTCCGTTCTCTTCTCTTTGCTGTTCACTCAAGATTACTGCCTGTTTCCGCTGCTGCTTGTGTCCGGAGGAAGCGTCGTGTAACAAGGTCTACGCACACGTTCCTGTGCCCCAGCGGATATCTGTTCGGCTTAGAGTTCGCTTTTCCGCTGGCCTATGACTCGCTCATTCGCAGACAGTGTGGCGTCTCACGTGCCCCGCCACACGTCTATGTGTGTGGATGTATGTACACTACGTTGCGCGCGCGTCCCTCGTGTACACACACCGCAAACCGTCTGCGCACGTGGTCTTTACATCCGGGCACATACAGCAGCGCCACTTGTAACGGGGTCCTTCTCTCCATATCACCCGTTGGTGGAGCCAGTCTTAAAAATATCAACATTTGTGTTGTCAGCAGGGGTTACGCACATGATGACACGACAAGGGGAACCGCGTCCCAGTGACGCCACCCGCGATACCGCACTTCCGTCGATCTACCCGACAGTGTACACGTATTGCTTTGAATCTCCTGCTGGTTTTTGCACGCATTTGCCCATGCTACTCGACAAGCTGGCTCCTGCAGTCTCACTTTTTTTTCGGAAGTTTGCCCGCTATCTCCTAGTGATCGCGGAAAGGTTGCAGCTTTTTGCTTTCTTGCACAATGCTCACGGCTTGCCTGTTGCTGCGGTTCCTGTGCCTCTGTCTCTCTCGCTCAGGTTCGGAGGACTTCTTTTTCTCCTTTCGACTTCTCCTCGTTTCTTTCTTACGCTGGGCTCGCTTTGTGTCTCCTGCCGTCTGTGCCACTGCGACCCTTTCTCCTTCCGGCGTCTTCTCTTCCCTTTCTTGCAAGGGACTCGCGTTGCCTCTGTTCCCGCCTCTGCTTCTGCGACGATCGATTCCCTCGCTTCTCCGTGTAGACGGATTCCTTTTTCTTCCCCCCTTCTCACGCTGTGACATTGCCGCTTCGAGGAACGGGCAGGCGTGTATGCTCTGCGCCGTCTCCGCTGCTGGCACCGTATGTTTTTCATCGACTTCTCTAGGGCTGCGCATCTCTTTCTGCAGCAGGGCCGCTGCCGATTCTGTTTCAGAACCTGATCAGCGTCCGTTCCTGCACGAACGTTTCGCTAGCTCCCCTCTCTAAAAAGTTTTTTCACGTACCGTGCCGTTGCTCGTGCTGCTGCTCCCTGCAGGTTCTTCGGAGTCACGGTGTGTGTGGTGGAGGCGAAAGGCGTTGAAGCTCTTGAGCGCGCTCAGCCGTTCTTCCATACGTGGTTCAAGTTTCTAACGGTGCCCCTCGGAAAAGGATTGTTCTACATGCTGATAGGTGAGCCGCGCTGCAGCACGAGGACTCTTGGCGCCTTTTCCCCACTTTTTTTTTGCATTCCCTTCTTTCCTGAGACGACTGTTCTCATGCAGCAACTATACAACGTGTGGGCCCCGCTCTGCTATCAGCCACTTCAGGGAACTCTTTTACTCCTTCTACTCCTTGGCGGGATGGAGTTCTCTAAACGACACGGCACCTCTGTGCCGCGGTGGGAGCTGACGACGTGTGAAGATTGAGATAGAGTCATCTTTGGTAGTCTGGCGAAGCTCGACAGGCGCCAGCAGGTGGCGTGGACGCCTGTAACGCACAGAGCGACTTTTTCTCGTGGAACATCGCCCTTATAACAACACCACGGGGAGCGACGTGCGCCTGAGGTCCGACACAGATGAACTAAGCAGTACACACACACACGGATATGTATATTAATGCATGTGTGTATGGGCACACGTATATACCTTTCTTCAAGTGATTGTACACGGGAAATTAGACGAAACGCGCCCACATTGTCTCACCTCTCTGGCGAGTCCATAGACGCACGTAGAAACTGACAACACAGGTATTCACGGGTGTATGCAGATCCCCATAGATTGGCCACGTGTGCCCCCACATTGATGCTTGCATCTACCGACCGAAGGTTATACGCCGAAAGGTGAGGAGGGTTCTAGTTCTAGCCCACTTCTTGTCGTATGAGTGGTGGATGCAGGAGTAAGTCAGGTCGTATGTTGTAGCGTTCCAATCCCGCGGCCACTCAGCTTGCTGCGGAGCTGTGTTGTAGCATCTCTCCATTGGTCTTTCTGTGCTGTATCTACTCCTTGTGAATGACCAAAAGGTCGACAGGCCCTTGCTGCGTGTGTGGCTGGTGCTGTCCATCCTCGCGCAGGTGCGATAGCCATGTCGCTGTGGCCGATCAATGTGCTTCTGCTCGCTGCCGGTAGGCCTCTGTTTTCTGGCATGACAAAAGAAGCCAGAATTGCGTCTTACGTTACTGGCTAGTAGTACGCACGAGAGTGGGAGTCGAGAAACGTTACTTCGTTGTCGAAGAAGCTTCCAAGTATACAATTGTGTGCATATGTGGAGGTGTCGTTGTTTTACATGTCTCTCTCGTGAAACCTAGACACGTAGGTGCAGCTACACAGACACTGATAAGGAAGCACGAGGACTCTACAGCAATCCACATAGTTTTTCGCATACGTGCATGAAGGACCCTGTCGAGTTTTCGTCGTCCTCGTCTATAGTCTTCAAGCATCAAGCGTTACCTGGATATCTCTGTGTGGTGTGCCTACTTTGCTTCAGCTGCGACCACTCCTCCGACTGGGTCCCGTGTCCACATGTTCGTGACAAAAGCTTGGTGGCATTTTGTCCCACACTATTTTTGTCTTTTTGAGAGCGCTTCGCCGTGATTCTGTCTCATTCGCCGTTGCGACATCCAGTACCCAAAGCTGTTGCCTTTCCCGTATTCCTCTTCCCGTAGCCGATGCCATGAGTCGGCCTTGCAAAAAGATTGTATCGCCTCCTGCTTCACATGCACTTCTCTCTCCACAAAAATGAAGAGGCGTGTCCCCTGTGTCCAGCTGGGCTAGTTAGACACGAGGTGTCTTGCCTTTTCTCCTGCGCACTTTGCAACTATTCTGCAGACACGTACTGAACCGAAAACGTGAATATCTGGGTAAACCTCGCCGCGTATCTGTTAGGAACCGCATAAACAGGAGAGCGAAGATGTGTGTCTCGTGAGCTTCGGCATTTGCGTCTACCCATCAACGCGTGAGTGGTTTCTCGGTGGGCGCACGGACATATGCGTGTCGTCTCCCCCTCCGTTTCAATTTCGTCCCCTCTCTTTGTATGCGGTTCAGGTGCTTGAGGCGCATGGTTGTACTGTTTTGCATGTATGCATATATATATATATATACGTAAACACACGTACATGCTCACAACTCGGTGAGACACGGGAGGAGGGTAACACGGAGGGCGGAGACGCGTAGCGTAGTCGTCTGCTGCTACCCGCCCCAGGAGCAACAACCTGATCACCGGATCAAGGATCTGAATCGACACGTACTGTATGCTGGAAACTAGAGTGAGCGATCAAACGAAGAAAACCTGCGTGAGTCTGCAGTGTCTGAAGACTGAGGCTTGCCACGTTTCTGTGGATCGCACGTGTGTGGGTGGGTGATCCGTCTTAATCGAATGTAGTAGTACGAGCGGTCAACGGTCCCGTGCAAACTTTCTGCAGAGAAAGCTACGACGGCACAGCAAGGAGTTTCGGTCCTCCCTTCTTTTCTCTGATGACCACGCCAGGGTAAACCTTACGTCTGACAAAGAATACACAGGAGATAGAAAGTTGCACAGTCGTTTTAGTCTTGTTAAAATTCGCCGGGTTTGTGTAGACTTGCGTGCGCCATGATATCCCTCTGCCTCTGCGAACAGGTGCATACGTGGCGGCGATGGGAGTGATGTGGGTGATGGTGCACCTGGGCATGCGACATCAGCTGCAGCAACGGGGCATCGACGTCAGCAGCGGAGGGGTAAGAGTCTGCACTTATGTCTTTTCGTTTTGCTTTGATAGTGACTTCACGCCTTCGCGACAGTAGTATTAGCGTCCTTCCCGCTGCTTCTCAGAGTCGAGGGGGGGAGTCGAAGAGTACAGACGAGCTCACGAAAACAAAAACGGAATTTTCTGCGGAGGTGGCGTAGTGTTTCTGTGCTTTCACCGGTCAGCTTCGCCATTCCTCCGTTTGCTCCCAAATAGGGTTGTCAGTGCCTCTGTAGACACCATGTCTTGCCGGAAGAGCCCACGCGATTCCCCTTGTAACCCAACTGCAATATGGATGTTTGGCAGCAGACGCGTGTATTACAGTGCGTACGGGAGTAAACGTACGCTGTTGAAGACGCGCGCACAAATGTATACACTTGCTCCGGTTTGCATTTCCACGTAGCAATGATAGCTCTTTGCAGAACTCGAATCAAGGAATATGTGACATGCTATTCTACACAGACTGGTAATGCGGGGGGAAGGATCCTACGTGTATCTGTTTTTGTACGTTTAGCGCCACTCTATTGGACATGCTTCTGTCTGAACATCTCCAGGCAAGCCCCCGAGGTAGTGTCGGACTTGGCGAGGGCCTCGATGGACTGCGACATCAACAGCCGCTCTACCAGATGCCGGAGAGGTGAAGGACTGGCTGGCTACTTTGTTGCGTGCCCTGTCCGAATACGCCGCGCCCTCTCATAATACTGTACGAAGCGTTTGTGGGCGGTGGGTGCGGTTCGCGCGCGGCCTTAGATAGAGAGAGGTGCCTCGGCGGGTCACACTTTGTTGGGCGCAAACGTGTAATTTACCATCCGCCGGAGCTCGCATTACAGAGGGTCGCTTCAGTAGAGGCCTCGAGATGCATTTAATTTGGCGCGACTTCGCAGTTGGCATCTGTGGACCGTCGCATCTTGTGCTTGATCACAGAGGGACGGGGAATCCTTCTCGGTGTAGTTCTTTGACAAGAGTCTTTTGTAGATTCACTCCTACACAACTAAAGAGAAGCCTATTAAAGGCTCACGAGATGGCGTGGTGAAACTGTACCTGTCTGCGCCGTCCAATCCATGCTCAGCTCGTTTGCTGCGTAGGATGCTTCCTCGTTTCTCTCAAAGGCAGTACTTGTGCACTCTTGAGTCCGGACCGAGCTGCGGCCGATTATTGTGGGTCAGTGGCGGGCTGGTGGTTCACGCGAAAGGACAGAAGGTGGATTCCGAGCAGATTTGTCTTCTGCATCCCTTCGTTTAGTTTTTTTGTGTCGCGAGCAAGAAAGCTTGCTAGTGTGTGTGTATACTCATATGCATCTATGTATGTGTGTATATATGTATAGGTAGAGAGAGAAAGACATACATATGTATACGTACACTAGCTCTTGGTATATATATATACATATATGTATATTTGTGTATGTGTGCGTTTTCACATATACATATATATATACACTTATATGCATACACGCATATATATGTGCATCTCTCAAGATACATATATATATATATATATACACCGGTACGTGTCTCTCTCTCTCGATGTACACATATATGCGTATAAGTACATGTGTACGTATGCGTCACTACCTATCATCATACGTTTATACTTATATACATATATACGTATGTATGTATATATGTATGTATCTGCGTCTGTAGGGGATATATATATATATATATCCATATATATATATATACACATATACGCCTCTCGAAAGAGATATATACACGTATGTATAGGATTTCCCGCTACGTCTTTCAACGGGAGTTTCCCGTGTCGGCTTCCACACAGCCCACCCCGGAAGGGTAGCAGTATTGGAGGAAAAGTTGGGGAACCGGTTACTTTGCCCCTCAACATTACGGGTATGGGAAGAAAGACTGCTTCCAACCACAAGAAAATGCAGACATTCGGTTCCGTGGACGTGCACGTCTGCAAAACGATGCCAGAATGCGGCTGGTATCCTTGACAAGTAAAATCAAGGCATCAGTGAACGTGTAGAGCCTAGTGATATGTTCTTTGTACAACCTGTGGTACACACGTCAGCCCCGCACGCGACGATGCTCTTGTACAGTCGCGTAGACCTATGGATTTGCCACAAATATGTATAGGCAGGGTTCACGGAGAAGACACGTACATCCCTGTACGGACAGAGGCGTTTCATCAGTGTATTGCAGGGAGTTTACAACGTAGCGGTATGAGCATAATTGTGCTGGTGTTTGGGTGCCATAGTTTCTCTGGATCCGAATGCGACGGCAGTCTCGTTAGGTTACGTGAGTGGTGTGGTCAAGCAGGCCTTTTGTCAGGGGAGGTGGTTTCTTTGCTCATTGCAAAATATTTTGGAAGCTCAACTAGATAGTGTTGCGGCATTCGTTCAGAAAATCATCCACCAGCAAAGACAATTTCAAGTGCCTGGTCTCCCACAGATAAACTTGCGGCAGCTAAATGTGAGAATGCGTGCGAGCGGGAGGAGACCTGGTGGTATTTGTGTGATACTGGTTGCTTTTTTAAATGTCTTACACATGGACCAATTATTTCTCGCAAGCAAGCATGCCCGCACTTTCGCGAGCCATTACCGCATTCGCACAGAAGCGGTGCATGTTCTGCGTGTGCGAAACACACACGTAGACAAGATGTGGGTATAATTACATACAGCCGCGTACGACGGAATTTCCACATATGTATCAGCAGATGTTACGTAACACAACAGAGCAGGCTTCACAATTTTCTCTCGGCCGAGCCTGTGAGAGTTGGGTGGCTATACGTGGAAACGTCGTCTTCTGTCAAGGATGTGTGTGTACACACAGCTGTGACTACACACCCATACGTACATACATCCTGGTTCTACGTTTCTGCTGAAGTGCGGTGGACTTCTGTGGCAGATGACAAAAGGAGCTTTTGCACAGGCCACGTGCGTGTTTTATCTGGAGGAACTCAAAAAAAGGGCACACGTTCCTCTTTTGAGTAAGCTTGTGGACCTCTACGCAGTACTAAACCGACTGATTATGCCGTGCATCTCGCCGCAGGTCGCCTACTCATCGGGCAGACGGATATCTATATCCTCTATAATCCGTCGCATTCATCGAAGAAGGACGAATTTTGCAGTGCATCTCTGCGTCTTTTCCGTAGGGCCTCCCTTGGGCCAGCAGGCTTCGACGTCGTTAAACTATGATGACACACGAAAGAGCGAGTTCTTACTCGACCTGCTGCCTGCGTCCCAACATTCTGCGACTCGGCTTTGAGTCGCGCGCAACCGAGTACAGAGAATCATACGCTGTTAATAGTTCCGTGCCTGAGATCACGTAAACCGCTGAGTAGAACCGTGATACGAGTACTGACTGCGTCTTCGCCGCGACTCCTTCTGGGCTGCAGACAATCCTGCAGAGAATAGGTTGAGAATGTGGGTGTCTCGGTCGCCGAGGTGGAACTAGGCCCAACTCGCTGTGCGATTCCAGCGGCATTCAGAGGATCAGCAACCCTCGCGGAAATTACTACAAGTAACAGGTCATCATGGCAACAGTGTGCCTGACGCATTTCTTTCACGATGCACATCTGTGTGACGGAACGTCATCCGTTGTAGAGCTTTGTCTGCTATATTGTGAACACGAAGAACGGCTTCCCAAGCTAGCTGCTGCACGACTAGAGTCCGTAGGAGCCTGTAGACGTCTGCACTAGAAGGCGGGCAGCTACGAAATCCCGGGGGTTCCCCTGTGATTGGACGCGAATCTGATATTGAGATACATGCTGCGTACATCACGATTGGTCAGTCACGAATGGCGGCGTCCACTGGACAACCAGTAAGCCACGGGACGTAGTAGGACAGCATTATCACCCGGCCCCTCCTACTTTGCCTTCTGGTATTTCAACTGCATCTACATCTGGGCAAATTGTTGAAATCACAAGAATTTCGACAACTAAGCAGAACTCCACTACAGCAGCACAACAGACGACGAACGAAGCTCAGTTAGTAGCTGAAGCTTTTACACAACACTCCTTGACAGGCTGCCTCTCTGAGGGCAGCAAAATGTTCCTTCTTTAACATCCTACAAACGATGTAATCGCTGGTCTTCTGCACGTGCGTGCACAGTTGCACATGAGTGGAACAGATACAACAAAGTGTGACGTTGTGATTCCTACCGCGGGAGTCACTTTTCTGTAAAGACGTGCCGCGCGACATGACACCTCCATGCATAGCACAGCATCTGCTGTGTCTTTCTATGTGTGTGGAGCGACCCCTGTTTTCACACGTGGACAAGCCCCTCTCGCATCTTCAGCGTGGACGTCGTCCAAGTAAGGATCCTAACTTCCGTCGTGCAATCCACATTCTTTGGTAATGGAAGGTTTCTGTTTTTTCCGCGCAGCTGTTACGGTTGAAAAGGAGAGAGCTTTCAAAAGTCTAGCTTTGCAGGCTGTTCTGCCGACCTTTGTGTACGCGTTTTGGCTTGGAAGTCTGTGGCATTATTTGCTGAAACCGTATCAGGTCTACAAAGGCAGCATCTACCGAAGGTGAAAACCACACCGGTGCGAACTGATCAGCAGCATCAGCTACAATTGTTGTGGTGCGCTACACAACATGTTGGCGTACCACTCTGCTGCACGATTAGCGAGCTCAGATATAAACAGAAGACACCACCGGAAAAATCTCCATTTTGAATTGGCCTACTCAGTTCGACAAGGCTGGCGGAGATTGTAGTCTACTTGTGCTCCCTCTGCTCTGTCAGCCAGATCATTAGCGTGCCCACTCGACAGGCACTTTGCAGTTTCAAGCCTGTAGAGCCCTTAGAGCAATGACTGCTCCCTTTTCTTGGACGCCGTGTTCAAATAATTCTCCACCCTCGAAAATACAGGTGTCTGGATCACACGTGGTGTGGCAGCTCCTTATAGACCTACCCACAACAGTCTAGATTCTCCCCTGTGCATCAAACCTTCTTCGAACTGCACCGCGTCTGGTAAACAGCTTGTCATCCAGTCAACCTTCCGAGGCTCGTCTGCTAGCACACACAACACTGGAAAAAGGTTTGCCAAGGCGCACTCGCCGTGTTTGCCTGCTCTGGCGAGTCGGCAGAACTTTGCGATATACAGGTAGCCACAGAAATGGGGAGGCGCCGTCATTGTCCCCTGTATAATTTCATCTACAAACCCAACACCGTTTCACGGGGAATTGGAACAGCGACCAGGGCACCACGGCGCCCGGTTACAGAGCGGACAGTCTCGTTCAGGTCGTGGAGCCCTGTGCCTATCGAAAAGGACACTCTTTGAAAATGAGTCACCAACTGTCCTCGAGGAATTTTGACAATTTGCCCTTTCCTTATAGGCCGTAGAAGTGCAGCGAAATAGCACATCGAGTTTTCAGTTGTGGTACTGCTTATGCTGAGTTATCATAGTTCATTGTGAGTCGACCTGCTGCTTGAATTACAAAAAACTTGTTCGCCGACGCACCTCCTCTTTCGAAAGTGTGAGGACCGATACAGGTATCGCACGTGGAGTCAACACCGATGCCCTTCGGTGTCCTCTTGGAACACCTCTGTATGTTCAGTCGGGTACCGACCGTAATCCTGTTAGAAAGCATGTAGGAAAACGTTGCGAGTATCGGTCGGCCATGAGAGACATTCCTTTTATACTTTTTCACATTGTAAATTACGCGGAAACCGTAGACGCGGAGCGGCTCAACAGCACCTTTGAAGCATTCCTTTACAGGCTGACTCTGCCAAATGAGTCTTTTGGGTGTGATTATGCAGAGATATCTCCACAAGATGTCATGCTGCATCTGGAATTTGAAGCGAAGATTAGTCTTGCTCACTAGATAGAGAAGAAAAGCCAACTGAGCACTGGGACGGACAACTCAGCACAGATGCTCCTGCGTACCTGTAAGGCCTCACAACAAGTACTGCCACGAGAAAAACCGTTTCCTGACGTGGGAGCGACCATCTGAAAATCATGCGAGACTATCATGTCCTGTAAATTGTCCTTCATTGTGAGGGCTTATCCTCACCCTTCAGGCAATTGTTTCGGCGATTCGAAACGTTTATACACGTACAAGTTGCAGGCCCAGAGTTGTTTTCCTGTTGTGCCTAGTCGGTACACGTATCGTCAAGTCGGTAGTGGGAGGTGCCTGGCTTATCTAGTCGTTCAGAAAGCACAGCTAGGGTACTGGAAGCGCCACAAGGAGGCTACCCTTCGTGAACAGTACTGTCCTGGGAGGCCACCATGAGTACCTGCTCTTCTTTGAACCTGATGGTGGCAAAATTTACTCGGCCGTTGGGGCCCTGAGTACATCTGCTGAGCCACGATTATTTCTGCAGGTACAAGCGGGGCAGATGATGTCGCGCAAAAATGCGTGTAGGTGTACAAAAGCAGAGCATGGAGAGCATATGCGGGGCGTAAGGACTTCACGCGTGTCTCGCATGCACCTTGCTCGTAAAAGGGAGAAGCCATCATAGCGGGTGCACAAATTGATTGGCGACGCACATCAATTTGAAAGTGGTGCTCCACTTATTTTGCCTACGGAGACGTACATTACCCTGTAGGGAAACTGGGCACGCAGCGACTAGCCTGAGAGACATCTCAAACTATATATGCGTGGTTCTTTTCTGACACCTAAACACACACATACGTGTGACACGCTAGCAGGAGGCTGCTGTGATGTGATATCCTTACGTGTCCCTGCACCCACGTGCAAGTAGGGCACGATCAGTACACCGTGATGTACTAAGACGAACATACCCACCGCAGTGCAGGTCTTGACATTCTTGAGCAATTGTCGCGAAAAAGCCACCTGCTCCTATGTGATGGAGCTGCGTTCAAAGACCATTGGAACCACGCGGCTAGTACGGCATGCGTTGTGCGTTGAGTGGGGTTTTTGTGCGTACGCGCTAGGTCAGGTTCTTGTTTTTACCGGTTCAGTTCACGCTCGTCTTCAGTGTTTGGTGACACCCACCGCTGCAGTGCATGTTACGCAGTGGAACGCAACATTTGACGACAGTAAGAACGCTAAAGAGGAAACAGTCCGCGGCTCCTCACGGCTACTTGCAGCTTCTGCTCGGGGTGATTAACAAAGGCGACTTCCCTTCTGAACATATGCGTGTTTTCCCTAATCGACCACAAACATTATATCTTGAAAAAGTCCATCGAAGCAACTTTTTACCGGCAGCACTGCTTACTGAAGAAGACAGTGGGAAAGCTGTACCGCTTGCTCTCCAGTTTCTGCATCGTGTGACTTCACTCCCGACGTCATGGCGCATCCTGCCGATGAGACTCGCTTCTCCCCAGACGTCAAAGAGAGGATCTGTCACTACGATCATCTTTGACACCCTTGACACTTATTTATGTTCTTTCGTTCTGACTTGATCCAGACAGAATCATCTCTGCGAGTTCGACAGACTGTTTTCAGAAGACAAGCTTGCGTCCAAACAATTTTTTAGACGCAGCCGTGTCACAGCGAATGTCATCACTGAGGCACGGACTGCTGTTATCACAGTTTCCCTGAATAAACCGAAGCACCAACTCCGTTGACAGCACTCCGTAACGCTGTTCTGCCAAACGATACAACAACGTCTTCACAAGGCTCCGTGACGCTCTTCTGTCAAACGATACAACACCGTCTTCACACAGGTTCTGTGTGCTCGGTAAGCTTCACCAGAATTAGTACAAACGACACCCACCATATTGCCCACTCCTGGGCTACACGTCGTGGCCGATTCCACATAACCCTCTTCTTTTTGGCGCCACCGACACACGGTGCGTTTCGTGTGTACTCTCCGGAAAGAAAATGCGTATACGACAACTGCGGCGTGTCCACTCTTCTCGTACGCGTGTGCCTCTATGAATCACCACTCCCACATATTTGCGTACGCGAATCCCTGTATGTATCACCACTCCCACATATTTGCTACTAGGTCATATCTAGAGCTCTGCACGTGCAAAGGGTACACTCCGCTACAAAGGACGCTAAATGCACAGTTTCTTCACTGTCTTCCGGCTCTTCCCAACAGCTTGCTTGACTGCAGGCTGGACAGGAACACATACACTTGCGTCCGCTCTCATTAGACGCAGGAAAAGATGCCCTTTTCTCTGGCTCATTCACGTGCATAGACCATTACTTAAATCATACACAACAGTCCGTCGACACACAGGTATCCATTGGCATCTTCCTCGACGTCCCCATATAACGAACGAGCCCTTGTCAATGGACGGGCGGATGCCGAAAAAGCTCGCAACTCGGAAAGTGCAACGTTGTCTGGATTCCAGCATGGCAAGTATTTTTGAGCCACCGCTGTGCACCCTTACCCCAGCCACTTGCTGTAGAAGTCGTGACCTTTGTCATCAATAACTATAAATGCGGGAAAATCCTCAACTTCGATTTTCCACACCGCCTGTAACAAGTGAGGGCATACGACGTTCCCACGGCCACACCATACCGGTTGAATGTGGCCGCACAGCAAAGATACAGAAGGAATAGGAAACAGTAACGTGTCGTACGGATACACCATGAAGGACTTGAGGAAAAAAACTTCCACGGCGATGCATTCATATTGCAGCAGGATAGCAGCGGTCTACTTGAGGCCGAGTGACCAAAGAACAGTAGCGAGAGAACAATAGTATTCTATACTCAACACTTGAATGAAGGTATTGTAAGAGGAAAGAAAACTTTATCCATAGTAAGTACGCCCGTAGACACTAAAGCGGCCCCTGCATTTCCTCCCAGAAAAACTGACGCAAAATTGACACAGCGTCTCAGTGCTAAGGACACTCACGCGCAGGACGTCTTCAGTCACAATGAATTAAGCGGGCAAGCACGTGTGTGTCAAGTTGCCGCTTACGTTCCTTCACAGGTACACACGCGTGATCGCTGAAGAAACGAACTGCTGCTGAACGCTGTCTGGATACCAGTGAGTGGACGCGAGTACTGTATCACATTACGCAAAAGCTGGCAGTGGTCCGCGTGAGAGAGTGGAGAGACGTGTCATTTTCCACGGCGCCGCAGTCTAAGCTAGAGAGGACGCTGTGTCCTAACCTCCATCCATTACGTATCCGAAGTGGCAAACTCCCACGTGTTCACCCGCTTACACGGATATGAGAAACGTACTCTAGCGCATGACACCGGACAAAACATCGTCCACCGGCAACTCGCGCGTTAAGATGACGTCCCGACGTGTTAGTCATCCTATCCACAAACATTTTACTGCAGTGTGCCTCCTCTTGCATGTCAAACCGTGAAACCACCTCTTCATCCCTATGTAGCAGGTGTCAGCTGTCTAGAAGCCTCAAGATCCGTACACGTACATTAACGTGTGTCTGTACGTACGTGTGTGTACCGGTGTCTGCGTGAAGCCTCAAACGTGGAACCGGCGCAGCTGCCGTGGACTTGTTCATCCTACAAATCCCGTACGGCGTCCCTCGCGTCATCTACTTACCACACAGGCCGGTACAATGCCACGTGTAAAGGTACCATAGCATGACTACTTCAAACTCCCGTATGTAGGCAGATCCCTGTTCGCGTACGCGTGTGGCTGCGTCAGCCCCACAAACTTACGCGCCCTTGCGTACGCTAACTCTCAGCCCCCCTCCAGTTTCACGCATCTGATGAAAACGACACGCTTTCACGCGTGAAAATCTGCATACACCTTGACGACGTACTCAGCCCACACAGAAGTGTGCACGTCCTTCAAAGAAGTTCGCGCGGCTGAGGAACTCATACCACCGCTGCACCGGCGTGTACCTCCTATAGGTAAACGCGCTCACAGACCTATGCACGGCATCCCACTGTGCGTGCCACCGTCGTCCTCTTACCTCCATGCCGAGTTCGGGGAATGCAACAACGTCAACCTTTTTTATGCAGTCCTGCCCGAGAATGGCGGCGGGTCCTCCGATGGAGCCCAAGTAAAAGCCACCGTACTTTTTGCAAGCGTGGGCAACTGCCTTGGAGCGATTTCCCTTCGCCAAGGTGATCAGCGAGCCCCCTTTCTCCATGAACTTCTCCACGTAAACATCCATACGCCCCGCAGTGGTGGGACCGAAGGAGCCCGACGCGTGGCCTGCCGGCGTTTTCGCTGGTCCTGCAGTGCACAGGCCGGCCGGCACGTGCAGAAAACTCTGTCGTCAAACTGCCCCTGCACTGGGTCAGTGACTACGCAAAGCTATTGCCAGTGTCTCCGGCCACACACGTGTGCGCAGCAGTTTGTAGCCCTAAGGAAACGCGCATTGCCCCTGCAAGCCGCTGCAATACATAAAATTTTGCCACTGCTCGTAACAAACGTGCGTTTCTGCGGTCAGCTGTCCTCAAAAGTGCACGTCTACAGAGCGACCCAAGGGTCTGTAGACAGAGGGATCACAGTGGGCACGCCGCAGGCGGCGCGCCGAAGAAATTGGTCACTGCAGACGCAGACGCGTAAGAAGTGTACTTGCTCGCAGGAGACAGTGCAGATGTTAACACAGACGTTGACGTACAAGTTGTCAGGCCTGCGCGAGTGATCCTGCTGAAGCTGTCAGACAGTCAGACGAACCCTCCCAACGCGACCCACCTGACCTTCTGGAACAAAAGCTCATTACATACGTGCTCACTATTCTTTCCCGTCAACCATTCGCACATGTGTCGCTGTGTGTGCGCACATCCATACGCCCGCGAGAGACGGCGTATACCGACAGTCGCAGGCTTTACCTGCATAGTAGACGGGGTGGTTTTTGAAGTAGTCAGGCAAGTCGCCTTCGCGTTGCAGCTGCTCGAGGAGCTTCGCATGAGCGATGTCCCGTGCGACTATCATCGTCCCTTTGAGGGAGAGACGTGTGGCTGTGCCATACTGCGAGAGCTGACGGCAGATCTCTTTCATGGGTTTGTTCAAATCCACATGAACAGCGTCACTCGCTTCCTGCGTAAGGTGCTCGCTCATCACCTCGGGCAAAAACTGAGCTGGGTTCTCCTCGAGTTGCTCGAGAAACACTAGTACCCAACATCGCACACGAAGGAAAAAAGCAAACAAAGGCGTGAGGAAGAGAAAATCATTCAACGTGACACGCTTCGAAGGACTTTCAGACCCGCACGAGCCGGCGAACACGGTGGGACGGAGGTGTACGCCCCTGGTGGCGCTGTAGACAAACACCGACCGCCGAAGACTCTGGTGGACAGACGCTGAGTGTGGGGAAGACGCACACGAAGATACGTCGAGCTTCTGGGACGTGGAAAAGAAACACAGGGATACGTACATTATGGAGAAGAAGAAAACAGAGAAAGACACACAGATACACAGACAAAGTAGATAGAATCGTGAACGAAAACGCAAGTACACACAGGATGACACACGAATACAGGTCGACGTGGTCCCTGTACATGTAGAAGGGATTGTCTTTCAAAGTGGTTCTTTCTTCGAGTCTCTCTGTCGTCCCCCTCCCCTCAGAACATACCAGCTTCTTTACTGTCTAATCTTCTTGCCTTGCAGGAACTTCTTTTTTGAAACGAAGATTCGTGGCTAGCTATTATTACAGGTGGAACGCGTCTTTTTCAGCGGGAAAGACCCACTCAGTCGCCACCAGCAGGAGTCCTCAGCAGGACCACAGACACTTCTCTGCCGCCTGTGCGTGCACGCTAACAACGCCTCCCGTCATTGCCGCCTCCCGTCGTTGGGTTCCACCCTCAGAAAGAAGCGGAAGATCCCTCAGTCATCACGGAACTTCGAACACCTTTGTGGAGGCGACGCAGCATTTATATTTACTCTAAGCGACAGAGAAAGACGTGCTGCACACGTAGCCCTGGGACAGCGGGTACGTCAGCGCCTCCAGAGCGCGCGCCTCAGGACGTGTGGGTCCGCATTTCTCGTACTCACACGCTCACGTACATACACATATACACATATGCTAGTGTACAATTTTTTATGTAGGCATATATATGTGTGTGCTCGTTTGTGTAAGAGGGAAGGATCAGCCTTTGTGTCAATGTTGCACTGGCTCACCACCGTGTTCATTGATGTGCCCCAGAATTTGGCGATCCGCAGAGCACGAGACGCCGATCCCGACGGGACAAGACGCGCCGTGTCTGGGTAGTCGGATAACACGAACGTCGTGGCAGAAGTACTTCCCTCCGAACTGCGCGCCTATGCCGAGCTCCCGCGTCACTTTGAGAATTTTCTCTTCCCACTCCAGATCTCTGAAGCCGTAGCTTTCTTCGCCCCCGCTTCTCGGCAGCCCGTCCAGGTAGCGACAGGAAGCAAGCTTCACTGCCTTTAACGTGTGCTCGGCGCTGAGTCCGCCAATCACAATCGCCAGGTGGTATGGTGGGCAGGCTGACGTCCCTATCGTTTTCACGTGCTTGGTGATGAAGTCCAGCAATGTCGTCGGGTTCAACAACGCCTTCCCATTGAAACAGCGTCGATCACACACGCAGAAGTGTCCACACACACACACCGATACACGCGGGCCAAGTCGGACGGCAGGAGCGCTCCGACGAAAAGAAAAAGGATGTCGCCGCGCAGGTAATCAGCCCACTCCCATCACTAGCACGCACAAGAAAATCTGGCCCCTTCACTCGCCGGTACGCCTCTGCGAACGCGCGCAACGCGTACAGACGACGATCTACACACACCCTCGTCTTTATGTT
>KL647315.1:273012-423098 GCA_000727475.1 Sarcocystis neurona | reverse complement strand
GCCACAGCAAAAAAACAGCGAGGTGCGACCTTTCTTTCCGCCTTAACGCTGATCAGGACTTTGTGTGCACAAGTCGTTTATACAAAGGAAAACTTTCGAGAGCGCTGCACAAGCTTCCTCCCAAAGGGCGTAAGTGAAACTCAATCGCGTGTGTCTTTTCTACAGAAAGGATACAGCACAGCAACCACAGCAGCCGTCCAGATGCATGAGACGAATCAGAAAAAAATGTCTCTGCATTTTTGCTGCAGGAGAAACGGTTCGACCGAGTGCGCCAAGAGAGCGCGACGGTGGCCGACCGACACGGTCTGCTTCGTTCACTGTGACACGCGGATCGCGTTGTCAGCGATAAGTATCTCGTCCCCAGGGGCTCTCCAAGCAGCAACCCAGAAAAGTTCTTGATCACAGCTGGCAGACACAAACTGCATAGACACGTCAGCGTCGCGTGTGTTCCCGGCTCATTTGCACGTGTCCACTCGCCGGTGCAGCACGCGAACACATGCGCCACAGTTGTGTGGGTAGGCGACGCATTGCTTCGTACTCGGGGAAGCTTCCTGTGGACGGCTCGGTCACACACGCGGGTTACAGACGACACCCAGGCAGGCTTCCATATACCTCTGCGTACAATAGGATCAAGTAAGCTACACTATCACGCAGACTGAACGACAGGTAGGACTTCTCTCCCTAAACCGATTTTTGTACATAACTACATGCCGTGTTCTTCATAGTGGCCTTCATAGTGGCCTGCTCGTTGTCTCACCTTGGTCTGCTGGTAAAAGAACGTCTTGTTCGCGCTCCCCCCTCCCTTCGCAATGAAGAGGAACTCGTACGACCGGCCGCCCGACGCCAAAATATCTACCAGCGCCGGCAAGTTTGTTCTGGTGTTATACTCCGTAAACATGTCCTTCGGAGCTATCTGTTAATGATTCGCATGCAGTGACCACCACAAGCGCATCCCGTGTGTGCCGAAGACACGCCACTTCACACGCAAAAACACGTCGGACACACATGCAGACGGCTCACAGACGTACACCCACCGACAGCCAGAGAGACACACACACAGAGGCCGGGAAAAACAGCGCAGGTGAACGTGGATGTATTCTCTGTGCTTGACGAAAAAAGCGGAGAAATGGACGACGCAACCGCAGCAGGTGTTCGTGCGTGCTTGGCGGCTGGGAAAAAAGAGTCATCGATGCAGCCGCAAGCCGCCTGCTGCTCCCCTTCTCGACACTGCGACACAACAATGCACCTCGTCGGTCAGAGTGCCCCCGGGGTGCCTTTATTCCTCTCGTATAGACACACGTCAAAATGTATACAGACGTGCCTTAGGTGGATGGACTGCGCTAAAACATCTACCTGCGCACTTCACGACGTCATACCTATAAAGTGAAACACGCGCACATATGTACACATGTTGAGGTTGTCACAGACATACGGACGGATGACGCAGCAGAGAATTCAGGAGCGGCGGGCGGCAAACAAACAGAGGGTATGCAGATGGGAGAGAGAGGCAGAGGTCCCCTCGTCAAAGAAATTGTCCTAGACACCCGAGAGCCACGCGCCACAAACACGTACAGGAGCCCAAGCGGAGGCACGCAGGCGTGCGCGAGCCAGAGGGAGGTCGTATTGTCTACACAGTCGCTGGCTGCTGCAAGAAGAGCTGAAAAAGGCAGTGGACAGAAGCAAACTCGTGCTCTTTGCTGCGCGCGCCAGTTGGAGACGCTGTGTCACGTTGACGCTAATAAACAGCGGCGCACTACTGCAAAGAGAGAACAGGTGTAACGTGCGGGTAGAGAGAAAAATGCTTTTCCACAGCAGCTGCGAAAGTCGCTGTGTGCCCTTCTTAGCTGCTATAAACTTGACGCATTGTGGGGTCATTCTTCATGTCCACAGACAGGGCGATCGGCTTCAGTGTGCCCCTTCCAGCATGCCGTTCGAGGCAGGCGTCTCCTCACATATAAATACACGTACATATACATGTACTTTCCTCTACACGTAGTATTAGGTATACAAATCTGCCTCTGCATGTAAAATATGTACATATATATATATGCCGTGTACGTATTTACTGATCTCTGCACATATATATATATATATGTATGTCTGCGGACATTTACGTATTTATAAATATCATTGCATATACATATATATATGTGCGTCGACACGTACGTATATTTACCTCTGCGGATTTACACGTGTGCAGACATAGGTCACCCCGTGTGTATATCCAGATGATTTCGTGCGCAGTGGTGCAGATGCATGTGAAGAGCAGGTGTTTCCACTGCCTTGCGAGGACGGCCAGCGATGCGCGTGGCGCTCCTTTTGGCTTCAGAAACGGGGAGAAGGCGTGGGCAGCAGTGATGCGGAGAGATGGCAGTCCCGCGGAGCCATTTCCCCCGGCTGTGGTGTCACTCGTGCGAACTGACCAACGGGTCCCATTCTTTTTTTTCTGCCTCTGTGCTTTTGAGTCTGACATGGAAAGATGATGGAGCGAAAAATGCCCCTCGCCGGGCCTCGCCTCTGGTGCTGCGCGGCGCGACGGCTTGGCTGCTGCTGCTGCTGTTCCGCGGGTGTGTGGAACGTGGAGCACGAGGTGTAGACAGGACCTCGCACATGATCTAAGAACAGGGTTGACCCGTGCAGAGATGGCAGTGGAGATCAGCCCCGAGGGGACGTGTGCAACGCTTGCCAATAAGCTGCAACTAAGCTGCACTACAGCCAGTCTTCTTTTTTCTTTAGCAGGCAGACTTCACCGCCTACGTGCACAGGTGGTTAGGCGCCCGCAGCATGTAGAAACTGCTAGGGAACACCGCGGACAAAGTTGAATTTACGTGAACACGTTGTCTCATGGAGAGCACACAGTCCCTGGGTGGATGCGTCGATTTTGATTCTACAGGCGTTACCAGGTCGGGATGGTTTGGGCCCCACAGCAAAGTCCTACACGCGGCTGCTGCTGGTGCTGTTGCTCCCCCTCTGCTGTACAGCAGTCCTACTGGTCTGCGCACCGTTTTGCAAACAAATCTCCCGCTGCTCTCGCATCTGCAGCCCGAGGTGCTGCACTGCAGATCGCCGCAGCCGCGGCAGCAGGCGTCGCGCAAGCGCTCGCAAAGCCTGAAGAAGAGAGGGTCCGACGCATACATTTTCTACGCGTTTCTCTGTCTATATTTAGAAAGAGGGGGAAAGGTGGACACAAGGGCGCAAGACACACCCAGAGAAGAAAGGATACACAGAGAGAGAAGACAAAGAGAGCGTTGGCAGGTGAGCGCTGCAGAAATAGTAAATTCTGGCTGCAGAGGCCGACGGCGACAACTTCCTTCGCATGTGTCGCCTATAGCGTAGATGCTGGCGTAGGCTCACATGGAAGAAAGTTTCATCAAGCGAGGAAGAGAGCAAGGCGCGTATACTAAGAAAGGCGTCTGACCTGGCTGTAGCGCAAGTTATTCTGTGTGTACGCCTCGTACACGCCCTTCGAGATGGCTTCCTCGTCGCTCCCATCCGTGTACACATAAGCTCCTTTCTTTGCCATGATAATAGCTGTCCCGGTGTCTTGACAGCCCGGATAAACTCTGCAAAGCAGCCGGCACAATGATCAGTGCAAGGCAAAAGGTCCAAGAAGTGTAGAGACACCCAGACGCGTGCGTGAAAACAGCAGCAGAGCAACAAGAAGAACAGCAACAACAGAAACAACAGCAATAAATGTTTTATGGGTACCACAGCGACCTCAACGCATACAGACTGGTGTAACTGCGCGATGTGCAGTTCGTCATACTTCGGCTAGGCCGAAGAGAAGAAAGAAAGCCAGATACAACCACGCGGGCAGCTGTTTGTTGTATACTAACACAGGTGGGTACGGTGAACACTTTGCCAAGCAGCAACAGGTAGTGGAGAGTCCTTCCATTTCTGTCCAGCGGTTCCTGGGCAGTTTTTTGGGAAAGTGGACCTGCCGTGGTTTTCCTTTCTCAGCAACGCCTCGAGGACAACACTTGGGCTGTTGCGGGAAGCGCACCACCACGCTACTACTACTACTACGCCCTGAGAGTGTGCTAGAGCGTGTCGACAGTTCACGTAGGAAACGTGACACACCCTGCCACAGTAGACTACAAGCGTACAAAGGAACGCAGCGCGCGCAAAGAGTCGGCCCCCTGTCGCTGCTGAGAGAAGTTGCTGCGTACAGCAAATACATACGCAAAGGGGACGCCGCTGCCAGCAGTAACGCAGGGCGGAGAACTCTGTCGGTCCCTACGAATGCCCGTGCCCTCATCCAGTCTCTTTGCGGCAGCACGGGAGTTCAACTGGAAAAGCAGTCCCCCTTCGCATGCATAGATATATACAGAACGTATTCACATCGGTACGTGCGTATACGTACGTGCTTGTTCGTATGTGGATGCTTGTGAGTCGACGCGTGAGTGTGTGCGCATGTCCTTATATATCTAAATATATGCATACATATATATATATTTATGCCTATGTACATACATATATATACATATATATGCATGTATGCCTATGTACATACATATATAGAAATACGTATGCATGCATGTATATATATACGTACATACGGCAATGTACATATATATATATATATATGTACGCAGATACGCAGAATTACTGTATCCACAAGTATTTTTCGAAAGAGTTCAACGTCCGCAGGCGATCCTTTTCCTTTCGGTAGTGGCAAACCCATTAAGTGGTGCGGCGTCGCCAGCGGCGTTTCGCCTTACCTCCCTGCTGCGATGTTGGCGTTTTTGAGAAGCGTGAGAGCGACGAAGCGGTCGTTCTCTGAGGCCTCGGGATCGTCGAGAATTCGGCGCAGCGATTGCAAGTGAGAGGTCCGAAGAAAAAAAGAAATGTCTTCGAACGCCGTCCGAGTGAGCTGGGTTAAAACGGCCGGAGGCACATGTAGCAGCTGCTCCTTCACTCCTGGCACTTCCAGCTTCTTGAGCTCTACAGCAAACGGCCAAGACGGCAGTGGTGCGCGCACAGCAGCAATCGCAACAAAAAAGTTGGATTCAGGCAGAGAAAAGAGCGAGCCGAAGAAGAGCAAGCAGCACGGGACAGAGCAGTTGCAGCAGCAGAGGCAAAGACGCGGCCAAAAAGGCGGCCAAAAACGCGACGGCAGCAACGGGGAGACCGCCCGGCACTTGACGGCAGCAGCAGACTCGGCACGTTTACCGACGACGTGTTGACAGTACAGGCGGAAGCAGCGACCTGCAGCAGTGACGGCACCAGCAGACAGCAGGACCAGCACACCGGCAGCTGTAGCAGCACGCCAACAATGAAGAGGAGCAGCCGCAGCAGCTGGTCCCCAGCGGAAAGCAGAAGTCACAGCAGCACCGTCTGGCTCAAAGCAGCAGGCGTTGCCACACGGCGCCAGCAGAAAGCGCCAGCCGCGTGGCTCTACCGGAGAGCAGCACCCACAGCAGCAGTCAACCGCAGAGAGCAGCAGGGACAGCAGGAAGAAGACCCCAGCACAAACCTGCAGCAGCAGCAGCACGTCGCCAGCAGAGGGCCACTCACAAATATACTCAGAAGGACACCGAAACAGAGAAAAAGCAGCCTGCGGCCTTACAGGCAGTCAAAAGCCGCAGCAACAGCCCTCCCCCCCGCCCGCCAAGCGACCAGCGGCACCCTGCCGTCACCAGAAGAAACGTTCTGCAGAAAGCAGCACCACCAGATGGCAGAACAGCAACAGGCGCCTGCAGCCGTTTCCGCAGCGGCGCCCACACCACAGCGTATCTACGACTGCTGGCTGCAGCTACGACTACTAGGATGATGAAAGGCAGCTATCCTGGTGGAGGACGCGGCAGCAGCAACGGGCAATAAGCGGACAGCAACGATAGCCAGAACCAGGAGAGCGCGGGTCATGTGGTCGCCAGCAGTGCTACGTGAAGGCCCCGTATCCGACCAGCAGCGCACAGAAACAGCAGCGCGAAGCTTAGAAGTAGAGCAGCCGGAGCAGTTAGGAATGAAGCAGAAACACCGACGCAGCAGCAGCAGGAGAGGCAGCAGCAGGCGCGTAGAAACATCTGCTAGACCTTCGCTGTATTGTCTCTTTGCGGCGGAAGAGAAGATGAACAGAGAAGAAGAGACACGGATGGGCTGCACGTGTCGACGCGCGCGGAGACAGAGACGGCAACCGGAGATCGCTTCATATGCCGCAGCGGGGACGCCGACTTCACACGCATGCAGCAGCGACACACTGCAGCCCAAGAGGTGCGATAGGAGCGGAGCAAAAGAGAGGAAGTTTTCTCGCGCATCGCAGGACGCAGAGAAGAGTGTGTGAAAGCAGCACGGGTGAGAAGAACGAGGCGCAGCACGTCTCCGGGTGGAAACGAAGCAGCGCGGGGAGGGCCGTCGTCAGGATATGCTCGACCACGGGGGCGCGGAGCGGTCGCTTTGCCGCAGAACCGCATGAGCACGTGGAGAACACGCCCCAGGTGTGGCATCTTCCTTCTACTCCATCTCTCGGGCGGTGCACACACACACACATACCGACACTGCCTGGCATGCGAAGGCTTGCCTGTTCCTAAAGCCGCCTGTGTGGCGGACCACAAAGTATGCAGACACGTAGCACACGTCAAGCTACCGGGTTCTTTTGTGCCGGCGTTTTGACGGACGCGGGACACGAAGAAGAAGAAGACAGTGGGCGGCTGCCGAGTCGGGAACAGAAGAGAGAACGCAGGGAGACAAGAAGTGAACTTGGAAACGTACGTTTGCTGAGGTCATCAAGGCGTTTGTAGGTGGGCACTGCGTAGTGGGGGAAGTCAAAGACTTTCTTGAATTTGAAGGGCTCGTCCGGAACACTCGACCGAGGCTTGGGTTCTGTGGCCGCTAGCGTAGCAAAGCGGCATGCACTCGCCTTCGCTCCTGGGCACGCAGAGCAGTCGCCTAAACAGAAGAACTGCGGGTCGTCACCGCAAGCAGGGAAGGACGCGGGATCCATGGGAAAAAGTTTCTTCGAAAAACGTGGAGGCAGAAAGAAATGGCGTCCTGATGTGTTCGCTGTTGGTGCTGCAGACGCAGCAGGCGTGAAGCGGCGGAGACAAGCGAGATACGAACGTGGCTCACTGCGAACCAGCAGCCACGACGGCAGGCGCCGGAAGGCAGGCAGCGCAGGACACATAGAGGGAAGGGGGGGGATGAGGAAGCAAGGACGACCGCGATCCTGAGAAGATGACGGGCCGCGAGAAAAAAACGAAAAGGAGAGCGAGAAAGAAACGACGACGCCGACGTGCAACTGTGGAACGAAAGAATGGAAGAACACAAAGAAAAACAAAGACGGAGAGGACAGAAGATTGAAGGGAAAAGAAGGTAACTCAGAGAGAGAGAGGAGGTGTAGAGAGGGAATCAAGCGGCACAGATTTGAGTGGAAGAGATTGAAGAAGACGCTGGCGAAGCGGAGCAGTCAGGACAACAAGACTAAGAGAAGGCGGTGCGAGGCGGAGAGGGAAGAGAGAGACGGCGTGAGGACGGAAATGAGGACAAAGAGAGGCAGACGATGCAGCGGACAAGGGGGAGAACGAGAGATACGGGAGTGTCCAGAGATAGAAAGAAGCAAGGAGGGCGGATGTTCTGCGGCCAGTCCACAATCCGAAGGTGCGAGGAGGCGAAGTTGAGAAAAGATGTGCAGACAGAAAGAGAGCGGGAAGGACGAAGATGGGAGGAAGAAGGAAGCACGCCGACAGCGGGGAACACTGGACGGGGCGACGCAGCAAAGAAAAAGGACTCTCTTAGACAGACAAGTACGCAGTGAAGTCGAAAAAGGGAAAAGAACTGCGCGGTGGAAGTGGAAAAAAAGGTAGAAAAAGAATCCAGCAGTAGGTCCCGAGGGCTGCAGGGGGTCCAAGATGCAACAAAAGGGGCTACGAAGACTTTATAACATAATTCTGCGAGGAAAGGTGATCGTTGAAACGGGAAGGAATCATTCTAGACGAGAACTGCTGCTTCACACGCCGTTACTGTCAAGGGATTCTCTACCAGGAAACAAGTGATCAAGGACGCACATTGCAGACGCGCCATCCTGACTCTACCTACTTGACACTTCTCCAGAGATGCATACAAGAAAACGAATTTGCACGTCTGTTGGATAAAAACCAGAGATTTCTGGTGGATAGAGACACACTGATACGTAGGGTATGAAAGATGTGCACAGTCTGTCAGCTCGCCCGTATCCGTGGAATTATCTCAGAGAGTGTTCTACCAAATATCCGTCACCGTCCTGAGGATTGCCGTTGTTTGTGGCCTCTCTCGGACGTCTCCGCTACTGCAGAGAGAAATGTAATGTGAGATGAGAATCTGCACCATTACACTCGTTAGGGACGAACGGCGGAGGCACCGGAACGTCCGTCTTCTTTCGTGCAGCTGTTCTACAGATGCGCTAGTTGATCTTGCGCTATAGTCACAACATCGACGTGGCGTGTATACACTGGCAGTACGCAGCAGTGTTTAGCAGCTACAAGTGTCCTTCAAGAGGGCCAGCTCAGAAGTCGCGCATCAATTACACGTCGACGCCTCGATTTTCGAGTCGGCCGGGCAGAGACGAAAGCCCATGAAGGGCTGCGCGCAGCAGTGTGCTTTGTGCAGTTCAGATTTCCGAACGCGTTGCAGACAAACACGCGAAAATAGGCGAATCCTACTCAAGCCGACTCCAGAACGACACCAAAAGAGCGCTGAGCTCAGAAAAGGGGGCTACAGACCAGAGACAGGGGTCACGGAAAGGTGTTCAAGGTACACGCGCGCCTCTTTAACGCCGCGCGAGAGTTGTACGGCTCGTCACTTTGCACAGGAAGACTTTGTCGGTCCAAAGTTGTTGAAACGGGGTCAGAAAACAAAATACTCGAACATATGCAGACCGGAGGGGTTGCCTGTATCGATAAAGCTTTTTTCGGCTAACGGTTTTACAACAGCAATGAGAAAGACGGAGAATTCCCTGTTTATCCTCCTACGCCGCCGCCACTGCCCCAAGTGTCGCAGTTGTAGACGCGCCCGTCGACGCATGCACATTCAGCAGGAGTGCGGTAGAAAGTTTACCACCTCTGTGTGCGCCTTGGCCGAGGAGCACATCGCGACATCGCGACTACAGACTTCCTCCCCTCTGAAAAGTAATGTTTTTGCGATGCATGTCACCTATGCGACGGCTCGGTCGACCGCCAGAAGGAAACACAGAAGCCATGTCGAAGTTCGTACCTTTCGCGCCATAAAAACGCCCAGACACTCGTGTGTGATCGGTCTCACACACACGCATGCGTGTTTCACTATGAATCTCGGTACAAATCGCATTCCCGGCACCAACAAGTGTGTAAGTGTGTAGGCGTATACAGGCGTATCTGGATGTAGATACACAACAAGCTGCATCTGCAAAGGGGATGCTGCAGATGTGACGCGTGGACGGCTTGAAGTGGAGAACTGGCAGGTCTAGCTCTCATCCGCTGTGGAATAGGTCTTCATGCATCATCATCGTTAATTTGTGCGTCCCCTGTCACAATATTGTCGACTCTACAAGCGCGTACGCGTGAGTGTGTGCGTACGCGTCAAATACAAGTATAAAAACATGTCACATATGTCTGGAGAAAAGTATAGATGTCGGGTGGTGACACACGTTTCTTAAAATATGTATGGAAAATAGTTTAGGTGTCTTGCTTGAGTGCGAGCGGCGGCGAAGGTTGAACACCGGTGGCGCTTCTGCGCGGAAAACAAGTGCTGACAGTACTGTTTCAAGCAGGTTGTTCTACCCAGTTATGCGACTCAGAAACAGCCGCACGGAGAGGATCCTGTCCTTTTCAGTCGCTGCATTTCTGCTGAAAGGCATCTTTGCCAGCAGCTGTAGGGACCACTGGTAGCGCTGCTGCGTCGCCTGTATACACGGCTAATTGTTTGCGCCCGTCGTGTACCCAGCTGCTTCGTTTTTCCCTGCTACTTTTTCCCCTTTCTGTTGTTATATTCTCGTTCCTTTTCTTAAGAATCCGCAGAGGTGCTTGCAGCGGGCGCTTCTCATCGGAGCTGCCACTCCTCTACGCTGCCTTCTTTCTTGGCACAGTTCTGACGCCTCCGAGCGTCTCTTGGTTCTACAAAAGTGGGCGCTCCTCTGAAGGCCGCACTGCTCTTCACACAGCTGGCAGCAGCTGTCCTGCTGCCAATGAGGTAGCGCTGCTGAAGCAGGAGTCCTGTTGCCGGTGTTCGGGTAGTGCCGCTGGTGGTGCTACGGCAACTCTAATGCTACGGTGCTGCGAGTCCTGGAAGAACCTACAGACGGAATGTGCTCTTCTCTTTGAATTTTCACCTGCTGACGTCCCCTGCTACTGCTGTACGTGCTGCTGCAACCTGCTGTACTGTTAACCGCTGCTTCTGCTGAGGGAGCGCTGCTGCCGGTGCTGCTATTGCGATGTGAAGTTTGCTGCTGCGGAACAGCTGCTAAAACGATGCTGCTGGAGCCTACAAGATGTTTCTGACGCGTTGGCTTGCGGCCATCACCTACAAAATGCGCGTACCTTACGGTGTGAAGCAGGTTAGAGGAATTTATCTTTCTGTCTCTCCCTAAATTTATATGGAAAAACGTATCCAATTCGATAGCCGTGTCGGTGTCTACTAGCATAGAAACAAAGTCTGCATTGTGTACATATAGAGATCTGTTCTGTGCAATATATATATATATATACATACATACATACATGTACAGATATGCACGTGTATATATATATATATCTTTCTTGATGTACGTACGTGCACACAGGTCAATGTACAGATATCAGTGTGTTCACCTATTTTATTTGACACGCAGCAACCATCAGCACTCGGTGGGATAAGGAATCCAGCGGCAAACAGGAACTGGCGATTTTTTTTTCCCATTTGCAGTGAAAACTGCGGTCTTTTGCTGGTGACTCAGCAATCTGTGCAGCATCTGCCGTCTCTCCCGATGTGCCTCTGTGCGCACGTTTGGATGCTTGTGCACCTGTCGAGCGACTCCTGCTTGGCGTGGCTGTCAAAAGTCCGTCTTGCTCAAAAAGGCACACACCTGTATATGGATATGTGTGTGTATGTGTTTGTGCTCGTGTACATGTGTGTATCAGTTTTTATATACACATATGTGCTTGCGTACTTATTTGCTGTGTATGCACAGGGAGGCCTGCATCTCAGTCTTCCGTGTGTATACACATCTGTGTCCCTGTGTCCTCGTAACAAGAAGCCTCCGCTTTGTTTGTTGCGTAGTGCCACGCGGACGTGTCCCTTCTTCCTCTGGTCTTTTCATGTTGCATGCGTTCTTTATTCGGGGCGTTCCCGAATATTTGCATATATCGATATGTCTGCTTAGAAGATTACAGTGTAC
This sequence comes from Sarcocystis neurona, assembly GCA_000727475.1. Lineage (NCBI taxonomy): Eukaryota > Apicomplexa > Conoidasida > Eucoccidiorida > Sarcocystidae > Sarcocystis > Sarcocystis neurona. The sequence continues at coordinate 411,775 of KL647315.1, read as the reverse complement.
TCCTTGCGCTTTATCTAACCCATGCGTGCGCAACACCCAGACTGGCGGGCTCCTCCGTCTAGGCCTTAGTTTGTTCACAGGACGGCCCAAATGTGCTGTGCGGCATATGTATAGGCATGTGCCACGCATGCACTAGCCACGTCTTTTATCTGACACTCCTGCTGCAATTGCTGCTGCTGTTGCTGCCGCTGCCGCTGCTTGCTGCTGCCATTGCTGCTTCTGTTGCTGTTGCCGCTGCTGTTTCTGTTGCTGCAGCTTCCCGTGGTGGTGCTGCTACTGTTGCTGTGGCTGCCGGTGTTGCTGCTGCTGCTGTAGCGCGAGCGCAGCGCTTGCGGGTGACTCTTGCCGCTTCTACAATTTGTCACGCTGACGCTGCTGCGGCTTGCGTGGGCGTTCCTTGTTGCAGAGCGAATCGTACCGCGCCGCGCGGAGACAGGCCAGACGGGCGGCCAGGAACGCGCTGAAGATGAAGGTACACTGCAGCAGCTCCTTCGTAGAAACGGAGGAGGCAGAGGACTCCTCCCTTTATAGGGCTGCGGTCTGCAGCTCTATGACACAAAGGCAGCCCGTCCGCACACACAACTCCACACGTGCAGCTCTGTACACCCAGTCGTAATTCAACAGGACGTTCAAAGGTTCAGAATTTTTGCCACAGAACGCAGCAACTCATGCACCGGCCACAGTTCCACACGGAACTATACATATATATATATATATGCATATACATACATACATGTATACATCTGCGCATACATCTACATATGAAATGCGTTTGTGTATACTCATGAATATGTATGAGTCTTAACGGTTGTAAGGGTTTCAATCGAATAGATATTTTCGTTGGTGTCTGGAGTCCGATAGTTGCGTATCCAAGTTTGGAACTTCCCCTTTGCTCGGTTTCTATGTCTGGCCACCTATATACGCCGAGTTAAAATCCTATGCTATTCAGACTCCCACCCTCATATATTTCCCTTCTTGTCTCCTGCCTCGCGTGTCGCTGCCAATTCGGAAGCGAGAGGACTGCACTCGTACATGTAGACACCAGCACCGAGCTACACACGACTACATCTCCACCTGTATAGACGTGTCTACAAACTGCTGCTGTGTACACTTACGTGTTTGTCTTGGCGCCATCTGTACGTGTGTACATCTGAACAATTACCAGCACGCGCACTATACGTTGTGCACATATTCGTGCATATATAGATAGATAGACAGATCCTGACGAACTCAAGCTTCCTTCTTGTCGGGGAAGAAGTAATGTTGTTGCAGCTGCGCTTGCTTGGTTGTTTCCAGGAAACTAAGGGGCTGCTGCTGGAAGGGCCGAAGTCTTCGCTACGAATGAATCTGATGCAGAATACAGGAATCGCCTGGTATCGCTCCCTGCAGATTTGCAAACACCTCGAAATTCATGCGCGAGCTCCTTCTCCTGTGGCTACCCAGCGTTTCAGAGAGAAAATAACGCAGGTAGCATCTCTCGTCAAACGCGGCCGCTAAACGTATACAAACTTCTTCAAAGCGCACCTGCACGCCCTACCACACTAGCTGCTCCGCGCTCCTTTCAAGACGTAGGGTGTGCAGACGCAGGCACACAGATATGTGCAAAGGAAAAATGAAAGGAAGAGACCACGTTGAGCTGCTGTGAGGATACGCGTCGTGACTACATCGTGCGCCTTAGGCAAGTAGGGGGCAAGTGTGCCGGAGCATGCCCGAAAAACTGTGGATCGTCGCTCCGTAATGACGGTAAACTAGAGATGTCTGTTTTCAGACACGTTTGTCATTCTCAGGAGGCAAACTGCCACTTGATTGTTCATGAGGAGCGGCGCCCCGTGTGAAGCGTCTAAAAACGCTGGAGCGGGCGTGTTTAGGTGTTAATAGACACTGCGTTGGAATCCTGGAAGAACCCAGACCCAGAAGGCATGCGACACTACGTAACACGGGATGCACTTCTCATGTAGATGCTCACACGTGTGTGAAGCTGTACATACTGACATGTACACGCCAGCCATTACAAGTATTTCGTACGTCTCCGCTCAGTCATGAACAGCTGAGTTTCGCGGCTCGTTGACACAGTAAAGAGAGCAAACATCCCCTATGTTTTCACTTATGGTGCCTCCCATGGGTCCTCCCCCGCAAAGGCATATGGTGGCTGCGTGAATTATTGCTCGACAGGTCCACACCAAGACAAGAGTGGAGCCCGTACGCGGTTTTGTTAGTCACGGGTCTATGTAAAGGAAATTCTCTGCAGATCTCTGGCATCTGAATATACACGAGAACTACAAGAATCGCTCTACACACGTACAAGAGTACCCAGTGCACGAATGTAGAACGCTGCACTAGGCGCACGAGTGGCGGTCACGCCATTAATGTGCGCGCCCGTCTTCCCTCCTGGTATGCTTTTTGAGGCCGGTACACACGGATGAGCACGCGCGTTATATATTGGATATGGAAACTGCAAACTGTCACACGTGTGGTGTTTGACAGAAAAATATCAAAGCGGTGGATGCACTCCCACTCCTGATTACCGCCAGTCACGTAATCCTCAACAAGGGGGGCACTGTACGTAGCAGGTGCGACGTGCATTACATTCAAGCGAAACAGATGTGCACAGACGTTACGTACCAGGATATACACATGCACACCTAAATACCTCATGTATGCACGTATCTTTTCATGCACTCAGGTACAAACGTGCTTTGTACACTGGGGAAATCGACAACAAAATCGAGTACGTACGTGGGTAAAGTAGAAGAAATATATAGCAAAGGGTGTTACAGCTCCGCTTGGAAGGTGCCACTTGGTTCCATCGATGCGGTTCTACGTCACCATAACAACGTGTACGGAAGCCAAGTGCAAGTAGATGGGGCAGGCAGTCTACGACATACTGCAACGATAGCGACTTGCTAAGCGTATACCTCTGAACATAGAGAGATACCTGTAGTCACTGGTAGGGTGGTGCATATCTTCGTTAATTGGTTTCTTCAACTCAGAAAAAAATGCATTAATCTGAATATACCACGGCTAACCGTAGACTCCGTGCGGAATTGTAAAGGCACAAAGTTTCGTTTCAGACGGTCGCAAATATATATATATATATATGTATGCACACACACAAGCGTACACAAACATAGGTAAACGTGTTTATCACTTCGTGCACTGGGTGCGTATACGTCTTCGTCAGCGCGTGCATTCTGTGCGTGTGCCTCTCTCATTTGCATGGAAGAAGACGGGGAGAAGAGCGGAAGCGTATTTGGTCGCTATGGTGAGCGTGTGTAATGTGCCTGCACGTGGCTGAGTCCCTAATTTGTGGCGCGGACGCTCGCACATTCATATTACGCTGGCAACAGTTAATCTTCAAGTGGCACACTGTAGAACACATGCGAAAAAAAAGTAACACTACAGATGAAGACTATGCTCATTACACCGTTGTCGGTAGCTTCCGTGCTTGTGTACATAAGTTACACTGTACGGACTGGGCCTCTGCAGATCTGCATTTGCAGATGCATATACGTAATGGACTAATACGTGCGCATTCCACCGGTACGAGTGCAGACATATTTGTCGCGGCGTGAGGGCTGCTATTGCGATATGCGCTGGACGACGAGCACCGCGTGTGTACCGTGCGCGCGGAGATACTCCAAAGTTACTGGACGCCTGCCCAAACCTCCTGCATATATTCATACACGCACGTACACGCGAATGCACATCATACATCGACACGCACGTGTCGCAACAGAAAAATCTGTACAGCTCGTCTATCTGGCTTTGCTGGGAACAAGGATGTCGGGGAGTGCGTTTCAGGTGGCGGGGAGTGTATGTACACTTCCACGATGGTTTCTTTTGTATGAACGGACAGGTTCTGCACTGAAAGACACAGAGGTGCCTCTGTGGAGATGAAATCTATCCGCTTCGGTCAGAGCAATGTGTCTTTTATATTCGCGCGACTCCTGTGTTATAATGAGTGCGTTGCACATTTTGTCAATGCTGTGATTCGAGCTTCAGTATGAGTACGCTGCTCCTTTAGTCGGAGGGTGCCTTTGATCTGTCGTGCGGGTGCGCTGCGGGGTCGCCGCCGGCGTCTGCTGCTGCGGGGGCCGCGTTCCCCTTCAACCCGTCGTGTGCTTCGCCTGCATGTGCCGATACATAATGCATTATGTGCCACAGTGATTCTTTCCTAATCCTTCTTTCTGCCTTTTCCAACAGCATTCTTACTCTGGCGGTGTCTCCATGCTTTTTATGTTTCTCCTCTCTTCCCTCCGTCTATCTCTGATGTCTCCCCGTGTTGGGCTGGGCACTGTGTACGGAAACCCGCGTTAAGAGGCTGTCGCTACAGATAGGTCAAAGATAACAGTGCGCAGTGACGATGACTCTGTTCTCGAATGAGAAGCTAAGAACGGAACGAAGAATCTGAATCAGGACAACAAAAGGGCATCAGCAGTCATGTTCACTGCAGTAAATGCTTATGTATGCGAGAAAGCCAAGAACCAGCCGTGTTCGAACAAGCACGTGGAGAGATACGGAGTGCCACGAACCTGAAGAGGCTGTGAAACGAGTAGAAAAGGGAGCAAGGCTCTTCCGTAAACGACGAAAATAGGCAGGACGGAGGAGAGAGCACTCGCATCTGCGTGTCTGCCATACTCGCCTGGCGGACACAGAATATTGCGTACGAAGTTTTTCCCCTAGTGCAGTCGCCTGCGCAGACTCGTCACTCCGTAGAAAAATACGACAGAGGAGCGGCTGTAGTGACAGTGACAACAGGGCGGCGAAACGACAAGAGGGCTCCCCTGCCTCGAGAGGAATTTTGTCGTCCCTGCCGCAGCACCGAACGGATGAGGCCGGGAACAGCGGCAGAAGCAGCAGCACGAGAAGCGGTCGCCGAATCAGAGACAACAGACAGCGCCGCAATATCAACAGCAGCACAACGTCCGCTGCGAGCGGCAGCACTTTAATGGAACGCATCAACGCTGGGTAGCCTGTGCGCAAGTAGACGCTTCCCCTTTTTCCACACTGTAATCTTTTCAATATTTTCTGCATGCCCAGCGAAACGCAACAGCTGTGCGCGTTTTTTGGGGTTTTTATTGCCACAAAGCTCGAAAAGGAAACAAGAGCTCTACAGGGCTGTATGATTCACGTTCTCTGTTCTTTACAGGACTCAACGGAGCATCTCAGAGTCTCTGTATCCAGCGTACCGAGGTTCCGGCGAGATGCAAACGTGTCTCCAGTTTTTCAGGGTCGCCTGTGCTCTTCGCGTCATATCTGTAGGCGTCCACGAGGCAGGGGAGAGGTAGCAGTTTTACAGTGCCAGTTTTGACTTGATAACACATCGCGTTTTTCTTTCTTTTTACAGACTACCGTTCTACCCTTGGGTCACGGCATCTGCGTTTGAAGATCTTGAGCGTGCCGATGTTCACATTGGCAGGAGAAAGGGATGACAGGATCTTCTCTGGATGCGTCTACAGCGTGAACGGGTTGTACTGCGACTAGCTCTGTTGCACCACTTGTCCTAACCGCAGCTGCTGCCGCTCCTTGCACTTCGCACGCTGCTTGTCCAGGAGGTCGCTGCTGCTGCTGACGAGATAGCTGCTTCTTGAACTGCATCTGTTGCCACGGAGGAACACTCGAATTTCATCTACTGCTGCTCGTGCACCCGCTCGTACCTTTCTCCGCCGTTGATCCTGACAGTACTGCGGTGTTGCCGGCGCTGGAAACGCCACAAACTGGTGGTCTTGGCGTGTTGTATAACGAGGCTGTTTGTCACGCTGCAATAGCGGGATCGCTTCCCATCTGTTGTTTAAAATACAAAAGGCAGTCGCGTGTCGATCTGTTGTTTTTCGGGGTTTTGTTCAAGCTCGTCTCGTCGTTTTGTTCCGGTTTTCTGCTCTTCACTTGTGACTACGCGCGCAGGAGCGATTAAGCTGCGTATTCATTCGCTCCGCGTCTCAATAGTGGTGGTCCCCCTATTGTTGCTATAGTTTACAATCTCCGTTTTCCCATCCCCGTCGTCTCTCTGCTTGTTTTGTATTCGTTATCGTCCCTCTCTTCTCTCCCGTTTCCGCTTCTTTCTTTCCCCGGGCCGCCGCCACTTTTTCCTCTGTGCCCTCTGCCGTCGTCAGTCGTCCCCTCGTCCATCCCATCCTGTCGAAAGTGTTTTTTTTACCTGTCTGAATCACGCTCTCTCTTTCTCAATTTCGCGTACTTTTCTCATCGTACAACGCAGTGACGCGCAGCTCCAGGTTTCCCGCGTTTCGTGTAGCTTATTATCGTCTTTTGTTGCCGGTCTGCGTTTGTTTACCATTTGTCCCTTTCCTCTGTATCGTCTCTTTGATTGCCTATCTGGGGACCCTGCGTGGGGGGGTGAGAGTGCAGCCGTCGTGTCTGTTTTTTAGTGTACAGTTTTCTGTGAGTTGTTCGAGTGGCCGTCTCGTCGCTGCGTGTCCGTAGTTATCCGGCGTGTCTCTGTCTTTCCTTGTGAAGATGAAGCTGGTGCGATTTCTGATGCGTCTGGCCAACGAGACGCTCGTTATCGAGTTGAAGAATGGGACAGTAGTGCACGGCACAATAGTGGGAGTGGATATTAGCATGAATACTCACATGAAGAATGTGAAGATGACAGTGAGGCATGGCAATCCCACGTCCATGGACCACCTGACCATCAGGGGAAACAACATTCGGTACTTCATTCTTCCCGACTCTCTTCCTCTCGATACCCTTTTGATAGATGATACGCCTTTGCAGCGCCCAGCCAGAGAAGCAGGCCGGCCTATCCAACGGGGACGCGGCAGGGGTCGTGGAAGGGGCGCCCCGGTTCCCCGTGGAAGGGGAACACTGTTGCGAAGCAGGTGATCTGAGGAGAAAGAGTGGAAGTACAAAGTGTCGCGCCCTTGCAGCCCACCTTGGTGGCGCTATCATGCAGAGGGGCAAACGAAAGATAGGACAGAGAGGAACAAAAAAAAGATAAGATGAAGAGGAAGAAACAGCCGGCGCAAAAGGAGGAGAGAGTCGAGGAGTGAAGTCAAGGAAAAGTATGGGAAAGACCTGGCAGAAGAGCAAGACGAAGCTTGAAGTAGAGAGTAGACGGCGGGGTGGAAAGCTGGGGTGAACAAAGGGAGAAGAAAGAAGCGGCATCAGAACATTCGAGACGTACACGAGAACGAGGGGAACAGGAGTGTGTGTACGCTTCACAAAGAGCCGAGGAAAAAAGAAGTTACAAAAACAAGGCGGGGAGGAAGCAGGAACGGTGGCCACTGGAACCAGGAGCGTTTTCAAACTCGACCTGTTGAACCGTTGTTGTCAAAATACCAGAAGACGTGGGGTGTGAGACAGCTGAGACGCGAGTGCAGCGCCGCGTAGGGAGGCGTTGGTGAGATAGAGGCCAGAGAACGGGGGTTGGTGCAGAAGCGTTGCCGCAGAGTTCTACGGTGGAAGATGGAAGACAGGAATGGAGGAAATGCAAGACGCGGGGAGGTAGCACAAGAGAGTTAGAGAGCGTAAGCGGGGAAGACGAGCAAGCACCAGCAACGAAGCTAAAAGTGAATTTGGTGGAGGTGCGAGCAGAGAGCAAACCTGGGGGTAGGTTCAGGAAGGAGGAAGAAGGAAAGACAAAATGCGACGTATTGGTAAGGAGCGCACACGAGGGGAATCGAGGAAAACAAGTAGATCTGCGAGGGAAGTCCTCGAAAGCGCTGGTGCAGTCTGCAAGGGGCGTTTTGTGTCGAATTGGTAGAAACAATCGGGTGTACGTACACCTCTCGCGCGTGAGGAAGAGGGGAGTGTAGCTGTTGATGAAAGGGACATGCAACCAACGCAGGAGTGCGGTGTCCGTACATGCAGCTGGTGGGCAAAGGAAAGGAGAAGTTCAAGACGCTGAAAGATGGCGGCAGGATGGACGTGGAAAGTTCTGCAGGAAGAATGAAGGGGAATGGACACACGGGGAAATGGGGAAGGGCGCGAAGTGTGAAAGTGAATGTGGTGGCTACGAGGCATCTTCGTTTGGTGAAAATTAAGAGATAAACATTCAAACATCACCACACACGCAACGCCGCCACGAAGATCTTAGCATGAGAGAAAGGAGGCCAAGCAAAAGTACAGAAGGGTTGAGAAGACAAATTTCCCAAGAGCAAACACGAGGAAGAAGGCGACAAAGAAGAAAGAAAGAGCAGCTCCACGGGTGCCTTGAAGGGGCTGCTGCGATGGACGGATTGGAGTGGTGAAGATAATATGTGCGTCTTGTTTGAAGAAACTGGACATCCGCTGCTGTGTGTGGGTAACTTTTCCGTCCTCGTTCGGCGCTTTGCCTGTCTGTGTGTATACACGTATGTGCACATGGGCGGACGCATGCAATTGAGGATGAAAGAGAAAGTTGGGCGGCATCAGCAAAGTAGGTGAGTGTCGGGACTTTTCACGTAAAGGAAGGAAGGAAAGCGAAGAGAGGAGAGACTTCTTGGTTCAATTCAGGAAGGGCATTCACCTGGCGTGTGTACGTGCACACAACGTTTGGCATTCAAAAGGTTGGTGATGATAAAGTCATCGTGTCTGCGGAAGCACTACGGATGCGTCCGCAGAAACTCGTGAAAGGCAGGGAAACGTATTTGTGTCGTTTTCTCAGTGCGTGTATGTACGTGTACAATTCTTTGTTCTGTGCGTGTACATTTGTGTCTGCACATGTACGCATATATATATGGGAGTACGTGCATGTATATATATATATATAGACATATGTATATATACACATACGTGCATGTATACACACACATCTGTGTACGTGTATACATATCTATAGAGATACATGCTTGTGTATGTAGGTGTGATGATCCGACTGTGTGCACAAGTACGACTTGTCTATATAGAGATGTTTCTTCAGCAGTAACTGGTCGCGCAGTGCCCGTCTTGAAAGGAAAACAGGAGCCGGGTCGGCTTGCAAAAGGAGCGTCTGATGAGGGAAACTAGGGAGGAAGATAGCAAGACGTTCACTGTAGCGAACAGAGACGGAATGCCGGGGAGCAAGGGGCAGAGAGAAAATAAGCTGTCGCCGGAAAAAAAGCAAAAAACACTTTTCAAGCGAAGCAACAGAAACAATCAAGATAGCTGCCCCGTAGATGCTTGCTGACCAGAAAGGAGCGGAAGCGGAGGTTTCCCGGCAGACCGCATGCACTAAGAGAGCCACGGTCACGTAGCCCTTATTTATCTTCAACACGTCTATCACACGCGTACGTAGACGTTCATCTGTACATGAAGCTACGCTGTGCGTCTCCATTACGGGCGTGCTACTGCGGATAGAGGCACGTCTACGTACGTACACGTGTAGTTGCCTACCTCTTTGTATATCCATCTCTGTCGTTACGCATTGACAACCAGAGGTGCTGGGGCGCAGTATACGCAAACGTTAGACGGCCCTCTAGGCGGTCCTCAAGAGCGGTCCTCCTTCTTGGACTTGTTGTTACCTGTAGCCTCTGTGCGTGTATTTAAACACTACCGACTCACCACCGATGACACAAAAGTCTAGTCGGCGTGTGTACGTGGCGCTGGCAGAAATGTCACATCAACAATTCTCTGCACGCCGGAGGTTGAGCCTTCCAACGAGATAGGTGTGTTATTCAGCGTGGCAGTGCGGATGTCGGTGCGCCGCTGTCCAGGTGCAGGCCAGCTCACGGACAAGGAAACAAGGCAGCAACCCCAGTGTCGTGGCTTGAGCGAGGGACGTGAGTAGCTACTGGACATCCGCATGTTATTTTTGCAGTGTACAGCGTGCTGGTAAGTGACACGCTCGCACGTATCTCCACGTGGGCCGCTTCTTCCTGCGTGCTCTTTCTGCTGGTCTCTGTCGCCTTTTGCTAGAGAGTCAGTAAACGACCCACTACTTAATAGGAAGCTCGGATGACCATCTGTGCTTGCGGTTATCCTTAAATCCGCTTCCCTTCGGATTACGCTTCTGTTACTTCTTCAGTCTGCGACGCTGTGATATGCCCATGGTCTCCCTTGGGTCTCCGCTGCGCAGGTGAGGTGTCGGCGTGCCTGCCCACGTGCAGACGACACTCATTTGTGTTGTCGCTGCCGGCTGTTGCCGAACGTCCCCATGTCCTGATATACTGCTGCTGCCGCTCCACTTCCGCCATACTGCTGGATTCGTTCACCGGTGAGCTCCTCGGCACGCCGTGGACGCGCGCATTTTGAGAACTGTTTTCTATGTTCACTGTTTTCTTGTGCCACTGGATTCACACCGGCACGTGAGTTTAAGAGGAGTCTTCACCTGCTTTTAAGGTGTGGACGCACGCAGATTTGAACATCTGTACTTCGTGAAATGCCGCAGAGGGCAATTTGCCAGCCGTTCGCCAGAATAGATACGTACGTGTGCCTATACGAAAGCACATATACTGAATATTATACGGGTTACTGTTGGTTGTGTACACACGCAAGTCGGTAGAAGTCAGAGAAACTTTGCCTGATTTGTAGAAGTAACGTGACACGCGTGCTTGGCAGCGCGTCGTCTTAATGCTCATCTAGTTGCTTCATCCTCATGAGACTCATGCCGCATTTTCGTAATGTGCGCCTGCACGGGAGACGGATGTGATTATCGGTGCTCGCAATTATATAGAGAGGGAAAGAGGAACAGTGGGAGACAGACAATGAGAGAGAGAGAGAAGCGGCGTGGAGCGGTAGTTGTGTGATCAGACAAGAAAAGGCATAGAAGTACCTTTCAGCGAAAATCAGAACAACCATCGGTCAGCGTGAAAGTGGCGACCTTCCTCATCTCAGGAAAAAGTTAGGGGACGCTGCGTTTCACGTGTTTCGAAACTGGAGAGCAGGACCGTCGTACATCTCTGCACCGCAGAGCCAGGCAGCACCAGCAGCTGCGCTTCTGGTCGTATTAAATGAACGTCCTCTTTTAGACAATCTGCTTGTCACCCGTGCGCTTAGCGCGCATATCCCACCACGTATGCGGCATACGGGGTCAAACTCCGTTGGTGCAGGGTGACTCTAGAGTTGGACTAGCACTCAAGAAAATAGAGCGACGCTTGGCTGCGGTAAGCGTTTTACTGTAAATGCGTGTACACAAATAGGTACAAAGTGTGTGTACGCGTACATTATATATATATTACACACGTGTACATGTGTGCTGCAGCGCCAGCAGCAGCAGCAGGCGTGCGTCCCAGTGTGAGACTTCACTTTTTACACGCACTCGAATATGTCAACGCACAAAAGAAGCAGCCACGTCGGCAGAAAGCGCAGCGCTCGCCAGGTGTCAGCATCCACATACACAGCGGGGCAGGGGTCTCTTTTTTTGCTGCCGCTTTGGGCAGTGTTATCAGCTGAGTCTTTCGTAGCTGCAGAAGTCGCTCGGAGTCTCTGTGGCTCTATATTGTTCCTCCTTTCTAGCTCGTCGCATTCTTTCTTTCTCCCGAGTTTCTCTACTTCTCCATCAACCGCTGCTTCACTCCCCGCTTCTCTTTGAAAGCGCGTGCATCCCTCAGACGCTTCACGTCTATCAAATTTTCTCCGCTGTCCTCCTCGCACTGTCCCACACGTCGTCTCGGTGCGCGCCCAAGAATAGCGAGGCTCCACGCTAGCCCCGTCTCCTCCGGAAGCGGCGCTTTTCCACGCACGGGCGGCTCCTTCTACATCCGGAGTCGGACGCTGCTGGCGTGCCCCTCTTCTCTCCACGCATGCACACGCCGTGGACGCAGCAGCCCCTGGTTCACTTCGGGTGGCCCTCAAGCTGCTGGCGTCGTCTCCGCAGCTGCACCGATCCTGCGTTAGACGGAGAAACGCATCTTCCCACTTTTCTTGGAGCCAGTGGACGCGATGGTTTCTCTCTCTCTCGTCTTCCGTGGACGGTCGGTGCCCACTGACCCCTCCCGCAGACGTCTTTTTTCCGCTTTTCTTCCTCTTCTCTCTCTCCGCACTTCGGCTCCTCTCTGCGACCATCCTGCTGCTTCCCTTCACATCGCATGTCTCGCCTCCGCAACTGAACTCCGTCTGGATGTCCCAGTGCCTTGTCGGAGAAACGTAGTCGGGAATGTCTTCGAGCAGCTCCCCGAACTCCCAGTCCGCACAAACATACATGGCCGCACGAATGGGCAGCAGTTTCTCTTCCTTTTCCCCTACGGCTTGCAGGCCCTTCGTCTCTGTCTCTACCGGTCTTCCCGCCACTGCGGCGTCGCGTCTGTCTGTCTCCTCAACCTCCTGTCGGCACCGCCTGTCGCTGTCGCCGGGCATCTTTGCCAGCGTATGTACACTGGCGCATACGGACGAAGATGTGGCTGGCACGTTCTCGTCCCATACTTTCACTCTCCATCCCGGCTGCTGCACCTTGCTGCGCGGGTCTGCGGCTTCTTGCGACGTGTTTTTGTGCGCCGTGTTTCTCACGGGCCGCATGCAGCGAAGAAGGTCACCTCCTCTTGGCTTCTGCAGAGCACAGCCGCACTCGCTCGCATTGTCCGACCGTTCTGCAGCACGTTGCCGGTCCCCACCGAGTCCGTCCGTCCCTCGTACCAGCAGCGTCCTTTCCTGTGTATGCTGGCAAGCTCTCTCCGCCTCCTGCAGCAGGGACGTGCCTCGCTTGGACAGTCCTGCTGCTCGCATGTTTGCCGGCTTCATCTGCTGCGGGTGCATGCCCCTGCTAGCGTGGCTCGTCAACTCACGCCTTTCCACTTCTCTCCCCAAAGACGCTCTGTGATCGTTTCTGTCACCGATAGCAGCCTTAGAAGCAGCGCAGTCGAAACCAGCTGCGCTGCAAGGAAATTGCAGAGGGCGTTCTCTATCGAACACTCGGCTGTAGTCTGATTCCCTGTGGAATCTGCTGAATTCCTGTTCGGTGTCGCTCCGAAGAATTGCCGGAAGTAACGCCAGACGCGGCACCAGCGGCAGCAACAGCCGCTCTGACTTGCATGTTGCTTGTCGGGCAGCAGCTGTGACACCAGCGGCACCCGCAAGGCATGCGCTGCTGCCTGCGGCTTCACCGTCACCTGCAGACGACTCACCACGGTTTGAATTGCAAGCAGCCACATTCTGAGAAGCAGCCGCCACCGAAGAAACAACAGCGGCAAGCATTCCCCGTTCTCTCCGCCCCTGCTCGCATGTTGCTCCACCAGCAGCAGCAGCGCACGTAGAAGCAGGCCGCTCCAACGCAGTACCCACTTCTGCCCCTGCAGCAGCAGTACCTTCGAGTCCTGCAACTGCAGCAGCACCAACAACGACGCCTGCAGCAGCAGCGGCAAGACCAACCGGTCCTGCTGCAGCAGCAGCAGCGCCCTCTGCAACAGCAGTACCCTCTGCAGCAGCAGCAGTAGCACCCTCTGCAGCAACAGCAGCAGCACCCTCAGCAGCAACCGCACCCCCTGTAGGAGCAGCACCAGCGGCTTCGGGTCCTCCAGGATTAGGAGAGGGCTGCGGGGAGCACGCGCTGGCTTCGGCAGCTGCGTAAGTCGTGCGAAGAGGGACCACTGGCTTCCGCAGAATCCCGGGGAGAAGGAGCGAGAGGTCCGCTGCATGCACCCGTCGCTGCTGTGAGGTTTCACTGCGATTGCCTCTCCGGCGAATAGCAGACGTTGCTGCTGGAACGCTCTGTGGATAAAGAGGGGCACCTGTCTTTCTCCGCGGATATCGTGAACGCGGAGCCAGAGGTGTCTCGGCCCGCCGGCCGGAGCCTGCGGTTTCAGAAACTGCATTTTCCGTCGACTCAGACGCCGAGTACATTTCAACGATTTTGCAAACAGACGCCTCTAGAGCAGCTCCCCCACATGCAGCTGACGCTGGACAGGCGACAGCTTGAGCTGCGCCTCCCGGGGAGGCGACAAATCTGCTGCCGTCCGGATTCGATCCGCTAGCGGCCTCGCGTGCAGCGGCAGCATCAGCAGAGCAGCTCTGCATCGCAGCGCCTGCAGCCAGGCAGCGTTGCAGCTCCGGAGCACGCACCGGGGCATCACGCCGCAGGCAGCGGGCAGGCGAGTACGCTTCGGCAAAAGGCGACAGCGTGGCCACTGCATGTAGTCGGTAGAGTGTCTGCAGTGCCTCAGGTACTGGCAGCTGCTTCCAGCTCGTACAGAGAGTATAATCACCTGGGCGCGAAAAGGGTCCTTTTCCTTCACCGCAGGCTGCAGGCCTCTCATCCGCAGATCCGCGCGCAAGCGGAAGCAAACGCGACGTCAAAGTTGGCTCCTGAGACGCTACAGAAGTGGGGAGATGACTGTCAACCGGCGGCGCAGAAGCGTGTGCTGCTGCTGACGAAGAAAATACAGAAACTTCTGGACAGGGCCGCGCAAAAGTTGTGAAGCACGAGGCGATCTTTGACTCTCTGTTTCCTCCTCCGGAGCTCCTGCTATCCGACTGCTCGGCCGTGCAGAGTGCTGCGCTGCCGTTCGATCGGGGAAAATTCGGAGCCGCATGTGCACGCAGGCCGCCATCTGCTGTGAGACTTGTAGCAGCAATGTCCAAGCTCCTGCTGACGCTGTGCGACCCCGCTGCAGTTTCCTCGCAGCTGCTGCTGCCGCGCTCTGCTGTCGGCAACCTTTCTGGTTCAACTCCGCTGCTGGTCCGGCGACTTCGCTGCCCTTCCGCGTCGGGTCTAAGGCTGTCGCTCCTGCTGCTGCTGTTTTTCTTTTGTCCTGGTCCTCCGCGGAGAGCGCCGCCGTTGGACCTGTCCCTGTCGTAGTGAGAGAAGGCAGGCGAGGACAGGCTGCGGTCTATGCAGCTGTTATCGTTACTGCTGTCGCTCTTGCTCGTGTGGTGGCTGCTGCAGCTGTGACAGCTGCTGCCGTTGCTGCCGCTTTGAGACAGGACGCTGGCGTGCTGGCTGCTCCCGCCCGTGCCGCAGCAACTGCTGCCCGCTTCACAGCCGTGCTGCGTCCTGCTGCTGCGAGAGGCTCTGCGGCTGTCTTCACATGCGAGGCAGCAAATCAGACGCGTCACGCGCTTCTGCTGCGTCTGCGGCTTCCTCACGGGAGCGTATGCCGCAGCAAATTTCACCGCAGCATTCGGCAGAGCAGATACGAGTCCCGCCGTGTGCTGCGAAAGGGCAACAGCGGCTTCGCATGCAGCAGCTGTCTCCTGTGTTGCACAGTCTTCACGTGAGCCTGGCTTCAGTCGCCGTGCCGCGCCAGCAGGAGAAGCAGAAGAGGAAATTAAAGAAGAAGATGAAGAAGGAAGAGAAGAAAGAGAACAAGACTCAGAGGACGCTGCGGTGGGGTCAGAGACAAAACGGAAAGAGGCAGGGGAAGGGGAAGGCGGCAGAGATGATGCCGGAGTGTTCGGCGTTGCTGCCAGCTGCATCTGCCACACGTCTGCTTCCATTCCTGCAGGCAGCACGTAATTCCACCATTGCTTCACAGATCTACACCTTCATGTAGAAGAGTCTACGTTTTGATTCTCACAAGAAAACGTCTTACATATTGATATGCATATTCTCAGAATACGTAGAGACATGGTGCGTCACAAGCTCACGCACACGCACGCGCGTGTCTACACACACACGCGTGTCTACACACACACACACCTACAGACATGTATTTGGTGACGTATATGTGTGTGTACACATACATGTATACACATATTTATATATATATATATACATATATATATATATATATGTATGTAGGAGGTGTATAAAATGGACCGCACTCAGGGTCAGATGGCAGCTCCATACGCACACGGTATTTCCGGCAGCAGTGTGCGCCTATATGTATATACGTATGTGTGCATGCACACAGATATCGAAACAGAGCCGTACACCCGTTTGATGTGTCTGCGTATACTTTTGCATGTATAGCTGAACTATATGCAGGCGAATCAGAATATACATATATATATATCTGTACACACACACAAATACAAACACACATACACACACATATACGTACTAGTATCTCTAGAACTACGCACGTATGTATAAGCCCCTTTAAGATGTCTACATATGGACTACACATCAGGTATCGTTGAAGTGCCACATGCATATTTACATAAATATGTTTGCAGTCACATTTGATTTCCACAACCCCATACAAACACACATATATATCTCTTCCTCTCTCTCTCTATCTATCTATATATATATATATGTATCTAGGTAAAAATTAACACGGCTATACAAACGCATAGATACGTACACCGTTGTAACACTGTGGCACATGGGTCAATGCGTATATATATATACATTTATATTTGCGAGTATTGCCAAGGACGTCTACAAGAACAGATACGCCGGTTGCTTACCCAGAGCCCTCTCTCTTTCTCTTTAGATATATACATATATACATGTATACATATGTGCTTCCATATTTGAACGGGTATTGCCAAGTACGAATGAAAGAACAGATAACCCGCTCGCTTACCCAGGGCTTTCTGAGAGTAGGAGAGACGCAGCTGAGCCGTCGTGCCGTACCAAAAATGCACCTTTAACGACGTGTCTGCATGCACACAGATACACACACATATACGCGTATACATATATATATATATGTTGTATATATTCAGGTGTGTATATATATATACATATATATATACATATATGTATACATGTATATACGCGGATATCCTTTATATATGTGTATACGCGTGTGTGTGTATATACATAGAGAGACATATACTGTGAACATGTGTGCCAGCTGAGGTGTACGTACACACCGACGCCTGGGTGAAGCCGTCAGGCCACGTCTGGCAGAGCGTGTCACGAGGAACCGAACTGCAGAGACGGTAGAAACACGACGTTTCACGAGGAAAAGAAGAAGAAAAGTGCGACCTCACGTGAGTAGGCGAACCACGTACCCACCCAGCAGTTCAACAGAAATACATAGATGTATGTGTGTACGTGTATAAAGACATACTATAAACACATGCATGCACCAGGACAGCGGCCTGCATATGCGTAAATCTCTATGTGGTGAGTGATTAATACGTATACGTAGATTCGTTTTTCTACAGATCTTCACACACTACATCTACATATATAGGGATATGTACATACAGAGAGAGGACTTTAAATATATATAGAGAGAGAGAGACGCATGCATCACGTGGGCGACGTGCATGTGCGGACAATTCTACACGGCAACTGAGAAGTCTATATATGTACGTGTGCAGAATCTACTGCGCGACTGGCCATGCCCCGCAGCTTCTCCCCGTCGCCCGCCCCTCGCTGTTCCTGCAAATTTTGAAGTTTGCCTCGGAGACGCATACCGGCGCCGTGCTGGTGACAGAAGAGACGGCTGGTTCGCGAGCACTGGGCAAATATATATACACATACGTCTTTGTACATGCACGCAAATACAAGGATACCACAGGGGGGCATCAAACATATCTACATGTATACTGGGATATATATATATATATATATGTATCTTTGTGTGTGGGAATATATCTCCCTCTCTGCACGCGTATGGGCTACCACGCACGCACTAGTTATACACATTTGTATATACCCCTAGACATTTGCATGTAGAAATCCCGCTCTCTGTCTCCGGCTCTCCGTATGTGGAGGTGTACTTCAACTATATATACACAAACATATATATCTATACACACACACACACGTGTTTGGATGCCACATCTGTATGCATATATACGTATATAAGGTGCACCGGATGCGCATCGAATGTATGTACACATATATGCATAGATATACATATACGTATACCTTTGTATGTGAGGAAGTACTTTCCCTCTTCCTACGTATGTAGGAGGACTCCACGGGCAGGGCACTACGTCTGCACGTCTATATACATATCTCTGGGATATCCGTCTGTCTCTCTCTCTTTTTCACGCTCCGTGTGGGGGGGTGTACTTCACCTAAAAGTCTACATGTATATATATAAACAGGAGCTGTGCCTTCAACTGTGTGCACGTATATACATGTAAACACATGCGTGAGACACTACTGGGACATGGCGAGCAGCGCTAGAGGCGTGAAAGGAGGACTGGTCGCTGTTAATAGGGACCTCTCCGTACTTTTTAAAATGTCAACTACCCAGAGTCCGCGCAAAGAATCGGCACGGCGTATCCGGGCGCAAGGCGCATGCAGGAACGAAGAATTCTCTCCGCGGCTGCTGCTTTGGAAGCGGCCCCTGCTGCCCCTTCCTTGTATCTCGTTCTCCTCTTCTTCTCCGCTTTCTGTTGACGCGACCCCTTCCTCTTCCTCCTCCTCCTCTTCCTCTATCTTCACGCTGCAGGCAATGCGCAGCACAAACCGTTGCCACGCCATGGGCACAGCTTTCCACCGCAACAGACGTCCTTTCTCTTCTTCCTTTTTCTCTTCCTTTTCCCTCTCTTTCTCCGACTGCGTTTTCCCTAAACCCTGCCCGTGCTGTCGCTCCTCCTCCTGCTTCTCCTCCTCCTGCTGCTGTCGCTGCGGCTCCGGCGCTTGCTGCAGCTCCTGCGCTTGCTGCAGCTCCTGCGCTTGCTGCAGCTCCTGCTTTTGCTGTCGCTCCTGCTGCGATGCCGACTCGCTGGCGGTCGACGAGAGGGCGCCCTGGGGAGCGCGGGAGTCACCGGTGAATGCGTGGGCCACGTGGCTGCGTGCGACGAGGACTTCCCGAACAGCAGCGCCGTGTGTCGCCTCTTCCTCGAGTTTCTCTTCGCTTCTGCATCGAGACGTTGACTCACTGCCTTGCGAACAAACTTCGACAAGAAGCTTTTTTTGTTCGTCTTGGGTTGGCGACACCCACGACGTCCGACACGCCCTCTCCGTCTTGCCGAGCCTTTCTTCAAGAAAACTGGTGCCACATGCTTCTTCCGTCTTCTGTGGGGTATTAGCCAGACTGTCAGCTCGTGTTTGGCGGGAGTATCTGCCTCCGGGCTTTTCATTTCTTCGAATTTCTCGGCCCCCTTCTTTTCCTCCCTGCCCTACACCGACATCTTCACGACTTCCCTCGTCTCTGCTGGCAGCGCCGTCTTTCTCCAGACCGTCTGCAGCGACATCACCGCCGCAAGCCTGGCATGCACCTGGCGCCACTGCAGGGACCGCCCTTGTATCGTCGTCTGTTCCCCGGTACCTTTTGTCAGATGCAGGCGGTCCTCGCTGGCCCCTCCGGACTGATGTGCCCCGCGCTCCAGGTGCTGCTGCTGCTTCCTTTTCCTTCGTGCTGCTGCCCCGGCGGCCGCGAGCGGCCTGTGCGGAGAGTCCGTCGCTTCGATCAGGGCGCCACTCCTCCTCTGCAGCAGCAGTCTCCCCCTCCACCTGCTGTTGCTGCTGCGTTGTCTGCCCGCGCGACGCAATATCTGCGTCCCCAGGCGTGGAGAAGCGCACGTCATCCTCCGCTGCTGCTCGCGCTGCTGCTCTCTGGTTCATTGTCGACCGTCTCTCCGTTCGTCGGTGCACTGCTGCGTCTCTGCTCCGGCGACTTTCCTCCTGTGTTCTGCGGCTGCTCCTTTTTGCCTCTTCTTCCACGACCACCCTTCCACCTGCCCTTCCTGCAGAAGACATATCAACATCTCCGTACGTGTCTGCGTTGTCGAAAAAGGCGACGCGAGGCCCACAGGTAGCCCCGTCTGCTGAGTCGGCAGCGCCCAAACGTGGGGAAACTGAGGAGGCCGAGGAATCGGCCGCCTTCGGGCTCGCGCAGCCGACTCCAGACAACGGCGCCGCAGGCTTCTGCAAGCTGGCAATGACTGCCGATCGTGTGTCGGCCGCGGTCGGGACTGACGTGGACACCGAGGAGTCGGCTGCTGCGGGCGCGAATGTGCCGGCGGCGGCCGAACGCGCGTCGGCTGCGGTGGGGACCGTGTCGGCTACGGCCGGGATCGTGTCGGCTGCGGTCCGGAGCGTGTCGGCTGCGCCTCTGAAGTCGGAAAGATATTCGTGAAGCCAGGCACAGCAGTCCATTCTACAGACGCGACAGCTTCCTCGGTCTTCCGCTACACCCACCCCATGTGCTGCAGGTACTTGAGACAAAGTGTTTGAGCCCCCGCAGGCTGAGGCAGAAAGAAGAGTCCTGGTGTCTACTGAACAACAACTCACAAGGTTGACTGCCTGCGTGAGGCTATGCTCGGCAACAGTTGCATTTTGTTTACTCCGCTGTGGCTGTTCTGCCGCTCCGATGCTGTCCACTTCTGCAGCCGTCTCGCCGACACTGTTGACCTCCTTCACGAGCCGCTCGCATCGCCAAGAACACTTCTCCTCCTCCTCCGGAGCCTGCTTCCCACCACGCTGCCGTTTCCCCTGCTGCTCCTTCGCCCGCTGCTTCCCCTCCTGCTGCTGCTGGCTCTTCCGCTGCTGCTCCGCCTTCTGCTGTTGTCGCTGCTCTCCGTTGTGCTCCTCCTCTTCCTTCCGCCAGGCCTCCTTCTGCTGCAGCTCCTGCTGCTGCTGGTGCTTTCTACTAGTCTTCGTGCTGCTGCATGGACCTTCCCGCACAAGATGCCTCCGCCCGGACGGGCACGTCACTCCGCTTTGCGTTTTCTGACTTTCTTGATGACCAGGCGCACGGCGCCGTTGCTTAGCTGCAGCCGCAGATGCCACCCCGTCGCTCTCTCCTGCAGGGCACCGCTTGCGAAGGCCGCTGCAGCTGCATTTTCCTGCGGCCCGGGAGTCATCATAACCGGGCAGCAAGCTTCCCCCGGCTGCCGTGGCGGTTGCACGCCTTCTGCTTGTTGCCGCACCACCTTCGGTACGCGGTTCTCCTGCAGGGACAGCAACAGCTGGTGCAACAGCTCCTGCCGGCTTCAAAGAAGCTGCACGTGTTTTTTGCTGTCGTCGCGGCTGCAAAGCTGCTGCTGTTCCCGCCTCAGTCGCCTCCGTTGCTGCTGCTGCTGGCGTAGGGGACGGTGCTGGCGGCGAGGTTGCAGCAGCAGGGAGCGCTGACGCTGATCGGGCGGCAGTTCTGGGGACTTCCGCTGCTGTTGACGATGCTGCCGACACTGCTGCGGCTTGTGTCGCTGCTGCTGTTTTCTCGTCTTTGAATCTCCCAGCTGAAACAGCAGGTGACGTAGGAGCTGCTGCTGCTGCGGTGGAGGCCTCACGAGGCGGAGTGATGCAGGGGACGCAGGCAGGAACGCTGTACAAAGGAAGGCGCAGAACGAATATGAAAGTAGTACGAATGAAGCTGCCAAATCCTCCCGCCTGTCTCTCTTTTCTGTCTTCCACAGAAACAGCTGTCTTCTTTTGTTCTTCCCTCTCTTCTTTGGCCTTTTCCGCTCTCGTCTCTTCTTTCTTCTTCCCATTGGACGCCGTGTCTCCTGCGCCAAACGCTGCGGGTGCTCTTGCGTTGTTCTCGAGCGCTTCCCCCGCACACGCCGCTGCCGCCGTTGCTGCTGGCCGCGTCCCGCCGTCTCCTCGTCCTGCCGCTGCCGGTGGCTTCGCGCTCTGTCGCTCTGCTGCAGTCTCCTTCTTCGGCTCTGCAAGGGCTGCCGATGCGGCTTCTCCTGGAGACGGTGCGGCTGCGGCTGCTTCCTCGCCGCAGAACTCTGCCGCAGCCTCCACTCTTGCTGCCGCGTCCTTTGCGCGTGACACTGCCAAAACTACGTGGGCGGGACTGTCGTCGCGTCTCGCCGGGACGATGTCTTCTTCGCGTTCTGCGTTGCTGTTTCCGCTGTCTCCCCGGACGCCGCCTTTTTCCGCAGCTGCGTCCTCTTCGGAAAGGTCGCTAGATGAACTTGCAGGTGCCAGCCCCCCCCCACCTCCCCCCCTGCGGGCCCCACCGCCACCCCACACGCAGGGTCCTCCTCTTCTTTCCAGCGGCAGAGAACGCCGGGGCGTACCAGTTGCAACAGCTCTGCTTCCTTTCACCAGAAACGTTCCTGCTGTTGCAGCAGCAACACCCAACGTTCGCAGCACCCTCGACGCAGACGTGTGCCTCTGCTTTGCCACCGCGGGTTCTCAACACTTCGCTACTGCTGTCTGCATGCGTCTTCATACTTGAGACGTCTGCAACAGGCGTCCGACTTGCCGCTGCTGCAGCGTCGCACCGCTGCTGCGGCTCCTGCTTCTCTTCATCCGGAGAAAGTGTCCCTCCCCTCCTCCCAACACCAACAGCATCCGCAGCGCTTCGCTTCAGAACATCCCGCACAGAGCAGCTTCCTGTTGGTGCAGCAGGCCTCTCCACGTGGAAGCCGCAGCTGGTCTGTGACGCAGTAGAGCAGCAGCAGGCCACCGCTCTAGACGCGCAGCGACACTGAGACGCTGCTGCAGCCAAGGAGGCAGAGAAGGAGAGCGAGCACCAACAGGTGGAGCAGGCAGGCGCAGCAGCATGCGGGGACGTCGTTATCGTCCCACCGCCAGACTGTGGAATAGCAGCAGCAGCAGTTGATGAGGAGAACCGGGAGTCAGCAAGACCGAGGCCAGCAGCAATGGCCTCAGCTACCTCGTCCGTCGTGAGACGGAGACAGACTGTTGCTTCGGCGTCAAGGGGCGTCTCCTGCAGGTTGGCAATGACAAGTTTGCTGTCGCGTCTCCGCGCCCGACGGCTCGGAAAGTGACAAGCCGGCTCCACCTGCAGAGAGGTCCCGAGACAGAGATGCAGCGCTGCTGCTTGCGCATGCATCTGCGCCTGCAGCCGAAAAGGCTTCTCGTATGCGTCAAACCAGTCCAGCAGCACGTCGGTACACAACCCCACAGGCGGAAAGCTACAAAGACCTGCAGCAACATGCCCCACACATACACAGAGAGACACGAGACAGCAACAGCAGAGGCAGCAGAGCACCGGTCAGACGAGGCGGCCAAAAACGCAGAGACAGACGCAGCAGCACCAGCAGCAGCGGGAGGAGGAAGGGGAGGAGGAGAGGCTGCAGATCAAGCAGCACAGGTGAAAAGGACACAGCACCAGGTGAAGCAGATGGGGCAGAGTCCGACGCAGGAGCGGCAGCAGGAAGAGAGGCTGGAGAGCGAACAGCAGCAACTGCAGCAGAGAGCGACGCAGTGTGTACGTTTCCGCAGCAGCAGCAGCGACAGCAGCACCAGGAAGTGCACAGGTGCCAGAGAAGCTGCACGAAGATCGTCGGGACGTAGGATGGCCCCGCTTCTTCAGCGTCCCTGCAGCCCGAAGCTGCAAACTACTCTGCGTGCGCCACACTCAGCTACTCGGAGCGAGAGACGAACAACACCTGTCCGCAGGCTTCTGCCTTCGCTGAATTTCTCAGCCTCGGCGAAGTTCCGTCAAAGTGTCGAATACGGCAGACGGACCGGTGACGTTCCTCCCCAGACATATACGTGTCACGCTCTCCGTGGCACACCGGCCCATTCAGCGTCGCCGCCAGTCCCTTCCCCCCCTCCCCTTCCCCGCCCCACACACACACACGTATACGTACCCAATCTTAGTTGGGCACACGTCTGTGTGTGCGTGTCTCCACATATGTACGTGGTTCTGTACGACGACAGCGACACGGAGCGACACAGAAAGAGATAAAAAGAAACGGAATTTAGAGAAGAAGCGACGGCCACACACAAACAAATGAAAGGATGTCTCCACGGTGGCCGCAGAGAGGCGCAGACGCTCACTGCACAGACGTCCCGTCGGCCTGAAGCTCAAGGTAGGTAAGGGAAAATCTCTCAGATATCGTCTGCCGCATGCGTCGCAGCGTTCTACAAACATGCTGCCGTGCACTTCTCCCAGGCGAGAGAAAGGCGTTCCGCAGCGCGCATGTAGGCCATCTACGTTCTGCGTTACGATATAGTTGACCAAAGGCAGCGCTTCTGCCGCTGACGCTTGTTCTCCCTGCCACGCCGTAGCAGCTCTCCTTGTACCACCACCCCCCCCCCTTCCGGCTGCTGCTGTTTCTTCTTCTTCCTCGCCGCGTGCTTCCTCTGCAGTTGCGACTGTCCTCCACGTCTGGGCAGCAGGCGCCGACACGCGGGCCCCGTCAGCCACAGCTGCTCCTGCTGCTGTCGCGGCGGCCCGACGGCGCATACAAATAGCTGCTGCTGGTGAAGAAGAAGAAGAAGTAACCGTGGTGTCAGCTGCTGCTCCTGCTGCTGCCACAGATAAGCTCCCCACAGCAGCGCCTCCTCCTGCCGCAGGCGACGCCTGCCTCTTGGCCTGTGGCGCAACCGGAACACGCAGAGCTGCTGCTGCTGTCACATGCCCGGTTGCTGCCTGTGCTGCTGCTGCAGCGTGGGAGTTCCCCGAAGCTGCCGCTGCTTCCTGGTGAGAAGGGGACGTCGTTGCTGCTGCCGGTGGAAGCGTCAGCTTGACTACTGCCTCCGCAGTGTCCTTCTCCCTGTGGAGTGCGTCTACCACCTCGTCCCTAGAACTCCCACCAGCTGCTACTGCTGCCGGTGCATCGGCGGCCCGCCAGTCCACTGCTGCTGCAGCATCTCGCCCAGGAGATCCAGCAGCTGCTTCACTGCGTCGACGATTTTCGCTTCTTGTTGGAGGAGGAACCCGTGCTGTTGCAGCAGCGACAGCAGCGTCGCATGCCTCCCCTTCATACCTTTCACTTGTGTCACTTCTTCCCTGACGCCGGAGCTGCCCTGCAGCAGCTTCTTCTGCACCTCGTCCACCAGTAGCAGCAGCAACGACAGGACGAGCAGCGGCGGCAACAGATCTCAGAGAGCAAGCAGCAGGCGCAGCAAGAGCGACAGCAGACGACGCGACAACGGCAGACGGAGCAGGTGGGGCAGCAACAGCGGAAGGAGAAGCAGAAGAAGACGGTGCAGGAAGACGACACGCAAGAACAGAGGAACCAGCCGGGGCAGTCGCCAGATGAAGAGCGGAAGTAACAGCAGGCGCAGCAAGCGCGGTAGCAGCAGCCTCGGGAGTGGGAGGCACCAAAGACCTCTTCCCAAGGAGGTCAGGAGAGACAGAAACTGCAGGCCCTCCTGCTTTTCCTCCTGCTGCGGGCTGTGCCGCAGGACGTTTGTCGTTATTGACTGCGCTACTAGGGAGGTAAGTTGCCATCGCTAGG
Source organism: Sarcocystis neurona (assembly GCA_000727475.1). NCBI lineage: Eukaryota > Apicomplexa > Conoidasida > Eucoccidiorida > Sarcocystidae > Sarcocystis > Sarcocystis neurona. The sequence continues at coordinate 386,956 of KL647315.1, read as the reverse complement.
AGAGAAGAAAATTCAGCGAGGTCTTCTCCCCGTCGGTATGTGTTGAGATCGCAGGAATTTAAAGCGTCTACGGTCTTGGCCTTCTCCGCCTGCGACGCAGAAGAAGAAGGATGTCGCAGCGCGTCTGCTTCTGCCTTTCCTGCTGCTGCAGGTGTTGAAGAAGACGCCGCTGCTGTCCCTGCTGCTGTCGGAAGTGCTGCTGCCTGTGCTAGACGAGCTGTTGCTGCTGGTGTTGGAACTGCTGCTGTGGCTCGTGTTGCCCCTGAGGAAGCTGCTGGTGCTGCTGGGGGAGATGCTGTTGATGTTGAGAACGAGGTCAGAAGAGCTATTGCTTCTGATCCTGCTGCTACGGTTGGGCGAGCTGCTGATGCTGTTGCTGCCGAGAGGCGCGATGCAGCGGCGTGGCTGCAACGGCAGCAACGTCGACGAGGGCTCGTCGAGAGGGACGACATCGGAGAGTTGCGGACAGCAGAAGCTTCCTTTTCTTGTGCGGTCTTCCCGCTGAAGCCAGCAGCGGCAGCAGTGGCGCCTGAAGAATTCTCACAGGAGACGGCTGAGGACGAGGTCTGCGGAGAAAAGCGGAAGCCACCACTTCCCGCCGTCTCCGAAGCCACCCGTGAGAAAGCAGCAGAAGTGTGGGGTGTTCGCTGCGGCAGTCGTAGAGGAGAGACAGTCAATCCACGCGAAGTGGGCCGGCAGCCGCAGCAGCGAGAGTTTGCCCACATGCAGCAGCAGGCTGTACCAGCAGCAGACCCAAAAGCAGCAGCAGAAGCAAGCGATCGCGGAGAGGCACCCGTGGCAGCATGTGGGCAGTGCAGCGGACACTCGAGGGTTGAAGAAGCAAAAAGTGAACTTGAGGAAGAAGACGTGCGGTCTGGCCGAGGCAGCACAGACGACCACCAGCGGCTTGCCGGATTTGTCGTCAGCGTCTGCAGGAGCAGGTGCGCCGGAGTCGGCAGCGCCAGGTGGAAGTCCACTGCGCGGCGCCGGTGGGGCCCGTACAGCACCTGCAGAGAAAGAAACGGTCGCTACGTATGTGCCTGTGTGTGTACATGGATGTCCACATATTATATACGTACATATATGTACGAACACATAAGTCTACACTTGCATATATACAGACAGATGGACATAAACGTGTACACATCTATATATATATATATACATGTATATAAATACACGCAAACATACAGGCGCACAGCCAGATATACATATACATATATATATATATACATATATGTGTACACACAGAAGGTTCGACATACATACATAGATTTATATGTACGTAGAAGCATACACGTCCTTGCACTTGTACACAGGCGTATATACAAGAGTAAAGACACACACACGAAGGCAGGTGTGGATAGCTGAGTGGCACCCGCTGCCGTTGCAACAGAGAAACGGCAAGAAGACAAGGAGGTCACCACTGGGCGCGCATGCAACGACAACTACAACGACAGCAGGGAAGCCTGCAGCAGAAGTGTGACGGGTGAAGTACTGCAGAGCTCCCCCTCACAGGGCGGCAGAGAAGAGGCCGTCACTGAGCAAGAGCTGTACACGCAAAGGACCGTCACCTGACCGGCAGGAACAGCACGGCAGCAGCAGCAGCAGCACAAAGCCGCGCGCAGCCACCCGCTGACAACAAGACGCTTCCAGAAGGACGCTGGGACAACACTTCGCGCATGAGTCGGCACGTATAACATGTGTATGCAGTCATTATAGACAAATATAGACACACAGACAAATATAGACACACGGACAGATATAGGCACACCCGTACACATACACACAGACACACAGACATAGGCACACAGACATGTGTGTGGAGAAACAGATACGCACACAGATATAGGGACGCGGACACAGCCAAGGAGTCGCAGACAAACAGACGTGTGCACGAACACGTGTGCGACCATCACAGGGCAGCAGCGGCGTCAGCTGTAGCTTTGCAGCGCTCTTCAAAATTGAGACGGGAGCAGTCTTCGCAGCGTTGCAGCTTCCCCTGTTTCTGCCCCCGCTCGCATCGTGCTTCTTCAGAAGTAAGCCGCCGAGACAACTTCCTCAAAGGCGGCTTCTACTTCACACAGGCACGCTCCTAAACATATAAACTTATACGCAGGCACACACACTTATTGTACATCTGAAGGAATACGCAGGACTACTTCTTCGGCAGTTATTTATTATATATATATGTAGAACGAGACACACATATACACATAGGTGCAGACGTGTCTCAGGCACGTAAGCGTGGCGTATATGCCTGAACTTGCTGCGAACTGCCAAGTGTACGTACACCGGGAGAGGCACACACAGGGGGGGACGTTTGTACACCTGCGTCCCGTGTGCCCTCAGTTCTGCATCTTTTTTCGACATTCTCTTTAAAAAGTCACACCCACGAACAGTGCATGACGAGCCAATGCCGATATCGTTCTCTCCTCCTACGCATTTGTATTTATATACACGCATGCCCCTGTGAAATTATGATTAGCCCCCACCCGTTGAACGTGTCTCTCTGTACCTATTCAACCCATATATTTATAGGCATACATTCACATATATTCTCTCCCCCTAGGCACGTCTGGCTCTCTCCCTCTCCACATATATATATATATAGAGAGAGAGAGAGAGAGAGACTTGCAAGGTGCTCCCCATGCATGTATGTATGTATGTGTGTATGTATGTATGAATGTATGCATGTATGCATGTATGTATGTATGTGTGTATGTATGTATGTATGTATGTACACATAAATATGTACACGCTGTCCTTCTCTCTATCTCCCTCTCTATACATATACGTCTCTGTATACCTGTGTATACGGACCCTGTAGTCCGGCATCCACACAAACAGACAAGAATACACACAGATCTACATATGGATCGAGTGAAGCAAATCTGTAGTGCATCCAGTATACAAATGTGTACGTGTTTAGCTAATTGAAGTATACGGCCGCTGTGTATGCGACAGGTGCATATATCCCTCCTCTACCTGTCCGTCTCCCTTGCTTCTCTTTTCCTCTTTCTCTAGGTGTGGGTACGCACGCAGTATGTCTGTCTCTTTCTGTATGTGGGATGCTTTGCTCGTGCGGCGACCCCTCTTGACGGAAAGTTATCCAGGTGGCTTTCACAAAAGTGAAGACTTACTTGAGGTGGATTGTCTGCGGAAGACGTCTCGCCTTTTGCTTCTAGCGTCCACGCGCCGGCAGGGCCTCGGAAGTCCGCGATGCCGGCGCTCGTGGAGACGCCCGCGCCAGTGTGGACGCAGATGCCCGTGAATTTCTCTTCGTTCTTTCTTCGTCTTCCGCCGCTGGTGCTGCTGCTGTCGCCTGCGGAAAAAGAAGCAGCCGCGACATCGCCAGCACGCCACAGAAGACCTGGGTGACAGCTGCAGCAGCAGCAGCAGCCAACTGCAGCAGCACCGCCGGGTGCATCACTCTCTTCTCCGCTGACCAGACGATGTATCTCTCGCCTTTTCTTTTGTGGACGCTGCTGCTGATTTCTTTCGTCCTGTTCAACAGAAGTCGCTCCCCTTCGCCTCCTGTGAGATGCAGCAGTCTCCGAAACTTTCTTCCTCTGCACGGCCGGCGATGCCTGGTCCCACTTCCCGGCTGCAGCACTCGCTTCACCCACCACCCCGCAGCAACCGTCCCCTCCCCCTGCAGTCTCTTCACCGCAGCACTCCCACCTGCAACGCCCCTGCCGCTCCTTCACATCCCTCTCCTGCTGCTGAAGTCCTACACCACGTCGTTGCTGCTGCGGCTCCTGGGCACCGCTCTGCTGCAGCTGCTCCTGTACAACACTGTGCTGCTTCTCCTGCTCCTGTACATCGATGTGCTGCTTCTGTTGCTCCTGTGTATCACTTCGCTGTCGCTGCTGTCCCTGTATACTTACGTGCTGTTGCTGCGGCTGCTCCTGTTGGGCACGCCTCTGCAGCTGCTGGATAGCAGCGCACGCGTGCTGTCCGCGTCGCTGTGTGTCATCGCCTTGCTGCTGTGTGGGCGATTGGAGCTGCAGCTGCTGCACGACCAACAGAGACTGCTGCTGCGGGCACGTGTTGCTGCGCGCGTGCGCTCGGGACGACAGAGGAGCGCGCTGCTGCAGAGGGCCCCGCACACGCGGCAGCGACCGGCAGAGCTCCTCCTTCACGACTGCGAGCAGCAGCTGCTTTTTTCGTTTTGCTGCTGCAGCATCTTCAAGAAACTCAGGCGCTCCTACTGGCCCTTTGTCGGGGTTGGCTGAAAGTCTCGCGGCGTAGCCTAGTGACCCCGTAAGTGCCGGAGGCTGCTGCTCGTTGCCGGTGTATGCGGCAGCACCGGAGCAGCAGGAGGACGACGAAGACGACGAAGAAGTGGCAGCCGCCCAGGCGGCCGCCACGGGAGCCGCTGACGACACCGCCACCGCCGGACGAGAAGCTGCTGCTGCTGCAGAGGCAGCACCGCACGCCGCAGCACCGCCTTTTTCCCCTGCCATTTTTAATAAACAGAAGATTCCCTCATCGATACAGATACAGACACATACATATATACTCGACGAACGACGAAGAGGAGGAAACGGAGGAGGAGGAGAAGAGGGAAGCAACCGCTGCGGGAGAGCAGCGGAAGTCTGGGCGGCAGGTCGTATGAGAAACGAACGAAGATTTGAAGAAGGGAAAACTACGAGATGCTCCCGTCAACCGACGAATATAAAATCAAACCCGTTCCTCCACTGGCGAGGGAACTGCAGTCACGCTGCACGTCCTTCTGTTTGTACACACAGATTTATGTATACATTTATGAGCACATATATATATATATATAGATGGATAGAGCTTGTGTGTGTCCACTTATATATATATATATGCATACATACACGTAGACCTCTCCCATAGTTACGGATACTATCAACACGCGACTGCACGCATGCATATATATATATATATATGGTGCGCATTCATATATATGTGAGTATATGTGGATACATACATACATATATATATATATACGCTTGTGTGTGTCTATCTACATATACATATATATATATATACATACCTACAGGTAGAGTTGTCCTATAGGTACGGATACTGTAAGTACGGGACTATACGCCTGCATCTATATCTATATATATATGTATGTATCAATATTGCGTATTCACGTGTATGTGAGTCTATATGTGAAGTACAAACCCGATGTGCACCGAGCCACGAGCAGCAGCTGGTGCTGAACAAGAAAGTTTGTCCCGAGCTCCGCAAAGACAAGCATACGACTCATCCATATATATATATATATTTACGTAGAGTTATGTTTAACGCAGCAGTCGCGACTGCTCATTTTTTTCCAGATGGAACCGGAGGTGCTGAAGAGAGGCACAGCGACAAACCCCCGAGAGCCTTCCAGTGTCAGACGTATGAAGCTCGTAGAACACCCCAACGCAGCAGGAGCACTGCCGCACCGCTGCAGCAGCAGCAGAGCCGCATCGCTGCGGCAGCGCCAGGCCTGGCACAGACTGCCTCATCACCTTGACAGACCCCTGCCAAAATTTATACATACACACACGTGAAGACGTGTACATATATATACACGTCTACAGAAAGAGCCAGAGAAAAACGTACGTGCAGATATACCAACTGTCTGTGAGTCCACGTGTGTGTGTGTGTGTATGTGCACGTATATATATGTGTGTGGGCGAGAGGAAGAGTGAGGAAGCTCCTCATATATATGTATGGCGTCTTTATGTGTATATACGCGCGTGTCCACACACGTCCTCCATGAAGCGTGGCATGTATCAGCCTATTTAGTCGTGTTCAACAGAAGAAGGAAACGGGAAAGTCGACGTTAGTCTGTCATTTTCTCTTCTCCTCGTGGGAGGACAGCAAAAACGGGCGTTTCAGGAGACCGCCGGATGCCTCCTGCTCTTCTCGGCCAGAGACACCAAGAGTCGAGCTGCGGGGCCATAGAACAAACAACCGTCTTTTCTTGCACGTTGTCAATTTTCCCTCGCACTCCACGAAGTACACAGAAGTAAAGGAGACTCTCCACCGTTACTCGCCGTTGTAGGGAAAGTGAAGAGCAAAACGTTATTATGCTGGGGGGCGACAACGGGAAAAGTTGTCGATTGAAGACGCGAAGTTACTCTGCAGAAGAAAGTGCTGCACGCAGACAGAAGGTGTCCTCGCCTCTTATGCCGCTAATGTCTAAATTTCTATCTATCTATCTATCTATCTATGTATATATATATATGTATAGGTAGTCACGCGGTACGGCGTGCCTCTTCAGCGTACGTTTATATGTCTCTGTATATGTGTACCAGACACATACAATCCGCCATGTCTCCCCAGTCCTCTCACGTACCTACTTATATATATGGAGAGAGAAGGAGAGGAAGAGATGCAGGGAGATTTATATGGAAGACGGAGGCCCACGTCTAAAGTGTGAATTCGTGCACTGCTCGATAAGACGGGACGAGGCGGTCGTAGTCGTAGCCAACGACCGCGCAATTTCTGCGGCTCTTTCCTTTGAGAGGCTCTCTTCTTCGTGAAGGAAAAGGATTTCTCTTCTTGGAGGCACATCCGGCTTGTGTGGAAGGCAACATATGTCGGAAGTAAAGACGGCAGTTACATCCTCGTAACAAATGTTGGATCGCTGGGGCCAGCGCTGCACAAGGAAAACGAAGTGTCGGTTTCTGCGCTGCCCAACCACCTGTGAGACGGATCTCATACACGTTAAAAGTAGTACGTCTAGAAAGAACGGCGTATAGAGATTTCTTCAAAGAGAACAACTCTGCAGGTACCACGTGCGCACAATATTTATAAACAAGGGTACATACATATATCAAAATATGTACGTGTATATAGACAGGCGTACACGGATACGCAGCAGAAAGGCAAAAAACGATTCCAAAGAAGTCTTTGCAGTTTGTATACGTAAGCGGGCTGTCTTAGGTGTTCGAAGGGTCCTGTGAAACATACAGGGGACGCGGCTTTGCATGCGCGCACGGCCAGAACAGGTCGTAAGAAGGAAAGCTAAACGCGGAAGAGACAACGAAGGACAAAAACGGAAGCCGCACGTCTCCAAAAGACAGTTCACCCCGACTAAAGAAAAAGAAAGCATGACGCGACGGTCGCCTACTGGACAAATTAAAGAAGAAGTCACGTTGATGAGGAACGACGTCGTCACTGCCATCGACGTGCATGCGTAATACTCTTAATGCACACGGCGCGGCGGAGTTGAGTTCGTAAAGTGAGATCCTGATACACTCAAACGTCTGAAAATCCCCATAACTGTTCACACATACACGAGTATACATGTACATTAGAAATAGGAGGAGATGATACACGCCCTTCAACTGACATACTGTCTACGTCGGTATACATTCATAATTGTATGCATGTATACATAGGACGGTTACGCGCACACGGCCGAGTCTTGCGGTTTGAACTATCGTTTCATATGTAATCTGGGTAGTTGAAGATTTCTTTTAGCTACGCGTTATACACATATACAAATATGCACATAAATATATATATATATATGTACTTGCCTTTATATCTGTACGAACGTATACATAGGAAGGTTACGCGCACACGCCCGAGTCTCGCGGTTTGAATTGTCCTTTCACATGTAATCTACAGTTGACGATTACTTTGAGATACGAGTCAGACATACATACAGGTATGCATGTATAAACATTCCCCAATATATGTACATACATATAAATGCGTGTGCGGGCGGGTGGGCAGATAGATACATTGTATATCTGCATGTGCACGTAATACTCCTACTTCAGAAATGCAGTAGGGCTTCTCCAGTGAACGAGTCGCAGCTGCGAAGTACAATACAGCGCACGTCAACGGACATACGAGGAAGCTCTTCCTCTCAAAAGTGCACAAGTCGAGAGAGGACAAGCAATCTCCGCTTCCACATCTCCACCTGATTTACAAGTGGATCCATCCGTATACATAGGAGCACAACTCACAGTGAGAACGAGAGCATTCACGTATACATCCATGCTTACTCGACCGGTCTGCAAAACGTACTGATTTTCACTATATAAATGTGTATCTATCTGCGTATATCCGTACGGATATGTCCGTCTATGAATCGGAGTGTGTGTACCCTGGGTAAAAGAAGGCCGCTACCCACTCTGATGTACCGACGCATCAGCGTTCAACTCTGTACGCAGAGGCCATTTCTGCCTTTAGCGGCTTGTAGCAGTAAGGACACATACTCAAGATTTGTCGCAGAGACGCCCAACTGTTTCCCCTTTGTACCGACGCATACGTGCTTACCCCAGCAGGTGGTGCGGCCGATGATGTGTAAGTGTCATTTCGTTGCCTGTACCGCAACGAAGTAAGTCGGCCGTAATCGACGCCATACCCAGGCAGTTAATTCTCGCACCCCTGAGGCAGAGAACTTACCTGGCTGCAGCATCGACACGTGACGTTCGGAGGGCTGGCTGCAAACGATAGAATAAATATTCACATCTGTGCCTTGAACGTTTTGTGCCCTTGTAGAAAGCTCCTTCGACACGCATTTGCACGCAACGTACTTCCACGTTACGTGGGGCAGAAGCGGGCTCCCTAAATAGAAAACTCTCGCAGCTTCTGATAGCCCGGCATAACAGTGGGACATTTTCTTGACGTGTTCGGACAGTGGAGGAAAACATCTTGTTAGTAGCGTCCTATGCGTCGTACGCACACTGTACTTGCAGAGCTGCAGAAGACATGCGCTGTGTTCAGCAGTATCCCTTAGAGGCCTAGAAATTTTGGACGTACGCCTATTCCGGATAACTGGAGAGGAGTTGGCAGCAGGCAACTTCCGGGTTGCAAGAGAGGATTCGGTATTAGTGGAACAGGTTTGTGTAGATTGCGAACAGATGTTCTTGAAATACAGTCTCTGTCAGCGGGCGGACAGACTACTGATCGGCGATTAGTCTCCTTTGATGAAAAAGTAGTACTGCGAGATGATTAAGTTATTGAACGCTAGCCGGTTAGCTCGGCACTATTTTTGGGTAGTTACGTTGTGCATTCAAGCTAGTGTATAAACTTGCCGCCAGAAACACCTGCCTGTTGTAAGAGATGAAGCTGCACCGTACAGCCGTTCGTATCTATAGTCTCGCGCACGTTTACGCATTTTGTAATCATGCCTGAGTCCCGTCTGGTCGTGCTGCACTGTAGTTCCTCGAAGCAATTCATCTTAGTCTTCCGTGTAATCGTGCACGTCAGATTGTTTACGTTGTGGCGCTCGGACGGCGTAGTGATGATATTCAGCACCTTGTAGATCTGAACGACTGACTACGAGTGAAGCTAGCGCATTTTGCTGGACGATCTTTTCTGTAGACGTCCGCCAGCTGTGATAACTTTTCCAGCAAATGCTGGCGGTGCTGATGTGCTTCGCGTGTGTTAAATTGAGAGAAGAAAAGTCGTTGCTGTGGCTGAAATTTCAATTTCCATTCGTTTAGGTCTCAAATGTGCGGGATCACCGTACTTTACAGGGTTGAATGTTCTCTTCGTGTCAGACGGCAACCGCTAAATGTCTTTCTTTCGAGAGGAAAGTATTCACCACCAGAACCGTCGAAACAGACCGGGAGCGCGAAATGAGTTAACGAACCTTCTGCGTAAAGCTACACCAGGCTTTAATCATTGGTATAACGCTTTAATTGAGATTCATCAGGATGAACCAGGCTACGAGTAATCCCCCGTCGCCTGCGACTTAACTTTCGTTTGTTTGACGAGTCTCGCTGTTGTCCGGCATAACTGCAGCTTGTAACACTTATAAGATGGCGCAGTACTTTGTTTTGTAGCGTCACACCATCTCTTAAGGAGAAGTGGTCTGCATCGTAGAAAGAGGTTTTATAAGATGCAAACTTTTAATTCAGCGGTACTTTTTGCCGTAGTGATTTGCACCCTGTAACAGAAAACGTCAAAACCTGACTAGGTGGGGACGCACCCAATCAATGTCTTCTTTGTCGGAGATAATCACGTGGTGACGCACCCGACTTTAACCGAACATCCGCTGTTCCACGTCCGTATTTACTCAAGAAGCGGAAGTACCCACGTTCTTCTCAGGTTCCAAACAACAGGTAAACGTGGATTTTCGTGGGTTCCGCCGTCGTTATCCTGTTCAGCGTGTTCGACTGCAGTCTACGGCACGCTCAAAAGCGAGTCTCAATGTTTCACAGAACGGTAACGATTCCCTTTCCAGTGTATACTTTGAAATTAGAGGGTTTTCGTCTTTGTCAGATGTTTAGCTTAAGCGCACCAATTCACCTTTGGACGCAGACTGTCATGCATGAGCTGTACTACTACTGGTGCGGCTGTTGCTTGATGTCCTTGTCTCCGCGTGTTTGCTTCTTTGTTACACACGTTACGTTTCGTACATGAAGATTCTGGACAGCCGGGACTATTGCGAGAGTGTCGTTCGGCTGGAGCCGTTGCTCTTTTATTGGAGAGAGTGGCACCGTTAATTCTACGCGTGCTGGTAGCCTTCGACCGCCGTGGAGAAATCAGCTGACGAAGGAGTATCCGACTGCGCATACACCCGGCTACAGCTACGTCCGAATTTTCGTCCGCTCAACACTGCACAAAGCAAACAACTTTGTCCTCTTACACGAGAGCGACGTAAAAAACCATACAGGTTGCTTTTCGGACTTCTACAGGCGACGTGTCCTGTGCCAAACTTGGTAGTTTCCGAAAAAAATAGTGTCTGAAAAGTGTCAGTGTGGTGTCTTTTTCCGCTTAACCTTTCAAGTGACGAAACAGAACTCATGTTGCAGTTACTACGTGGTATACACCAGAACACTCTACTCCTGTGCGTGATGCAATATGTGAGGAATGGAAGATCTACGGTACATGCGTCGCGCGTCCATCTGCGTAGCAATTTGTGGAAATTTCCTGTTCAATATGTACACATCTGACGCTTTTGGAATGCAAACTGCAATCCAGTCCGCAGTCGAACACGCCCGCGCACTTTGCCATTCTACAAGTTGACGCACCACTACGCCGTGAGGCGACCGCTGACAAGTGTCACCCTGCCACGCACATCAGTAGCCAGCGCCCCCTGCATCGAGCAGAGTTATACGTGAGGTATGAAAAAACGTACAGCGGATAAATACGTAAGACGTGGGCGGGTTTGTGGAGTGTGGATTAACAGTACCTGAAGTTGTTGCTCGTAAAGATACTATTTTCGAGCGAGACGATTCAGGACTGCAAATGTGCTGAAACAATATAAGATCGGAGGATGCACTTCTTGCGTGTAGCAGTGTTAGGTGTGTCATGTTGCCACATGCAGCCACAGTGTGAGGGAGCATTTCTACCAGCAAACACGAGACTTATTACGCGTCAAGGTGTAGCGCATATGCGACCCTACGAGGAGTAGAGCCGCCGCATTAGTGCCAGTGGTTCTACGTGCGATTAGTGAAATAAGGAGCGAGCAAAACAGGAAGACGGTGCCGCAGTGTCCCATAAAAATGTAGGAAGAGTAGCAACTCTTCCAAAAAAAATGTAGGAAGAGTAGCATTTAGTAACCAGTTACCAGTCGTAGTGCGGTGAGGGGAAAAGCTCGCAGTAACAGCAATAGCAGGAGCAGCAGCAGCAAAAAGGCACACACGTGCTACTAGTGCTTTTGAACTAGTATCACGTCCTGCTATTAATAATACCGGGTGGACGATCTGCTGCAATGCGAGGGTCATTCTCGCCCCAAGACTAACGTAATTGCTGTTGTTAGATTCTGAATAGGCTGAAGATACTCCGTATAGCCGACGTGCCGCGTTGTCGCGTGTGGGAAGAGCAAAACAACTGTAGCGTCTTTCGTGTATAACGGGAAGCAGACACGCTCCGGGACAGCAGGTTCGGGCCTCTAATACCCTTGTGAGCCGGCAGCACGCCGCTTGCACTCGTTGTAGCTCCTGTTCAGTGTCGTCAGCGAGAGTCAAAGACCTGTTCCAAGCTCAGCTCCGCCGCTGTCTCCCCTTTGCCACCATCGCTTTTCACGGTGCAACATCTACTATTGGGCAAACCTGCAACTACACGTATCTACGAACATGAAAATTACTAGGTAACACACAGCTGGGCACATCGCTGTACACGTCTGCGTGCGTGTGTGCAAGGGACACTGGGTGCTTCACACGCATGTGAAATCCGCGGGAGGAGGGTCTGGCCCTTTCACTGAGAGAATAGAGATGAGAAGACGGGAATGACTTCTCACGGTTTGAAAAAGACTTGGTGTCTTCAGGAGGCGGGCTCGACCGTAAGTATTGCCTCCCAGCTTGTGAGCTGCCTCGTGTCCCGCAGGCAGTCGGAGGTAGCTTACAGGCACACATGTGCGTACATGTGTACAACAAGAAATTCACAGGCATACGATTATATGGATCCATCTGAACACTCAGGAAACTGGAGCCAGACCACGCCTGCTGAACTTCAGGAACCGCCCACAAGCTGCCCCGTGCTGCAGTGGAGGCAGCTTGCCGCCTGGTACACGAGAAATAAATTTAGCCACAATAGTTACACTAGTGTTCTCGTATGTGGATACACGTATCCCCTGTTGCAATAATAACTGTCAAACGCACCTGTATGATTCAAGACCAAACAATGCTTTCCCCAGCTTATCGTTATCCAGTCTTTTGTCTGGTAAGTCTTCTGCTAACCTCAGGAAAGGGCTGTATCATTGTGAAAGTGAAAACTCAGCGTAGGGCGCTCAAATGTTACGATCATCGTGGGCGGGGGAACTGTATTGGCAGCTTCAAAACTGAGACTCGTAGGGACGTTTTAGCACGCCGATCTCTAGGACGGGGTGAGTTTTATCTGCAACACAAAAACGCACAAAACTTCAGCGCGAAGGTGACAAGTCATTCGCCACACACGTTTGTGCGCATGAAGCTACCATGGCTGCCCGAGGCGCTGATGTGTCTGCAGTCTCCACTATCACCGAAGGTGCTGGAGTAACCTACTAATAGGTACGTAGGTATATATACATATATACATGTATGCAGGCATACAGACATATACGTATATGGACTAGCCTTGCTGTGTTTCGAGTGTTTGCGCGTGTACGTAGGCATGTGTGTTAAACACAGATACATACACGTGCAGCTGTGCGTCCGTGTAGGCTCCTCCAGGACACGAGCAGTACTAGTCACGAGCAGGGTCTTTACGGAGTGCGACGGCGAACCACAGGAGTGCTTAACTACTACACGTACAACAGAATACCGCACGTAATACGCACCAGGGGCACCACATATTTCTTTATCTACCCATTCAACTACCTGTACACCTCATCTATCAATACACACATATGAGTATAGATATATACGTATGTGTATACCAACGTACATAGATATATACACAGACACATCCAAATAGACACACAGACACAAGGAGGCACAGAGTTGTGCACCGCGGTGACGGCTCGCGGAGCATGCCGGTTGGCTACGCGGATGTTTCTCCTGGTAGAGACACGCACGTTGTGTGCATGGTTAAGGGGCAGCCCGCAACGTGGACCGGCAAAACGCAGGTGTTCGCCCCTAACAACAGGTGGCGCGAGGGACAGAAGTCGGCACAGGCTCCGTCGTCCTCTGCCAAGCTTGCTTCACCGCGCACAGCGCGGGCACTGTGTTTGAACGGGCACGTCTGCGTTTCGGTATAGCTGCAGATCTACATGAGAAGCCAAGGGGGACCTTCTTCTTTTTCATAACAGGCACAGCTGTATTTCCAAGCATTCTCTGAACGTGGGTGTTTTTGTCGTTGAATATTTCGTAGCGTTCTTTTTCTATCTGAGTTCGTCGTATCCCCCCTTTTCTCCCTTTCACGCAAGCGTAGAGCGGCATGCTATGAGTGACAGCCCTACCGCGCATGGCTCCTGGTGGCCGATCCTCTTCCCGCGCGTAGACGGGAGCGTGTGGTGGGACGAGCGGCGAGGCTGCATCACTCCCTGGTGGTCCCCCTCCCTGTAGACCTGCGGACCCATCAGAAAACTGTACAAAATGTCTAATTTCTTGATCGTAGGGGACCGCCATCGGCGATTGCGCAGGGGCTGTGAAAATCCCCGCTAGAGGTCCTCCGCTCGACAATTGAGGCGAACTTCGGCAAGCCGCAGCCGGCGGCCCCCCACCGCTCGCGTCTGCGGCTGCTGTTGGTGTCGCCACCGGTGTCTGAAGTAATTCAAGGCCCGTGGTTGCCACCTGCCCTGCTGGACCCAGCATACTTGCTTGCGGCACCAGGAGTTGCTGCGCCTGCCCTACGAGCCACCGGCCTCCGCCGCTGAGCCCAGCTGCAGGCGTGCCTCCCGGCTGCGTCTGTAGGTAAGTACCTCCTGCTGCCTCGCTCCCACCTACGACGGACACAGCAGGTGCTGCGGGCAGGGAAATACCGGAACCTGTTGCCGGCATCTGCGGAACAGGTATGGCAAAATGCGGACCACCAGGTGTCGCCGTTACCACGCCAGCAGCAGGCGTCACCACGCCCAATTCCCCAGACCCTGGGACTGCAGTTCTCGGCGCCGCTTCTTCTACAGGCTGGGCAGGCGATGGTTGTAGGGTTGCAGTCACTGGTGGCGATGGGAAACCAGCAGCCACTCCTGCTGTAGCACCTGTTGTTTGAACGCAACTAGCTTCACCACTACAACCTGCTGCTAGTTCTGCTTCTTTGTTACCAGCTGCTGAGACGCCGCCGTGGGCGGAAGGAACCCTTTGTAGCTCGCTTGGTGTTCCTTGGACAAGACTCGCGTTCGCAGTGTCTCCAGCACTCAGCACTGGCGACGGAGACGGTGTTAAGGAGACGGCAAGAGGCGCCTGTGCAGGACCCGCGGACGCGACTGCAAACTGCCCAGGAACAGCCACAGGGGAAGTCGCAGTACACACAGCAGCAAACGGAGCTCCAGGCGCGCCGCCAGCAGGTGAAGAAGCATCCACAGAAGCAGCAAAAGGTGGGAACGCGGCTACCAACGGGGAACCCGTAGGCAGAGCAGCAGCGGGAGAAAAGGCCGCAGCGGAGAGCGAGGCAACAGGCGCAGCAGCAGCAGCGCCGCCACCAGCTGCTGTCCCACCAGTTAGCAGGGCGGCATCAAGAGGGAAGGTGTGCGGAGCCGCAGCGGCCGCAACTCCTCCGGAAGCATCCGAGGAAGCAAGAATACATGGGTTTTGTGTCAGCGCCCCAGGTGCACAGTAGGCGGCCGGAGACGCCGCCAGCAGTGGCCCTTCTGGTGGGTCAGTGGCAGGTGCAGCAACGACAGCACCTGGGGCTCCAGCGGGGGTCGTAACCCCCGTGTCGCCTGTAAGAACAATGCTTCCAGGCGGAGCCTGAACTTGCGCCACAGGAACGTTATATGCAACGGATGGATAGGTCTGCACGCTGACGCCAGGGGCTACCAATGTCGTAACAGGCGCCGGTCCTGCAGCTTGCAGCAGAGGAGAGTTTGGCGCCGTCAGAGGCGGAACTGCAGGCGCTAGCTGCGGTGTCAACAGTTGCACAGCGGCCTGTGCGGGGCTGCCTCCTTGCTCTGCCGCACAGGACAGAGCAACAGGCTGCGGTACTGGGGGTGGACCGACAAACTCCTCCCGCCTGGTGCGTTCCTCTCCGCCGCGCCGGGGCTGCAGCGGCCCCTCCGCGCCGCCCGAGGCAGTCTTCATTCGGCAACTCGCGCTCCTTCTTCTCCTGGAGCTGCGGCAGCAGCAGGAAGAAGTACGTAGGGTGGGCAGCAACAAATGCAAGTAAAACGTATAAGATCAGGAGCCGGCAACTGCCGGTGGCACACAGCAAACAGGAAGAAAGCCTCTAGACAAAAAAAGGGAACCCGTTTCCTCGCAGCGTGGAGAGAAGGAATTACTTGCAGCTGGGCGGTCGAAGATATACTGAATAAATCTTTGATTCAAATAACTGGCAATTTCAAGCCGAGCCCCGAAACCTTCAGCAGATGTGGTGGTGTCCGCGAGCCGTTGTTCAGCCCGGCGAGACATGTACACGCAAGCAAGCACTACAAGCATACGGTGCCCCAAGTTGCAGTTGAAGAGGAGAATTTGAATGAGCTCGACGATGTAGAAGATGACCCAAAGCAGACGTAGACGTCCGCACAGAGACACGCCAACGTCCACTCAGATCCTACCTCTTCACTCAGGCACGCCGTCTCTCTGCATGCAACCTTGCGTCCGGCTTGCGGCTGCGCTGCCACGTGCGTGTATCGGCTGGAGAGCGAGATCCACAACGCAACGTGTGTGTTACATCTCAAAGTCGCTCAGGTTCTACGACGTCACTCACGTGGTGTACAGACACTACAGATGTCTCTGTCCTCTACTAATAGCAGCTGTCACGTCTTACCGTCGCTCGAACTGCACGCCACCGGCGGCTGCGGACTGGACGAAGGGCGGGAAGGACGAGGCAGCGGATGCAGCAGATCGCTGTGGCGCCTGCGTCGCCTCCGGTTTCTTCCGCTCTTCCCAAAACTTTTTCATTTTCTCTCCCAGAAAACCCACCATTCCCCCCCACAGCGTCTGCTCCTTCGGCGTCTCTTGTGCAGCAGCCTCGTCTTTGTGTTCTCCCTGCAGGAAAGCCTCATGCACGTTGTCTTCCACGTTCTGCGCTCCTCGTGCTTTTCCCTCCCTCGCGGCTTCGCTGTTGCTTGACTCTCTCTGGTCAGTGCAAACAGCAGCAGCAGCAGCCGGAACACCTGCAGCAGGGGTGTACAGACTGGAAAAGTCGACAGTTCTCTCTGGGCCGGGAAGAGGCCCTAGCAAAAGCGGGTTTTCAGCAGATCCAGGATACAGTCCCGTCCCGGCAGCAACGTCCACTTCGAGATGGGGTGACACTTTTCCTTCAGCGCCTTTACAGGCTTGAGCACAGCCTCCGGCTCGGCAGCCATCTGCTGCTCTTTTTCCTTCTGCCGCTGCTGCCTGTGGCGGTCGTTGTTCGTTCAAAGCTGCAGAGGCCGCGGTCGGGTAAACAAAAGAGCTATTTCCGGCTTGCCTGAAGGGAGCTTGTGCCTCGCTATTGCTGCTTGGGACCTGCGGAGAGCCGGACGCACAGCTGCAGTCAGCAGGATGAGGAAGGCGAACTTGAGGCAGACTGTTCACCGAAGGATGCGCCACCACCGGGGGCGCCCAGTTCCAGGAGCCGCAGTACAGAGATCTTTCTGCAGGTGTCGTGCCGCTTGTGCTCGTCGGGTGCAGCAAACTGGCAGTAGCGTCGGAAGCGTCACCGACCACAGAATACTCGGATATATGAGTGAGAGGGTATATCGTCCGCGTGCGCTCCTGCAAAGGCGAGACAGGCGACAGATCCATGGGTACTCCACGGCCGTCTCGTCTGATGGTGCAGATCACTTTGTAGTTCCTGTCGTTGTAGCTTCCTCCCGCAATTGTCCCCCCTGCGTCTGTGGATACAGAGTTGCTGCTGCTGCTGCTGCTGACGCCCGTGCTCCAGCCCGGGTAATACGCCAACCGGGAGCAGCTGCTGCTGCCCACGCCGCCTGCTGCGCTGAGAGTGCTGGGGCCATACGTCGTCGAGCCGAGCACGCTGGTGGTCGTGTCCCGTGGTGTGGCACTCCCCGTGCGAATACTTGAAAAATAAGAACCTAAAACGCTGCTGCTGGTGCCTGGTAGATGTTCTGGGCCCGCGGGGACAGCAAATCGAACTGCAGAGCAGCCCGCACGCTCTGCAGCTGTGGAGCTCAGCGGCACGCTTCCTGCTGCATTCGACCGACCAAAAGTGGGGGTTTCTGGCTCAATCTCCCCGTGCTGTTTGTCCGCTTCTGCCAGAACCGACGACTCTCTCGGCGCCGACGTCACCGTTGTCCGCTGCGGGTCGCTGCCCGCCTGCAACCGCGAGAACGCCGGGCCCAGCTGCAGGGGAGGGAAGGAAGAGGAGCAGGAGATGCTAGAGGGAGGGCTGTAGACAGCCGACGGAAAAGAAACCGCCGAGGAGTATGTCGTGTGCTGGAGAAGGGAGGCTGGCTGGGGAGAGGCGCAGCAGTCTTTGTGTTGAAGCGGCTCTTGCCACTCCTGCAGGTGGGACACACACTCGTCAGCGGGGCCCTGCAGTATCGGCGGCCTCCAGATCCTATCTTTCATCGTCGACTGCGGTCTCGCTGCTGCAGAGACGGTGAAGACGCCTGACCGCTGCAGCGGCACGTACCCGTCCGGAGGTTCAACAAAGGAGAAGTAAGCGCCTCTCGCTCCGTCGCTGCCGCAGGGGGGGAGACCGGACGCGCTGGGCACCAGGTCGTCTTCTCCTCCGGGGGGGACGCGTGCTCCCCGGGGAGGAGAAAGTCGCTCGGCAGAAAAAGCAGCAGCGCTTCTTTCTGCGCGGTCTTCAGCTGCATTCCTCGGACGCGAGGGTCTCCCAGCCGCCCTCTGTGAGGAGTCGCGGAAGCTGTAGCCGTCCGGAGACTCAGCCTGTTGCGGCTCGCCGCGGTCGACGCGATCCCGCCGTCCCCAACTTTCTACAGTGACGCCACACCTGCTGCTGCTGCTTACTTGAACGCGGCCAGGGCTGTGAGGACTGTCGTCCCTGTCCTCGCCGCTGCTCCTGCTGCTGCTGATGCCGCTGGGGAGGCGGTACATGGCTCGCAGCCGCTCAGTCTGAGACGCGCGCGGCGTCGTGGCGGCGAGGTCGTTGCTGCTCGAATAGTTCGGAGAGAACTGCCGCCCGCCAGAACCAGCCACAGCAGCACCCCACAAATAAGCAGCCTAACCCACGCAGGCGCACACCTTCTGCGCAGACACCGATACATTAATATTAGCGGTCGGGTACGCACATACAAAAATCCATACACATACCTGTGTCTCACAGCGGCAGGCACACACGGAGAAACAGACGCCGACACTCTCGCTATCTCACCCCGAGACAAGCCAGACGCCCAGAGAAAAAAGCTTCCTACAGCAACGCGAGCAAGCCTCTTGGCCAGCAATATCATCGCCTCCCCGCACATACACAGCACACTAACACACACACATACACGTACAACTTAGCGCTCGCCAGAGACTCCAGATACAGGCCCCCGCACGCGACAACACGAGAGTCTTCAAGACACCGCCACAGGCTCAGCGTGTCTTTAAATATATATGCATACGTACGCATCGCTTCACAAATACACGTACATATACGTAGAACATACACTCACACCTGTATAGAGAATCAACGTAGGCTTAAGTACTCACTTGTACACATATATATACATATACATACATGTACGCGGACCTACCTATACAGACATATCTATATCTATATATATACATATTGTACTCACTCATATATATATATATGTGCACGCACCTACCAATACACACATATCTATGTATATATATATACTGTACTGACTGACATATATCTGTGTATATATGTATATGTATATATACGTACACGGACCTATCTATACAGACGTATATGCATATATACATCTATGTATATTGACGACATTTTAGCGCTTTCACATGGACGCAGACGTGCGTAGACGCTTCATTGTCCATTTCCTTATTCGCACAGAAAAGTAGACGGGCAAAGAAACAAAAACGCCTACACACAGACAAAGGGGCAGACATAGAGAGATCCACAGAAAGACAGAGATGCCCGTGTGTTCCGTCGTTTCCAGCAGTTGCAACCCGACACACAGGACCACCCCCCCGCACGCACAGCCTGTTTACATCTTCCCACAAGCTCGCCTTTTTGATGAGTGCGTTGACACGTGCTCAGGCTGCTGCTTCACTTCTTTTCAGCAGCTAAAATCCCCAAGACGCCAGCGGACTTCTCCTTCGAAGAACGCTCGTGAGGCTCTCGCGCCTCACCACACGCGTCCACCACCCACGCCGTTGAAACGTCCACGCACTGACACAAATTAGTGGACGTACGTATGTATAGACACGTCCACACATTTGTGTGTATGCAAAGATCTACACTGCATATTTATTCATATGTCTACATTCACGTATATCTATATACATATGGAGATGCAAGTCAAGTTTTACACATACTCATATCAATGCCACCATCTATATAATATATACCCACATTTACAAGTGTACGTCCACATATATATGTCTGCAAACCCCCACGTGTGTATACACGTTTATATGTGTGTACATGTATGTACACACATATACATATACACGTGTATGTATACACACATGTATGTACGTGTACAGATTTATACGTGTACGTGTAAATCCATACGAAGATATATGTGTATACACACACTTGAAGTTACGTCAACGGAGACGCGGCTCCACGTCGGCAGCAAATTCACAGAGAAGAGAGAGACAGAGAGACACGCCCTGCTGAAACTCTCTGCTTTGCGTGCTCACATACACACACAGACACCTGCAAAAGCTTCAGAACGTATCCCTGGCACACACACGCAACCCCATATATACACACGTATATATATATATGTATATTTGTGTATATATGCCGTCTCATACATACACAAATATATATGTATATACATGAATATTTGCGTATATGTGCAACCGTATACATCCACATATATATGTATATATATATATGCTTGCGTATATGTGCAACTTCATACATCCACATACATATATATACATATATATATATATATATATGTATATTTGCGTATATGTGCAACCCGTTCCATCCACATATATATATGTGTGTTTGTGTATATATGCCTCTGTATCTGCTGATCCGCGTATGTGTGTGTGTGTCTCTCTGTGTGTCCGCGACCCAAATCTGTCGCAGAGATGAACAAGAGAAAGGCAGCCTACAGCACAGCAGAACGAAACACTAGACGTGCTGCGCTATCGTAGTGCCCTACCCGCACTTACACAACGAATCTCTATAGAGCGCGTGGCAGCAGCAGAGATTCTCCACAAGAGAAATCGTATATATGTACCTGCGTCGCTGTGTGCAGTGACCATCGGCTCGCACCGCCCCCAGGGGTGGGTCCTCTATCTTTCGCGGCCACACGACGCGGCTCTGCAGAAGAAAGAATGACGCGCCCGGCGGCAGAGCTGTCGCTGCTGCTCGACCCGAAGACTGACGGAGTGTCTGCGTGGTCTGCGGCCACCGAAGAACAGCAGGGAGAGCAAAAGCAGAAGGAGCGAAAGCTCGGGATTCGCAGCGCGCCTTCGCTGCACGGCCGTCACACACGTGCAAATCTCCTTGCAGCAGTTTTCCCCCGCAGAAAGGTCCCCGACGCGGACGCAGACGTCTACGCGTCCCGTGCGGCCACGCATGTGGAGTGCTGTGAAAATACAGACAGGCGCCGCCTTCTGCGGCGGACCCTCCCTCTGCAGACGTCAAGAGAAGACGGAGGAGACGGAAACAGCAAGGCTGCACCGTCTCTCTCCGTTTTCACTTCACGTCCACCGAGACCTCCCCAGTCGCACCAACTTCCCGCGGGGCGTCTAAGTCGCATGCAAAGCGACGGCCTGACAGGCTACTTCTCAAGGATATATAGGCCTATATATCTGCGATAGACAACCGGTAATTTACTGCGCGGCGGAGACAGGAGAGACGCAAGCGTGTGTGGACTCTCTATATATATGCGGTGAAAACCCAAACGTCAACTGTAAATACGCTGCGCCCTCTCGCGCTCCTCCTCTTGCTCCGCCTCAGCCTGCTGAAGCGAAAGCCTTCCACATCCGTTTCCACGTGCTGCTCTCCTCTTTTCCTTCGACTGTTTTCTCTCGTCGCCAGTCAAGGGCTGGCTCTGCCTGAGTCAGCCTACACCTCACTTCTCCCGTGCTGAATCTATCAATGGATGACACAGCAGTTATTCTTGCGTCCCCCGTCCCAGCATGTGCATACAGCAACCCAGACAACAGCAAAGACACACAGATGTATAGGGGACAGAGACGTACGCGCAGGACTAGAGAGATGCATACACATATACATATATATGTGTGTGTCTTCAGCATAGACTGGACATTTGTACACACATGTCGAAGAGCATGTGTATGAGAGCGGGAGACAAAAGAATCTTACCAACGTGGGTTTGTGGCTCTCCAACTAGAAGTCTTCTTTTTTAACTTACTGGCGTTTCAAACGAGGTTCGCTTGTTTGTTTTCCTACTGCTTTTCTGTGAACTCACGGTGTCTCTCGCGCGCAAAAAGTTTGCGTGTCCCCTGTCTCGTCTCCTCTGCTGTGAGGGTGGTCCAGCGGGAGCTGTCAGTGTCGCCGAGGGACATCGCTTCTGCGGTGGCAGCAAGTTTTTTTCTCTGCCCTTCCTCTTCCTCCTCCTCCTCCTCTGCTGCCCGTTCATCTCTCTGCGAGTCACGCCAAAATTTTTGTGCCGTCTCTTCGGCAGCAGCCTTCTCTGCAGCTCGACAGCAGAAGCGTCGTCTTCCCTGCTTCTCCGTCTCCTGCTCCTCGTCGCCGCTGCTCGTGTCTCCTTGCGGCTGTCTGCTACACGTACAGCTGCAGCAACTGCCGCATCTTTTCTGTTGCCTGACGCTGTTGCTGCTGCTACTGTTGTTGCCCGGGCCTCTCTCGCACCCGTGAGAGTTGCAGCGGCGGCGAGCAGGTGCGGCAGCCCTCCGCCCCGCGCCTGCGCCTCTCCCTGTTGTGCCGCGGCTAGGGCCGGCCGGCTCCCGTCTCTCCTGCCGGAGCCTCACTGCCGGCGTTGAGTCTCTGTTCCATGGACGCAGAGTTTCTCTGAAGTACAGCTGCTGCTTCGACTGCGCCCACGCAGGCGTGTCTCCCGGACGTCTTTCAGGGAGACAGAAGTCTGCCCCACGTCGCGCAGCAGCATAGCGTATCTCCCAACTTTCTCCGCCGGGCCGCCGCAGCAGGCCGCTCACTCCTTGGCCTTCTTCTTCAGCAGCAGCCCCGCTGCCGTTCAACCCGTTGCCGTTTCTGCTCACCCGGGCTGCGTACCACTCGGAAGTGGCGGCTGCCGCGTCAAAAGTCGCCCGTCCTGCTGCCTCTGCTGCAGACAAATTTTCTCCTCCTGCGTCACCGTCAGCAGCAGAGAGGCTAAACCGGATCTCCGTGGGCGTCCCCACAAGAGCGATTCCCCCACCTCCTGCGTTGCTGCTGCTGTTGCGCCCAGCTGCGCCGCTGCCGGCTGCGCTCCTGCCAGCGGCGCCGCTGCCAGCTGCCGCCTGGTCATCCTCCCCAAGACGGAGCTCCTCGGGCTCGAGTGAAAGCCGCAGGCAAATGCTTTTACTCATTTTTCTTCGTGGAACTAACACCGGCGTGGAAAGGGCTCGGCAGTCTGCAGGGGGGTTCTCGCAGCTCTGCGAGAAAACCGCTGTTCCACGTGGGTGTAACGCGGTTCCTTTTCCTTCGCATTCTGCACCCAGGCGAGCGCTTGTGTTGGGGAAGTGACCACAATAGGCGGGGCTGCCCACGCCCCTGTCGAATGGCGGTCCGCCCGCCGTTCTGCTGCTGACCCTGCTGGGTTCACAGCTGCGGTGCAGAGGAGCAGCCGGATGATACGGCAGCGCCGGCTCCTCCGGCCTGCAGCGGTCGAGGCGAGAAGGAGAGGCAGCACGCCGCGGACACGCAGCAGAAGTTGCAGGACTCCCCAAGCCGCGTCGTCCCGACTGCAAAGACTCGCCTAAACCTGCAGCTTCAGGCCGCAGCAGGTCCAGGATCTCTCCCTGCAGCAGTTTTAATAAGCAACCGTCTACAGGGCTGCTGCAATTTGCTGTTGGCGCGGCATGCCGCACGAGAGGGCGGCCTTGTGAACAAACATTCTTTCAGGCGATCCACACACAGAGACTTGCACAGCTCCATATGTCTATCTCCGTCTACCCCGCTATCTTCCTTTGTCTATCGATGAACCTATATCTACGTATTCTGTCTATATATATCTATACCTACATCTACCTAGCTGTACATCTATGTCTATATATGTACAGATACGCGTACGTATCCATATCTGTCTACACATATATAGGTACATATCTACGCCTATCTATCTATCTTCATTTCTATACCTATAAATGTACGGATACGCGTATATATCTATGTCTGTCTACATACACCTATATCTACATCTATCTGTATCCACAACGATAACCACATCTACGTACGGACACGCGTATATATATATATATCTGTCTACATCCATCTATCTATTACCATATATCTATAAATGGATAAGCGTATATATGCTTGACCCTGACACGTAACCAAGGAACATGCGGGCATACCTATACATATATATATGTACACGTGCACTTGCGAGCGTAGTTCTGATAAGGAAAAGAAAACGAAGAGAACACCGCTGACCCACACAAATACACAGAAGATAGGTGTGACCGGCTGCTGCTGGGTAGAGGAAGACCTCGGGTTTCCGTCGGGCTCGTCCTCATCTGTAGCTACGACACCTTGGCCGCCACAGCATCTGCCGGCATACATACGCAGAGCAGTTGCTTCTTAAGTTGGCCTTTCTTCTCTTTCACAGCGCGGTCTCGGCTTCACACAAAATGCTGTCCCTGGCGTACTTCTATACGCGTATATATCCGAAGAGTCGTCCTCCTCTTCCGCTCTGTGTGCGTGTGTGTGGAGGCCCCCACATACAACCACCCTTCCGGTATACGTGTATCTGCGTCTAAACGACGTGCTGATGGCCCTGCCTTTATTCTTGCGTCTCTTTTGAGTTCTCTTCCTTTTTGCAGATGTTTCTTGGAAGTGCGCGCCCCGCCTCTGTGTGTGTGTGTGACCCACTACCAACTTCTCTTCGTGTGTCCACGCAGCGTGTAGACAAACGTACTGCGGGCGTTCGTTTGTCGCCCCTTCCCGTCTCCGTCTCCCTCCCTGTCCCCGTCTCCGTCTCCCTCCCTGTCCCCGTCTCCGTCTCCCTCCGTGTTGCCGTCTCCGTCTCCTTCTACCTCCCTTTTCCTCTCCGTCTCTCTCTCGCCGTCTCTCTGCTGCTGTAGACGTGGACGACGCGTCTCCGCTGTGTGTGCGTGTGTGTACACCGTGGGGTTGTGTTTCTCAGGCGTAGCCACGCCAGGACAAAGTGAGATGCATGTCCGGTGTTCCCCCTGTTTTTGTCTTTTGCATCACTTCTGCCTTTCCCTCCACCCCTTTCTGCGGACGTACACATCTCTGTGACGTGCAACTACGACAAACACTCGTTGCCCTTTGTTCCTATTGCTCTCCCCGTCGGTCACACATACATGTATATACACATACATATATACGTACGTAGAGCAGTGGTTGTCCATTGATCCTCTGCCTTTTTTCACCAGACCTACATATATATATATATATATACGCACACACATATATACACATATACGTATATATATACATACGCACAACAGAGGTTGTCCTTTGTTCCTCTTTCTTTGTCCACCAGTCACACATGCATGTACACACATATATTTATACATATACACGTACAGCAGAGGTTGTCAATTGCTCCTCTTTCTCTCCCCACCGGTCACACATATACATGTATAGACATACGTACAACGGAGGTTGTCCATTGTTTATCTTTCTATCCCCATAATTCCTACATATATATGCATACGTATGCAGACCTGCATACGGGTCTGACACACAGCGGTATCGCAATGCGGGCACGCCTTGAACACGTCCACCTCGTTTTGTATGTGCGTGTGTAGGTATGCGTGTTGATCTCCCCCTCCCTACCCCCCACACTCGTATGTACACATATACATAGAATAATATATGTGTATATGTATATTTATATATATGTATACGGACACAGCGCTCGTGCGAATATTGGTGAAAGTCTGGGCGTGCACGTACGTGGCGAGTAGTAGATGTGGGACGTGAGAAGTGTGTCTGACCTGCAGCTGAGCTGCATGCTCCAGCAGGGCTGCTCCCGAGCTGCTGGTGGTGGGGGGCAGGAGAGGCGTCGCCGACGCAGCCGCTGCTGCTGCTGCAGGGCCTTCCGCCTGCTTCGAAACCGCCGCAGAACTTCCTTTTGCTGCTGCAGGCCGTGCCACATGAACCGCGGCGGCAGCATGTGAGGTCTCCTCCTGCTCTTCCTTCTCCTGGTGTTCCTGCTGCTGCCTCTCCTCCTCCTTCTCCTCCTTCTCTTCTTCCTTCGGCTTTCTTTTCCCCTGCTCCCCCGCTCTTTTGCTCTCTTCCTGCCCAGGCAGGCGACTGGCTGCTGGCGACGAAGCGGATCCAGGACCGCCAAAGAGCTCGCGCAGAAAGTCGCTGCCGGCCGAGTCGTCGTCTTCCTCCTCTTCTGCTCACAGCCACACTTGCAGCTCGAAAAAACGCGGTAAGCAATGGGCATACCCCAGAACCGTACGACGGAAACATACACATATATATATATATGTACATACACACACACAGTAGTGATGTCTATGTATACACACGCATATACATATATCTATGTGCGCACACAGCGTCTTACATATATATATATATATATAAGAATGAGCAGATGTACGTCTCCGCGTGGACCGACACAGGTAGAACGAAGCATGCAACAGAAACGCTCCTTCCCCGTTTTACGCTTCTAACCCTATTCTGAAGGTAGTGGACTATATCGACGTTTCCTGTGTTGCACTGGCCACCAAGAAAGGACAGGGAAAACGGACGAAGACGGAAGAAGCCAACTGCCTTTTTTTCTTCCTTTTTGTCTTCTCCTCCTCCTCCTCGTCCACCTCCTTCTCTGCCCTCTCTCTGCCCTACGCTCTACTTGTCTACTTGTGTACACGCAAGTTACACACACACTTACATATATTCTCGTATAGGTTGATACGCCTGCGGCACACCATATAATGAAATGTGTGCTACCCGCCGTTAGGCATGTCTTCCGCCATCCTCCTCGTCTCTCTATGTTTGTCTCTGCTCTCTGTCTCCCGCCCTGTCCGTCCCGCATACGTAGGCAGCCCGAGACAGATGAACACACTGGGTCTGTCTGGTGGGGTTGCTCAGCGCTGCAGAACAGAAGAAAGGAGGAAAGTTCGAGGCGGACGTCTAGGAGACGAAAGTCTACAAGGACACGTGTAGAAGCAGGTGCTACTTCTGTACGGATGAGGACGCACCCGACCTTCTTCGGCTGCTTCACTACTATTGCCACTGCTACGTTCGAAGAAGAAAGAGCTGCAGCGTCTCTGCTGACAGGAGCTGCAGCAGCGTAGCAGCACCGGCGGAGAGAAAATGCAGTCCTCCACCGTCTCACCCAAGTTATTCTCTTGTCGCCTTTCTTCTGCACAAGAAATGTGGCAAGTGGCAAGTATGTCTGTGTATGTGTGTGGGTACGTGGGAGGGGGACCACACCTGTATGTAGATATACACATACGTGTACACGTTTATATACGTGTGTCTGTACGCGCCTACTTTTCTACGACTATACATACAATATATGTGGAGGAATTGATACACCTGCGTGCGCCCATACAGTACTTTCTACGCCTGTGTAGAAGCGTGTATCCACACCTGCGTGTGAACGTCTGTAAAGTCTATGTTGTTACGCACATATGCGTTGGTGAGCTCATACACACATGAAGGGACGGCTGCGCCGGCGTGTGTGTTTGTAGCGCTCTTGCTAAAAGGAGGAAAGCAGCGGACTGCACGCAGAAAGAGACGAGGACCTGTTGCCGTGGGGAACGGAGAGTCAGTCGTTGCCCCGAGGAAGTCGGACAGCAGCGCGTCAGCAGCTGCAGCACACGAGGTCGGCTGCCCACCACCACCTGCTGCTCGACCACCACCGCCTGCTGCTGCTGCGTCACCACCACGTGCCCGCGAAAGCGAAGCTGCTGCTACCTGGGGGCAGCAGACGAATGTATCCGAGCAGACACACAAAGCGTGTTCCATTAATTCTCACAGATCCACACAGAGATAGAGACACACGCACGCATATTTGCATTACCCACGTTCATATGGACATATAATACATGGATGGTGACACACACATGTATGCGGACGGAGATACAGAGACTGCCACACGTCCGAGCGGGAGGGGGACTCGTCCATCCAGAGACACAGAGACAAGGACGAGTGCGTGTGTGTGTACATGGACGTCTATGCAGTAATATACGTATATATATATAGGAGAAACACCCTCCCCAGGTGCCTCTCGCGGCGCAGGGTTATCTCTGCTTAGAGAGAGAGACTAGGAGATAGAAAGGATGAACGAAACGAGCTTCGCGTCGACGACGAATCGCTCATTTACGGGGAACTCTATATATGGGTACACGTGTGTACACCTACACATAGAAGCCAACCAGCGCATGCGAGAAGACGCGCTTCTTCAGTCGTGTGTTTTCTCTCTCTTTTATTTTCTTCTTCTTCCATACACGCACTGTAACCTACTTCTCTGCTGTCTTCGTAGGTACCTATACACAAGTGCATACATATATATGTATGAGTACACACGCACGTATGGACGTGCATGCCAAAAGTTAACGTACACCTCAAAATTATTACACAGACGTCAGCACATATATATATAAACGCAGTCACATACCGCAGATAGTAACACAGGCATATACGTATATATGCGTATATACATATATGTGTATACACACACACATACATTACAGGAATATACAAGCACACAAGTGTTGCGTGTATCCACTTCTTACATCTGTGCATACGCAGACGGTCACACAGGCTCTGTACATTAAAGCGCGCACCTATAACACATGTCTGTATAGGTTCGTGTGAGTGTGTATATATTCGTAGCTCCTCGGGCATGCTGTGCTATGAGTATATAGATGTAGGAATACGAAGGTGTATGCAGGCAAGCTGGGCGTCTCCTCACAGCGGCCGAGACTGCAAGAAGGAGTGGGCAGAGAAAAAAGACGACGCTCTGTCTGTTGGCGTCATGTGGAGAGCCTTGCTGCTGCCTGTCTTCTTCTCTCCGTATATATACACACGTGCACACAGGGGGCGAGAGATGCGCCTTAGCAAGGGCAGCAGAGATGGACAGCGACATATACGGAGGAAAGTGAAGCTTCCACCAGCACCTCCTCGGCTGGAGGGGACCCGTGCGTCGCTGCCGTAGAGAACAGCGCTGCGCCTCCTGCAGCACGAGGCGCTTCAACGTCCGAGCAGCAGAAGCAGCAGCCGTCGCCGCCCCCGCCCCACAGGCCGTTGCTGCTCTGCGGCTGCCCGTCGCTGGCCTCTTCTGTCTCGTCTTCGACTCTGCCGAGGGCGACGTCTGTCTCGCATAGCTGCGCAGCAGCACAGACATCACAAGTGTGCTAACGCAACAATTTCTCTTCCCCAGCAGAGAACTCAACCTCAACACACGCAGACCACAGGGTGTCTCATCACTCTTGAAATTCTTGCAGTTCGTGTACAGAAAAGAAAGTTGTCAAGTCCATACATAACTAATACTAAGAATCTCAATATGTGTGTACATATATATGTATATATATGTACTTCTTATACACAGCTATATATCTATATATATGTACTTCGTATACACAACTAACATTGAAATCTCAGTACAAGTGTACATTTATATATATATATAAATATGTACTCCCTCGTAGACGTGGGGCATTGTACTACGGTACAGTTCACTAACAACAGGTATATACATATATATATATATATATTTTATAGAGATAGCAACGTGTGAGTGATGGTTAACGAAGTGTAGTGCTGGTGGCGTGGCCCACTGCTCTGCTGCTGCCTCCCTGTCCTCGCTTGTGCCAAAAGAAAGATAGCAACTCCCCACCAGCAGGCGCGCACGCAGCAGCAGATCCCGGGGTAGACACTGCAGAAGACAAAGATGTACAGACGTCCACACAAGGACAGTCAACTACACAAGAATGCATACATAGATATCTGCACATACGCAGCAAGTGCGAAGTACGCGGAAAAGTGTACGTATTCACATACATGTGCAGGCTCCCATATGTATCCACGCGTACAAATGCGTCTCTGTACACATGTAGGTGAATAAGGATGTACATTTATATACATTAAATGGTGGAGCCACACGAGTACATATATACGGATAGAGAAAGCGAGAGTGATACGTGTGTGTACATCTCTTGTACGCATGTGTGTGAAGGCAGCTGACTTTGAACATGAGAGACGCAGACCCACCAGGAGATGAGACTTATCTACACGCCCCCCCCCCTCCCGCTGCAGCGCCGTGGCCTGCTGCTGTGCGGCTTCCGCGTCACCCCCCCCTCCCACCCAGCAATGCAGCGAAAAGGCAGAAGTTGCCGTTCTGGCATTGGCGCAGACCTAGCGACATGCAACCGTCATATAGGGAAGGCACAAGAGTTACATACACGTACATAGAGATCTTCATATTAATATGTATATACGCAGACCCAGCGACACAGGACCTTCATATAGAGAAGTTACATAGACATAGAGATCCACATACATATACATATATATATATATGCAGACGCAACGACTGGAGGCCTTCACGTAGAGAAGTCACACACACATAGGGGATATACACGTATGTATGTATATACGTGTATATACACATATATATGTATATGCATATATGCAGACGCAACGACACGAGACGTTCATACAGAAAAGTTATATAGACATACATAGAGATATATATATATATATGTGTATATACGCAAACGCAGCGACACGGGACCTCCATATAAAGAAGGAACAAGAGTACATAACACATTCCCAGAGATCTACGTATATATATAAATATGTGGATATATTTTTTGTGCACGTATAGAGCAGATGCCTACACATGTCATATAAATATATATATATATATATATATATATGCTTCTTTATACACAAATATACATATATACATATATATGGGGTTATACATAACACACACATATATGTAAGGACGTCCCACTGTGTATATCCCTCTCTTTTCTTTCGCTTCGAAACGACGACGTATCAGACGGAGATATATGTGTCGGCATGCTGGGCAGCAGAAGTTGCTGACGGAAGTTGAACTGCCGGAGTTTTCTACGAGGGAGAAACAAAGAGACACACACACGCACACAGACGTGTACATACAGAGAGCTGCAGCAGACTCGAGGAGAAGGCGCGCAGTGCCCCCGAAAAGGCAGCGTCCTCCCCACGTCCCTCCCTCGCTGCCGCATGCGCGGGCCCTTCCGACGACCTAAAACAGGACGCATGCATATTCCTCGCCCCGGCGGCTTCTCTCTTCGTGTATAAACACAAAGAAGTGTGCACATCAGACGTACAGCGCCTTCCCCTTCCCACTTTCTCTGCCAGTGAAATCCCTTTCTTTTCCTCTTTTCTCTTCTATCCCTCTCTTTATTTGCCAGTGCACTTCCGCAAAAAACTTTCCACTTGTCCTTCTGTGTCTCTCCAAGGATATACGCCGCTCTTTTGGTCTCCCTCTCTGTGTGTACGCGGCTTTCTTCTCCTCTCTGTGCGAGCCTCTCTTCCAGGGTGTGTCCCGTTTTCGTCTGGCCACCGCTTTGGCCTTCCCTTCGCCCTTCCGCACTGCAGAACTCTTCCGTCTCCTCTCCGTATCTCTCACGAAGCACCCCCCTCTTCTTCTCCCCGTCTCCCTCGAGGGGTCTCCTGCCTTTCCTCGGGAATCCATCCTTTCTACGTGGCGAGCGGGAGACGGCCCGCATGACAGATATGCACATATTCACCGATTTATGTGTGTGCGTATCCGGAGGGCGAGAGACACGGGGAGATTCACAGACGAAGTAGACGACAGCAGGGGAAAGTGCGGCTACGGCCTCGCCGACAACGGTGTCGATTTTTCATCCCCCCCAGCTTTTACGCACATATACACAAAATACATCGCAGTACACGCAACTCTGTGTGATGCGCTTCTTCGAAGTTGATTTACGTGTTGGGTGTCTCCCCACTATCAAAATGTCTCCGAGTATATGCACATCGGAACACACAGATATATATGTGTCTCTTTCTCTCTCTGTGTCGATCTCTTGTACGTGTGACCCGCCAACAACAAGAGACGGCTATACGGTAGAAAAGCAGCGTCCTTCTCGCACACACGCATGCACACATTGCTGCAACACACAGACTTGATCTATACGCCACTACGGTCACATATGTGTACAAATACTCATATATATATACATATTTATATATGTGTGTGTCTATCTCCTTCTTTCAGTCACACTTGTGTACATGTACATAGACATATATATATGTATATATGTATATCTGTGTGTCTACCTCCTTCTTTCAGTCATACTTGTGTACATATACATAGACACATATATATATATATGTATATCTGTGTGTCTGTCTCCTTCGTGTCCACCTACATGTAGAAATAGAGACAGACACACACAGCTCTGTGGCAGGAGAAAACTTTGTCTACGTAGTCGGCATATGTGCTCCATCCTCCATATATGCATGTGCGCACACACACATATACAGACCCCAGGCCGACATAAATTTGCTGAAGCTCAACCTCGAACAAACACACGCGTACATCTGCCCCTGCAGTTCTTCCATTCATACCCGAGTCTGAAAGAGAAAAACTTCCCGCGAAAAGCCGTCAACTTCCATACACCTACGTCTCCCAACACATGCACATGTATGTATATATATATATATGTATTTGTGTATGTATGTATGTGTATATGTATGCAGGGACGTATACGCATATATATGTATATATGCGTATGTGTGTGTAGGTGTGGTTGTACGTGTCAAGGTGTGTTTGTTACGCATATATGTATGCATGTACGTTATTTATGTATGTATGTGAGTATGTGTGCATATAGGTATGTATACATAGATGTTGTTGAAACTTCGAGCCGTACCTCTTCATCAGCGGTTCGATTTCTTTGCGGCTGCCGCGTCCTTGTGGCTGAGGACGGCTTAATCTTCTCCAGAGCAACAGCAAACTGCTGCACCGCTGCTGAATGTATCTTATTTGATAGTAAAAACACCCCAAGCTTATACTTGTCACTTGAGGATTCTGGCAGCACCGCAGACGGCCGCTTCTCGCTGCTGCCGCGATTGCTCCTGTGGCTGCAGATGCAGCCCCCGCTGTTGCTGCTGTTGCAGCAAGAACTCTCGCTGCTGCTTCTGCCGCTGCTGTTTTTGTGCGTGTAGCTTCTCTCGCTGCTGCTGCTGATGCGTGAACCGACGTAATAACGGGGTTTTGCGTGGGGAATATTCCTCCCCGAGGTATCCGGAGCCGCTCTTTCAGAACACTTCAGCCGGGCCCTGTTTCTTGTACAGGCCGGATCGCAGACCAACTCGTTGTTCACTTGCTGTAAGTGTCCTTCTTTTTCTGCTCCTTTCTGTCTTCCCGTTTCCCCTTCAACTTCGCCGTTCCCCTCTTTTTCTCTTCTCTCTTCCTCAAAGAAAAACGCATCTGGGACGTGCGACCTGCCTAGAGAGACGTCTCCTGAAGCCTTCGCTGCAGCGGCAGAAGCAGCAGGCGGAGCTGCAGGAACTGCGGCAGCAAACTTAGCAGCGGGGAGAGGACGAGGAGAGGGCCGAGGAGAAGCAGCGGCAGAGGCTACAACAGCGATTGGCGGAAGAGGAGTATCGGCAAACGCCGCAGCCGCAGCAGCAGGACACACAGAAGAAGCAGCCGCAGCGTGGGCAGGCGAAATAGCAGCAATGTCGGCAGGGGGCAGAGCAGCTGCTGCAGCAGGGACAGCAGCAGCGGCATCAGAGCTAGGAAGAAAGCAGCCGTCATCATGCGCAGAGATGCCGCCGTCGAAAGAAGGCGACGCTGCCGCCGAAGAGGACTTCCCTGCGTGAAAAGGAGCAGAGGCTCTTGGCAGGGCTGCTGCTGCTGCAGCACTTCCGCGCCGCGGACACGTGGGCGAGTTGTCATTTCGCTGCGGAGCCGACGCTTCTCCACGTGCAGCTTCTTGCCTCTGCAGCAGCACCAGCAGCAGCCCACCCACACTCCACAGAAGAAGCGCCGCTCCTGAGCTCGCAGAATAAGAGAGCCGGCCTCGCGAACAACAGTTCCCAGATATATATATATATATATGTGTATAGGGAGATACAGATACACACAGGGAGAGCGACACAGATAAATAGATTGATAGGCGCAGATACGGATGGATATAGACAGACAAATAGGGAGCACAAGAGAGACACAGATACAGAGAGATATAAATAGATATACGTAGACAGATAGAAAAAAACGAAGTAGACATATAAGTAAGAACATAGTCACAGATAAATATACGTAGAGAGTATGATAGGAACGCACAGAAAAAGATAAACACAGAGACAGACAAGAAAAACAGAAATGTCCATGTGTCTCCACACGCAGCAGCGTAGAGTCACCATACACATGCGCACACATGCACAGATGCAACAGCAGGAGTACGCGTGTCGTAATGCAGCCCCCACGTATATATATATATGCGTCGGCCAATCTACCCAGGACCATACATGCATTTGTACATATATATATTATATATATGTATCGTAGAGATATATATATGTATATATATACACATACGTACGTCTACATGTACCATAAATATATATACGTGTATGTGTACGTACATTTGCTGTCTCTCTCTTTCTCACACACAAAGACAAACATACATGTGGAAATGTCTGGGTCTTCGATACACACATAAAGTAGCCACGTTGTATACATGTCATTGTTATACGTGGAGGAGGCCACCGACACGTGTATATATATGGATATGTATCATTTTCACGCGTGGAGACGGCTATGTACGCGTAAATATACATATCTATATATAAATCCAGACGCGCATATGCGCCCACTTGTACGCGTGTATGTGTTTGCATCTGTGGATATGGAGAGTAAGTCGCTGCAGGTTTATCTGTGGATATGTAGCATTTGTGCCTTCTCAGATGCCATCAGCAGTTTGCTGCGGGTGTGTACACGCTGCTCCTCCCGCTTCCATATTCTTCCCCTGTATATCCTGCATCCCCTTTTTTTGGTGCCTTGTCACGGCTGCTGCCGCTACTGCTGAATCTTCGGGTGCGACGCATAACGGCGTGAAGTCTTCTTTCTGTTTGTGAACGACGGGGCCCCCCGCGCGCCAGAGAGGCGTGTGCAGAGAGAGAAGGGAAGCTGCTTTGTTTGTTTTTTCTTATTTTTCTTGCACAAACCGAGCTGAAGCAAACCGTCTCCTTCGTGTGACACCGGGAGGGGAACATGCAAAAGAGTCGCCCTTTGCGATGTTTGTTTACGCCTCACCTGCGAAGAGCAGATTGCGAGCATGCCAAAAAAAAGAGGTACTGCTGGCGAGGTCGGCGCTGTTGCTGCTGCTGTCTGCTGCTGCGTCGGCGATGTAGCAGAAGCAGCAGCACAAAGGGCAGGACTCCAAGCGGCCGCTGCAGGAGCAGCTGCTGCGGGGAGCCCCACGTGACAGCCGGCAGCGGGCGAGGCGGTGGGAGCAACACGCAGTGCAGCAGGAGGAGTAGCTGCTGCAGCGACAGTCACGTGACGGCTAGCAGCGGGCGCGGTGATTGGCGCGGCAGCAAAACCAGCAGCAGGAGTGGCGGCGAAGGTAGCAGCAGGGACGGCAGCAAAGGTAGCAGCAGGAGCGGCAGCAAAGGTGTCAGCAGGAGCGACAGTAAAGCAAGCAACAGGAGCGGTAGCAAGCCCAGCAGCAGGAGCATCAGCAACGGCAGCAGCAGGGGCGGCAGCAAAGGCAGCAGGAGCGGCAGTAAAGGCAGCAGTCGGTAGAGAGGTCGGACCAGCAAGGAGACTGGCAGGAGGAGCAGCAGCAGGTGCAGCGGAGAGAGGAGCTCCAAAAGCAACAGCAGGACTTGGAATCGGGGCAGCAGGCAGAGGTGGTGTAGCAGACGCAGTAGGCTGGGCTGGGACTCGAGGAGCAGAGGCTGCAGGAGGAACAGCAGATGGACCGACGCAAAAGGCGCGGGTCTCAGGAGAAGCGGAGCGCGAAGTAGACGCTCTGGCTGCCGAACATGAAGAGGGCATTGCTGCGGCAACAGGAAAAGGTGGCGCTGTTGCTGCGAGGAAGCAGTCTCCAGACGCAGAGAGAAATTGAGGCGCTGCTGCTGAGACAACGTGAGACGGTGGTGCTGCAGTAGAACTGCCAGAATATGATCCTCCCATGTAACATGGGGTAGCAAGCGACAGAGAAGTCGGGACAGTTGCTGCTGCAGTAGCAGCTTTGAGGGGTAAAGTTGGCGCTGCGGGGAGAGGGGTTGCCGCTGCTGTTGCTGCGTCGTATTCGCAGCGCGTTGCTGCTGGTGGAAAGAAGTAACCTCCTGCCGACGGAAGAGCACAAGGAGAAGGTGGTGCTGCGGCTACGTAATACAACGTCGGTGCGGCGCTTGCGGCTGGCGCTGCTGTTGCTGGTGCTGGCTCCGCTGTTGCTGCTGCTGGCGCTGCTGCTGGCGGTGGTGGTCGTGGTGGGGCTGCTGCTGTTGGACGGGGTGGTGCTGTTGCTGATTCGACTGCTGCTGAAGCTGCTTCTCCTGCTGCTGCTGTTGCCGGGTGGGGTGCAGCCGCAGGGACAGCAATGGAAGGTGTTGCTGCTGCTGCTGCTGTGAGAGTGGACGGAGGTGCCGCTTCCCCGATTAGCGCGTAGTACGCACCGGTTGTCGGGATGGCCTTCGCGGGAGAAAAGAGATAAGGCGCCACTGCTGCAGTAGAAGAAGAAGAAGAAGAGAAAACAGAGGGGCAAGCGAGTGCTGCAGGAGAAACGAAAGAGACGCCTGGCGCAACGAAGTGAGCAGCTGCGGCTGACGTTGCAGCAAGTGTTGCTGCTGTCGCCGCGAGAGGATCGGTGGCAGCTGCTGTGAGCTGCTCTGGCAGGCCGTAAGCCGGCAACGTGGCGAAGCGCTGCTCTGTCGCTCCGTGTGTCGGAAGAGAAGCTGATCCTGCGGCAGCAGAACAACCCGCAGCAGAGCGCTCAGAAGTAAAAGTGTCACCACCTGCCCGAGACGCAGGTTCCCAGTCTCTTCCTCCGCCTGCTGTTGCTGGTCCTCCTGCTCCTGCTCTTGCTGCTGCTGTCCCTGCTGCTGCTGTCCCTGCTGCTGCTGAAGACAGCGGCGCAGCTGCTCGGGCGGCGGAAACCTGGGGGGCAGGGCGGTGGTCTGACGCGGTGACTGTTCTTCTCGCTGCTGCAGCTGGGCACGATCGGTCAGCAGCGGGGAAAGCAGCTGAACGCGTGGCTGCGGCAACGGCTGGGCGGGGGTGAGAAAGCGCGGCAGAAGAGGGCAGAGGAGGAGGAAGGACAGCAGCCCCAGGGGCTTGCGGAGACGCAGACCAAATACGTGGTAGTCCACTCGTGGGAGGGAGACCCAGGCTTCGGATACAGGAGCTGCCGCATCCACGAGAAAATGCGCCGTCGCGATCCTGGAGCAGCTGGCGCTGCTGCTGCGTGATATTGACGACTCGTACCTGCGGGGGATGTTGCGGTTGCCAGGTAGCAGCAGCGGCGGGAGACGCAGAAGTTTCAGCAGCAGCAAGACAGGTAAAAGAGGCAGCTGC
This sequence comes from Sarcocystis neurona, assembly GCA_000727475.1. Taxonomy (NCBI): domain Eukaryota; phylum Apicomplexa; class Conoidasida; order Eucoccidiorida; family Sarcocystidae; genus Sarcocystis; species Sarcocystis neurona. The sequence continues at coordinate 349,689 of KL647315.1, read as the reverse complement.
CGCGGTTGGTAACACGTGCGTCTTTTCCTTGCGAGTCTCCCCTGCGGCTGTGGTTGCTGGCGCTTGAGCGCGAGCAAAGGCTCCGAAGGCACGTGCGCTGTGGCGGTGACTCCCCTTGTCTTGCTGCTGCTGCAGCAGCTGCTGCGTGTCGCCGCTGTCTCGGCGTTGCACGTGCCTGCCCACGGGTATTCCTCGAAAAGGCAGAAGCAGAGTAGAGATGAAAGGAGGAAAGGAAGAAGGAGGAAGCGATGCAAAGGCTTGTGGCTCTCTGCCTTCTGGTGCATGCGGTGGAGACGCGGCGGAGAACCGCCGTCTTCCACGGGCTCTGTCAGAGAGACACGCGTCTCCCGCTGAAACGTCCTCCCAAGTCCCGGAGACGCGAAGGACGCCTGCAGGAGCGGCCGCAGAGACAGCAGCAGCAAAGCAAGATACACACTAACAGGGCAGACACTCCACTAGAAGCTGGGGCCTTCTGGCAGGCCGAAGAGAGAAGCAAGTTCTACTTTAACGAAGATGATATGGACGTGGGAGAAAAGGAAAACAGAGGCCGGATAACCAGAGACGCGAGAGAAAGACAGCAGGAGCCGCAGTGTCCAGCAAAGGCGGAGGGAAAGCACCAACAGACACAGACCCCGGAGAAAAGGGCGAGAGCGGAAGTGGCAGCTGCAGAAGGACGCTTCGCTTGCTTGGGCGCAGCAGACGCGCGCGTCAGTGCATAGAGCAGCAGCGGCAGGAGGTGAAGAGAAGGCGTGAGGCGTGTATACCGGAGTCTGTCTCCGCCACACAGTCGAGCGCAGTCATACAAGTTGCACCAGCAGGCGCAGCAGCAGGGGGTATTCGGCTTCAAACGTCTCAGCAGAAAACCAGCAGACAGACCCAGCAGGGGGCGAAACGCAGAGAAACGCGTCCCTCGCACTTGTCGTTTGTGCGAGACAGAGACCGGAGCACACTCTGCGGCCGAGAGACACGCCGGAGGACCGGAGCTGCAGCAGGGAGACATCAGCTTCGGAGGAGACACCCGCCGTTCCGAAGGGCAGAAGCCATGCGAAGTGCATACGAAGACGAGGGAGAGACAGCGGAGACGCAGCAGGGCCAAACGAGGCGAGGAGGAGGAGGAAGACCAGATCAGCAGCAGCAGCAGTTGTAGCAGGGAGGAGGGAGAGGGACACAACGCACCGTTGCCGACGTCTGCGGGATGCCAGAAAGGAGACGCGCGAGCTGAATACTGCGTTGTGGACCCAGCGAGTCGCCGCCTTCCGGGCTGCTGCCTCTCCTCCTTCAGCACTTCCACCAGGAAACGTCGATGCCGCAGACCGCTTAAAATGTAGAGCACTGCAGAAGTGCGGGAAGCCTCGAGGAGTCTCCAGCAGGCGCCAGGCGCTGCGGACAGCAGCTGCAAGCATGCAGGTCACCCAAGGCCCCACTCCTGTGTGTACACACTTCACTACGGTTATGACAGGTCGAAGGCAGAGAGACGTGTAGACGCTGTAGATAATGCAGCAGCCGCAGCAGCAACACAGCATTCTCAGAGATGCTTGAGAAGGATACGGCGGGTCGAAGGCAAGAACTCACACCCCGCAGGTTCTCCTGCTTTCAACCTTTTCTCTCAGGAGACGGGACCGCTGTGTACACGCACGCATAGGACAGTCGACTGGACACAAGGAGAAAGCGACCTTCCGCCCGGGCCTTACTCGTCTGCTTGCCGGCGGAGAGGAAGAATTATAGAGACTACTTTGGATCCTTTCTCTGTGTTTCACACGCTCAATGTATAGACCCCCACTTATGACCCCGAGGAACGACAGCTACTCTAAATACTTCCGCTTGCTCTGGTGAAGACGCGCTCACACACACACACACACACAGAGACAGCCGCACTATTTCGTGCTTGCGAGTGTGGGCCCACGTGGAAGAACGCACCGACGACAGCTGCTGAGGCTCGGCAAGGTACTTCTGCATGCGCAAAGCAGGGCCAGAGCAGCTCCTTCTCAAAGTCCCCTTCTCTACAATATGGACAAAGAGCGAGAGGGGGACGCCGTCTCAGAGGAAGCGAGTTTGAGAAGCACCTACTTCGACGGGGAGACAGAGAGACAAGCCGAGCCCCATATGAAAAATGCAAGTCCACTTAGAGGATTGCACACGATACGTGTGACGCGTTCCCCTCTTTTACAGCGAGACGCACAAGTAACTGAAGCTAAGATAGTAGATACGCGTCTTCCCAGGAGAGAGACGTAGGAAAGCTGTTGAAGCCGGGGGGAGGGGGATAAAGCAAGTCGACAAGAATCCTTTCAAACTTGCCAAACAGTTAGCAAGAAGCGGGCGTATGTGGTCGGACGCGGGTTATTGCCTTGCAGCCTATCTCGCCCCACGTGCCTGGCTTTCTCTTTGTCTGGCCGTATACACGTCGTACGCCGATGTATCCAGTCACATACATCTGTCCACGGAAGTCCATATACATACACACACACTCTTCCTCCGGAGTAGTAGATCTCTCTGTTTCTGCAGCCGTTGTCCTATTCTCTCTCTGCCTTGTTTTGTCTCTCCACCACACATGCATAGACTTCTGTAGTGTCCTTCTCGTTCTGTCCTTGTGCATGTGTTTGTGCCTGCGTATATGGAGAGAGAGATATATATATGCATGTCAAAGTCGCTGCTTCTGTGAGGCAAGGCTTCTCTAGAACCACTGCGGCTTCTCTGTAGAGAAACTGCTGCGACGTGTGTCTCCCCGGGAGGCCGGCAGCGGACACGCCGGCGTGGAGACGCACGCAGCCCGGTCGCCGAGGGAGCGCCTGCAGCAGGAGAAGACAACCGCACCTTGCGCCGAGACGCTTCCAGGTCCTGCTCGAGCGCAGCAACTTTCGAGCGCACTTCTTCCTCTGACAGTCGCCACCACTGGGCCTGTCTCGTCTCCAACAGAGACGCGGAGACAAGCCGCTGCTTCGCTGCTGTCTCCTGCAGCACCTGCAGGAGCTGCTTCCTTTGCTGGTACTGCTCCAACAGGACGCGGTGAATGCTATGCAGCCGGCTCCTATCGGCAGGCCACGCGCCAGCAAGCGGACACACACACACGCGCACACACACACAGCAGCAGCAGCAACAACGACACTACCTATGTGCAAGACCTTCCGTCTCACAGAGACGCTCCAACGTGGAACGAATATGTGGCATACATACAACAATACTGCTTGGCAAATGACTATAGAGAGGGAGACGGAGAACAGGCTGTGTCAGACGTATGCGTATATATATGTATATGTACCACAGTTTCATACAGCGTGGGAAGAACGGTATCCTCCTGCTGCGTAGAAGGCCTACAAACTTCTTAGAGAGGAAAAGTCGAGCTGTTGCAGATAGCCCACAAACGAGGACACCCACACACATAAACAGCATTCCAGACACATACACATATGTGAAGGTAAAGAGAGGCAGTGAGAGAAGTGAGGATCGTAGACAGCACCCACAAACAGAGGGAGACGGAAGCACATATGTTGGTGTAGATGGCTGAACACATAAATAATAACTGGGAAGGAGAAAGACCTCTCAAAGCTTTAGACGGAACCGTCGAAGGGCCAACGTTCTTGGCTCGTTCGCTTGATAGGCCCGCGCACTGCAGCAGAGTCGAATATATGCCGCCTTATATAGCCAGATGTCTGTGGATGGGGACGCTACGTTTCTACACGCCTCCCGAACGGCCGGGGTGTGCGAGCGGGCGCGTGGCAGCCGATTCAAGCGTCTGCTCCCCAGCAGCGTAGCCCCCATGACTTTCACGTCGTACGGAAGAAGCTGCCAGAAGCGTCGCAGGGGTGGCCGGTAAACTTTTAACCGCGGAAGCACTTTATCGACCGATGTGAATGAAGGAGAAACGGTTCGATGGGTGTGAATGAAGCAAAAACGGTTGGGTGGGTGGGAAGGAAGGAAAACAGGTTCGACGTATCGACGTACGTCCGCTGAAAAAGTATTTTCGTCTGCTCGGGTGGCTCACTCTTCTGGAGCAAGTCGTTTCTGCTTGACTTGCTTAACAACGCCGGAAAAGGGCGCCGTCTTCTGCAGCACAGACAGGGAGACAGGGAGGTTCTCCGCAGACGCGTCGGCTGTCGCGATGACACACAGATTCGCATCTGCCACGAACTCGCGATTCAGCAAACGATCGAGCGTCTCGTCTCCTCTGTGGACGTCTCTCTCCTCCTCTTCCTCGCGGCTTCTGTGCAGGACTTCTGAAGCAGCAACACAGGCACATCTTCGCGTAGCGTCGAACTAGCGACGTACGTCCATCAACAAAAGAGTTCCTCGGCTGGGGGACATCCGGGGCGAGCCCTATACTGCTGAACAGCGAGAAGTGACACGTGCGGCCCCCTCTTTAGAGCAGCTCTTCCTCGATATTTGTACCATGGGTGCACACGTGGGCGCGTGACGGTTGCTGCTGCCTGAGCTGCACGTGACAGGGAGAGACGCGAGGCGACGAGGAGAGAGAGCCAACGAAAAAGACGAGGCGCACGTCAGTAAATTAGGAGATTAATTTATTTTCGGACAGAGGAGACCTGTGTCGAAGCAGGACGCAGTACACGAGTTGATGGCAGAGAAAGAGACGCCGTAGTGTCGCGGAAGCATGCGGAGCTCCTGGAGACGCGACAAACAAAAACTTCGAAGACATCTACAGCAGGATATTTACACAGGGCGCATGCGTCTGTTTTCCCGTCTCTTTCTATCCATCTACGTATATGTACTACATGTATCTGTGCGTATAAATCTGGTGTAAATACGTCTCAGTGTGCACGCGTGTATGTACGTATTCGCGCCTATACATATAATATGCGTATATATATATACACATATACATGTTATGTGGATAGGTATATGTTATGTACACATGTGCTCGCGTGTGTGGGTCTATATGTATATATATGTATATACCGTGTGGGTGTGTATGTATACTGGCATTATATAGACAAATGCATGTGTGTGTGTGTGTGGAAGGGGGGGGGGGAAGGTTGTATGTGTGTGTGTGTGTGTCTCTCTCTCTTTATATATATATATTATGTTGATGTGTATGTATACTGGAGGTTGTATAGACAAATGCGTGGGTGTGTGCGTGGGTGTATAAGCATGTGTCTCTCTCTATAGATGCATGTATTATATGAATATGTATGTGTATAGGATGTTACATACACATGTGCTTGTGGGGGTGTATATGTCTCTCTCTCTTTCTATATATATACACATGTATGTTTTGTCGATACATATATGAATGTTGGGGGTTATCCGGACAAATGCATGCGCATGTGTGGGTCTATACGTATGTGTCTATGTGTATGTGTCTCTCTGTGTACACACGTATATATTTATGGGAACACAAATGCATGTGCTACGTGGACGCCTACGAATGTAGAGGTAAATATGCAGGACGACGGGCCGTATGTCTCTCTGCTGTTTTTCTTCGTTTACACCGTCATAAGGACGCTAAATGACTTCTTCTGTCTGTGTGTTTGCCTTTGCGTAGTCTTGCTGTCGCTCTGCTAGAAGATCTGCGAGGAGAAGAAACGAAAGTCTACTACTACCTAGTTAAATCTGCTTTCCTTCACTCCGACTCAGGCCTACGGTTCAAAGAAGAAACGGCGGTCGCGTCGAGACCTTCCAAGACGACGAACAAAATTTTTGCTTCAGTAATTTCTACTGCCTCTGCTGTTGCTGTCTCTGGCTGCTCATCAACGTCGCTACTCTCTGTCGCTTTCTGCGTCGCCGGGCATTCTTCTTCGCCGCCTTCACGACCTCCTGCTGCCTCTCCTTCGGCTGCCCCTCCTCCTCCTGCTGCTGCTGCTTTTCCTCGTCCCCACTGACTTCTTCTTTCTCGTCCCGAGGCGGACGCGGCACTGACGGCGCGCGCTGCTGCCCTTCCCACGGCTGCTGCTGCCGTCGTTGTCGCCTTCTCTACAGTGATAGACAAAATGCTGCAGCTCGGCGTCGCCAGCAGCAAATCCCGCGCCTTTTTCACCGCCGCTGCCCTACAGCGACACGCAGGCAACTCATCTGGACGGCATCAAAGACTTGCAATAAGACACCAAGAGACACAGAGGAAGACACCACAGACAGAGACGCAGGTCCCAACCTCAACAAGCAGGAAAAGAGAGAGAGACAGAGAAGAAGAGAGAGAGACACAGAGAAAGACAGCGAAATAGAGAAACACAGAGAGACGTATGTGTATGATGGGCGGATACTGCTGTGGACGTGTTTGTGCGTCTGATTACCACCGGACTTGCCTGCAATGTTTCCACGTGGATCACCGAAAGTGTAAGTCCATATAAATACATGCAAATACTTAGCAACACGTGTCCACCCGCCGTCCAGACAGCCAGTCATTCAGACAAACGCGCGGCAAATAGTCTGCCTAGACTCAAACCAAGCGAAGCTCTTTACGACGTCATCCGCATACGGCTGTACGCAGTGCACGAGGCCCAGAGGTGTTCAGGTGTGGGGTGCTTCTTTCTGTGTGTACTTTTCTCTCTTCCCTGTATGTCTACACATACAAGTGTCTACACATACAGTAGAGAGACACATATCTCTTTGAGAAATACGTTGAAAGAACTCTCTAAGAAGGACGCACGTCTGCGTGGTTTTCTGCCCCCTCAACGGACCGCCAAACATATTCGTGAAAAGACTGTCCTCTCACCGGAAGCTTTTCAGCTGCCGTTGAAAACTACCGAACCTACATACACATACATATATACATATGTATATATATATATGTATGTATATTATAAGCAGAAGACACTTTGCAGCATACATACATGTATGTATAGATATTCTGTGTAACACAGACTGTAGGATATCTATTCTTTTAATGTGGGGACTAAAGAGGTGCACACACACTCACACACACTCACCCACACATATACACATATACATACACATATACATACGTATATACTTGCCTAGATAAGACGGAACACTGCAACAGGCACGTGCGTTTCCTTTGACTTGACGCGTCAACACAGAAACAATCTCCAACGCTTCAGAAGCGCCAGCCGGGACGAGTTCTCATTTACGGAAGGCCACAGAACAGACATATCTGCGCATGTTCATCTTTCGTCTGCACATGGCGCGCGGCTGGTCTCAGGATGGCCGGGTAGGTGTGGATACATCTCTCTCTGTTTCCCTCCGAATACTCTCAGTTGCAACAACTTCCCTGCAAAGAGAAATCTACTTTTGCCTGTAGCCAAGACAGATGCGTGGACGACTCTATACGTAAACCCTTCGACACCCCGATGTTTTACATGCGCAGAGACGGCCACAGATTCATAGAGAGAGAGAGGCATCACTTCCGGCATATATATACACATAAGCGTATATCTGTGCACGTACAACTTTCGGCGCGGGTCTGCGTCAGACACCGATGTATATATACACATGCGATCCTTTCTGTCTGTTTCGTTGTCTACGGGCACCTACGTTTATACCTCTCTCTGTCTGTCTACGTGCAGCTCCATCAATGTACATATGTATATGTTTCCCTATCGACATCTCTCTGTTCCGCTCTGTGTGGATAGTTCTGGATTCGACTGCGTTTACTTTGCGAGGAGAGGAAGCGCCTCTGCAGTAGACGTGATATCTGCTTCGCTAAGGCCAGCGACGGCAAAGGTTTTGCTGCTGTGTACGCGCTGCAGGACCAGCGTTGGGAAGGTGTCGGTGATGCGGAGGCCGTTGCTGCAGCAGTGCAAGAGATCCACCACCATTCCTTGTCTGATTTCTACAAGCGAGCAGCGCACGGCGAACTCGTAGTCCCGCGTCCTCCATGTGGCGTTTCCACCCGGACTGTTCCACGGCAGCAGAGACGGCGTCTCCGTCTCCGGCTTGTCGCGCTCGCTGTCTTCGTCCTTGTAAGAAGCAATGTGACTGAACAGGTCCTGCAGCGCCAGGAAACTCAGGCCCGGATGATCTAGGGTTCCGAAGCAGCAGAAGCTCTTCCCGCTGTTAACGGCGCCCTGCAGCACCACGACGCTGCTCACTCCCTACACATCACAGCCACAGCAGCATGCGCGCCCGTACATATGTACACACATGTACATACACGTCCCGCCATACACATATATATATAGATATACCCACGTCGCGCCATATATATATATATATACACCCACGTCGAGCTATATATATGTATATACACGTCGCGCTTTTGTCCTTGAGGCGGGTCCATGTTTCAACAGAAGTTCTTCGTATATTTTACACATATATGAATGTCAACAGAAAATATATTGGTGTTCATGTGCAGACATCTCGCTATGTGTACACTGCTGTAGAAATCTTGCAAAGTCGGGGGCAATCTTAAGACAAGCACTCAACCATGGCCTTTCTACTCAGACAGGGCTCAACGTCTGCTCCAGAGGAACAGGTCTCTCTCCTGCAGTTTCAAGCTACAGGTATGTACACACACATAGAGAGAGAGCGAGCCGGAAAGATTTATCCGTTTGTGTTTTTATATCTCTAGCTTCTCTCTCTCTGTATATATATATAGATACGTGTCCCTCTTGGGAACATTTGAGCTGCATGCGTCCCGCGTGAATAACCATTCTTTTCTCCTCTGTCTGTCTCTCCCTGTGCTGCAAAGCTGCCCGCGTACCGCAGAACATCACCTCTACCGTATTCCGGTGTACACTAAACACATGTATACACGAGATAGACATACGTTTATATATCGATATAAATGTGTGTATGTATATGTAATTGCATATATATATATATACATGTACACAGACAAATTTATGTGCATTTATATGTACATATACATGTATGGAGTTACACGTGTGTGCGAAACATACGTATGTGTATAGCGGAAATACAGAGACACAAGGATAAAAACAGATATATATACATATATAGGGTGACATATATATATATATACATATGTGTATGTGTATACACGCATGTTTGAAGCCTGCATTTGGAAGAAACAGATTGTAGTGAGAGCGTTACGGTGTGCGTTTGCTGCACGTGTCAGAGGAGCGCAGAGGAAGATGCACCGTCGCTCTGTCGCTTTTTCTGTTTGACCATCCCACACAAAGAAAAGCCACTACTGCAGGAGGACCCTTCTTTCCTCTCGTTTCCGTTTCCCTCATATAAATACTAACCCTCCCACGCAACAGACCCTAACACATATTGACACACACACACGCACACACACACAGCGCTTCATCTCTCTCCACCAGTTTCTTCTGCTGTCTCATTTTTCCTTGTATTCACAAGAAGATGCGTCGACAAAGAAGGCAGTTGTCGCGGAGACTTTTTCTTTGAGCGCACTTCGCACTGGTGAACGTTGTAGAGAGACGTTTCTCCTTTGTAGAATGATCAGTCAGTTACTGAGACCTTTTTCTCAAGACAAAAAACGCGCCATTTCTCCGAGCGTTCCTCTGTTATCCTCTCTAGGCGACGAAGCACGCTCAGAACTTGTTTTTTATCCGAAAGGACACACTGCGCGAGGTCATCTTGCGCACGTTGTTTGTTTCGTTCGCTAGACGAGGAACGCAGCAGCTATTTCTCTTCTCGTTTCTTCCCAGCTGATTCCTCGAGACAGCTACACATGAATGCTGCTCTTCCTTACCTCTGACAGCTGAATGACAAACGGCTGAACTGTGCGGACGTAGAGGGTCGAAGTGTCCACTTTTTCTCCGAAGACTCTGCACGCACAGACTTTTAGACAGTGCAAGGATGTGTGCATATGTTCTGAATGTCTACCTGTTTTTTTTGTCTTTTCTCCACAAAATTGCGACCCAAATGTCAGACATCAACAGTTCCCGCAATAGGCGTCGCGTCGCCGTACACATACGGAAGGTGCACTGGCACAATATATATCACGCCTACACAACAAAAGACATTGGCACGCATATACATGTGTGTATGTGCCGATACACATATACGTGCTTATACAGATGTGCACACCTATTTACATAGTTATGCAGACGTGCGCGTGGTGTGTTACCACTGCTGTGAAGGAGAATGCATATACGGGCCAGCGTATCTGCGTACAGCTCCCCATAGATGCGTAAAGATAAAAGGAGAGAGACAACAGACATATTCGTGGGTAGACACGTGCATGCACGGATACACATAAAAACAGGTACTTAAACGTAAACACACATACATACATAGGTAGATCACAATGTGCACGAACACACGCGTAAAGTGTATACATCCCACGCATTTGTATGCATAAACGTACATGCTTGCAATGGTCTGTGTGCGTTTCTCTCTCCCTCCTTATATACATACGAGTACGTGTGCATGTGGGTGTGTCTGTGCGTCTGTGTGTCAACATCCATTTAGGTATATATTGTCAATGTAGAGGAGCTGCGTGTACGCGGCAAAACAGGAGGACCTGGGCTCACTAGAGGCCGAGAAAAAGCAAGTGACCTTCAACCGAGGCTAAGGGGTGAAGCAAATGTACACATATTTGGGTTTTGATAGTTGTGTGTGCTTGCGTACACACACCCACAGATTGCCGTAGGGACGGCTCTACATAGCTTGAAACAGTAGTGGAAGCAAACAGTGAGTATGCGATCCCTGTCACACGGAAAAAAGGAAAGTTTTTACGGGCAGGGGGTTACTCTACGCATGAAGCAGAGATATGAATAAATGAAGTCGTTGCCTAGCAGGCGCCTCTGCACGCACGCTCACGTTGTCGACATGGACCTTGACGCTCTCTCGTGTATAACTGAAGTTTTCAGAGAAGGGGGTGAAAATGGCACAAGGCACGCCACAAAGGCTCTGGAGGAGAGAGTAGATTTTGCCAGGAACGCACAAACACACATATATTTATATAACGTGCAAAGCCATACCAACAGCCTATGAAATATGTATCCATATGTACGTGTGTGTACCACATACCGTACGGTGTATGCGTACGTATAGGCTCGGCAACTACAGTACACACTGCATACTCCCAGAGAACGGGATGGACTTCTGTCACGTAAAAACACTGCTTAATAAACACCTATTACACAGCCAGATTCAGATAGATAAAAGTTTGTGGCCCTCGAGAGGGACACAGGGCGCCAGTGAAATACCTGCAGACCAGAAACAACAGACGTATACACAGAGCTACCGTACATTGACGAACAGATAGAGACTTCGACGGGCAAACCACACAGCGAATTGCTTGAAACACGCAAAAAGAAGAGATGTTTAATTGCAAAGACTACTCGACACGCAAGTGCAGACAGACAGCACTATATATTCAGCCACATCCAAGCATAGCTGCCACAGTGAACACGCAGAAGTATGCAAACTGTGCGAGGAGGACAAGAGTAGACGCTCGCAACAGTATTGACGCTGCCTCGGACACTGTCGCATCTCTGCTGTCGCTCTGGCAGCGCCTGGTCACTAACCGGCACAGACATACTACGAAGTGAGACACGTATTGTTTGCAAGAAACCAGGAAAGAAGAAGCGTCTTTACATCTCCAGTGACCTCGGCGAGATGTTTAGACGCATCTACTACTACGTACAGCCAAAGTGTTACAACACAGATCTACCCTTTGCAACCTGCACGGAAGAGAGCACGCACACTAATGGAGAAAATGACTTACACATATCATAGTACACACAAACTGAAGACACCGGTGTACTCTACACCAAGACACACATATATGTATATGTACGCGTCGTCGTCCATCTCCTTCTCGCTGGTTGTATGCGTATCTCTCTTATCTCTTACCTCCGTCCGTGTTCCTGTGTCTCCCCCTGTCCACGTGTTTCTCGCTGCACTTTTACATATCTCTGTTCATCTTTTTGCCGCTCCCCATATCGAAATACATTTCTGTCCATCTCTTCCTCGCTACATGTATAACTATCTCCCTCTTTACCTTTTTTTCGCTCGCATCATAGACACATACGCGTTTGTGTAGGTGCGCAAGCAGTTTGAGAAACGGTCGGTATTCTACCCTTACCCGCCATTGAAGGTAAGTTCAAGTAGCTGCTTTCCTTTTCTGTCTGTACACTCTAGTTCATCGTCTTCAGAAAAAGTGGAGAATTCCTCCTCCTGCCACGTAGAAGGTACGGTGCTGTGCGTTCCCCTTGCAACGGCCGAGGGATCAACAATAGCGAGGGAGTGCGCGTCGATGATGCCAAAGCAGCTAGTGCTGCCGCTTCGTCCGACTATATCTGCGGGTAGCGGCCGCAGACGGACAGCAGCTTTCACGTGCACGTCCAATGGTGCTGCTAGTCCTCCGTTACCTGCTGCCCGATCGTCTACCCTTCCTGCTGCGGATGGCGCCATGCTACACGGCAGTGGAGCAGCTGCGTTCTGAGGAGGTAAATTCAAAGGAAAACACCCACAACAGAAGCCTTCTTGCGGAAGATTAAACGAACAACCCACAACAAGCAGCTTGTCATTGTGCACACGGAAACAGTTGCACGGCCACAGGAGTTGCAAGAACACAAGAATTCCGCAGCACTTACTAACGGCAGCAGCCTCTCGAAACGAAAACCGAGAAGAGACGCTTGCACAAGTGTACAGAAACATACGCATGAGTGGCTAAGATTGGAAAGGATGCTGTTCGGGCTCGCGCACCCCTAGTAAGTTTTATAAGAAGAGGAGGTGTCTCATCCAAATCTCTAGTTATTAAAGCATTCAGCCTCGCGTGGATTCGAAAAGCGGAGAGAGTCACGCTGAGTCATGGTTTTGAGTATGCACGTATACGCAAGCATGGCCACACACCTGACCGCGGTCGGTGGGCAGCACTCGCGGACACAGGAGTAAACTGACGAAGCGCTTGTGGCTGCTGTCTACATCCGTACGTAACTGCATGGACGCGTCAAAGAGAGTGCTGCGCCCGCGTGCACTTGCCCGTAATTCACGACGTACACGCCACGCCGCCGATCCAGGTCACCACAGTCTTGCTACGTAAAACGGTTACAATTGCGCTGCGGCTAGAGAGGAACCAAAGACAGAGAGTTACCTCACGAGGTAGTCCTTCCAGGGACGCATTCCTTGCGGTCCTGCTGTTCTGTGTGTGCACGCCACCCTGCGCGCCCTAGTCGAAAAGACGCAATGCCGGAAAGCGGGTGAGCCTCTACGGCTTCCCAGTGAATTTTTGAACACAACGCTACGACGTCGAAAGGGGTAAAGGTTTGCAAAATACAAGTCAAGAGTTCTTATACACGCGCTAGCGAAAACTCCTTAAAAGCGTCTCCAAACGTATGTATTCCTGCCATGTCAAAAGCGTAGAGTCACGAGGAGCGTGTGCAAACAGGTTTCTACCGGGCAGCAGGTGGGAAGATGAATGTGTAGAGCACGTTTATACCAGAGAAGCGAGAACGTCTGTACAGCGCGCATAAAGTGCACATTTAGATATATGTCAATTTTTGTGCCCGAGCCGCGCAGCCGCGGAAAATGGTGGACAATTTAGGACCTGCTATTTACCTCGATCACATTTATGAACTCTCACGCTGAACCACAAAGCCGTATTCATCCTTGTGCTCCTGTAAGCCTGTTGTCCACTTAGAGCGACAACAACGCACCGTGGAGAAATAATCTACGGAAAAGGACACTCAGAAATACGGATAGCCCTGTGTATCCCGCAGACCGATGAGGTGCATCATTAGGGCCAGAACGAATGCGGCACATGATAAGATGCAGAATGCTGGTAGCATCTCAAGACATGCGCTACTGCACTGTCGAATCTGCGAGGGTAATTTGTTGTTAAAGGTACTTTCGAAGGAAAAGCTCATTTGATGTGAAGGAGGGTAGTTGAAAACTTGCTCTTCTGGTCGCAACGCCCTCTGAAGGCGAATTGAATATACCTGTACACACTTCCGAAATTCTGCTCGCTTCAGAGGCCGGCCGACTCTATACACGTACATGTTCGTGACTCAGATACGCGTAGGGTGGCACACAGAGCAAGAGTTTTCCAAACGACCTCGTACTTGATAACTTCATAAGCCTCCGCGCCAGGATGGGGTTTCGACTCATTTCACGTACATCCTCGAGATTCAGACACGCGTAAGCTTGCACAGACAGCAAAAGTTCCAGGAACGACATTGTATCTGATACGTATTCTTAGGCTTCCGCGCCAGTACGAAGTTTCAGCAGACGACCTAGATACTAAATGCCCTCCACAAAAGTGTACGTATGAAGTGGTGAAAAGCGAGCTACTAGTGTTGACAGAATTCATTTGAGATGGCATCTACAAAGCGACAAACCAAGAGGGAGCATTGACTTGAAACGACGGAGTGCCGAGTGGTGCGAGACGACAGAGCTCCGCCAAAGGCAACTGTTAATACGCGCAGAGTGGTATGAGACGACCGATTTCCACCAAAGACAACACCTGAACACGTCTCCGCTTCGAAGTCCCCACGAACGCCATCACGCCCAAGTTTGCACGCACCTCTTCGCTGTCACAAGCCACCTGTGTCTTCTCGCAAAGCAAACAGCGTGGCGTAGAACGACTGCGAACGCCGTGCGTTCGCAAACGTGGAGACACATGTGCACCGAGTACTCCACAGGGAAAAGACCTTGTAGCTGTAGCCAATGTCGGAGAACAGTCGCAAAACGAAAGAGGAAGAAGATAATACTTTGGAGAGAGAGAGGCGAAGTTTAGGCAGCTGAAAACGAAGACGAGTGCATGATTCCGTGGCTGCTACGGAAGACAAGTGTCGTGCGATTGTAGACATCCTCAGGTCGGGGAGGGCACGGCTAGCCGCAACGCCTGTGTGTACGTACGCCTGGAACAACGCCGCGTGCGCACGTCGCACGTGACACTGGACCGGTTGCTCTTCGACACATGCCGACCATGCCAACCGCAGAAGCTGTGAAGTCCAGCAAAGCTAGAAGAACGAAGAGGTCGAGGTTTGCCGGCGGACGCATACGGGCGCGCAGGTATACTAAATGTCTTTGGATTTTTGACAGTTCCTGTATCAGAACGGCTTCGAAGTACTGTGACATCGGACGAATTAACACGACTGTTCGGGAAGACAGATGATCGCTATCACCAAGCATGCAAAGGTCCCCCCAAAACAAAATGTTTTTAAATTGCGATTTCATGTTTTTTGGGGGGGGGCTTCTTCAAGCGGTTGATGTTTAGCTGAGTACCGACAGAACAAGTAAACAGGCCGTCTTCCCCCCAGAGCGTCTCTTGACCCCTCGTGCCCCTTTTCGATCGAATATCCCACTCAACGTTACCGTTGTATTGTGGCAGGACGAGGATGGGAATGTTCGCCTTTCTTGGAAACTGAAGGGCAACTTCTCCGTCAACTCCTGGTCGTGTAGGACCTCGGCGACGTCCTGCACTCTTCAGCAATCAACGGCACACATCAAGACGTATCGTACAAACCGCATATCTCTTCTTGCCAGGGGCGACGACCCTCCTTACCGTGGGCGCCGTGGTGTTTGAGCACCATTTTGAAGCGAAGCTGGTGGCTCTGTGTTAAGCGCACGCATGCCCCTTTTGCGTATGATGTCTCACGTCTGCAGCGGAATTTCCTGTCAAACGGAAAGCCGTCTTTCACGGTGAATTCCCCACAGTGTCACCGTCCTTTCCTCTTTCTTCACTCTTGGGATCGTACAGACGGGAGGTCTCTTTTGGTGTGCTACAAGCTCTATTTGCATGGTGCATATGACGTTGATAATGCGGTATTTAAAGTCCACACCTACCTGTCCGCTACCTACCCTGAAGCACGGGAGGAGCTTGTTGTCTGACCGGAGGACCAGCTCACCGAGCACATGTGGCCTTAACTCTCTGCTGGTTCCCTTTTTGCTGCCATATACGAGGCAGTACTTTCCCATTCACCGGGCATTCCGCACCAGAAATGTCTTTTTCCGAATCAGATTCCTGTCCCCACGGGGCAGCGTATCAGCGCATCATTGCAGTTGTCTCACCACATTGTAAGTTTTCGACAGCTTTCGTGCACCTACTTGACAGAGTATCCGGGTGAGTAACCAACCGACCGACGTAGTCCTTCTAGCTAGTGCGCGGTCGCGCTCACCGACACGTTTCAAGCTGACTTCATAAACGATGTGCACGCTACCTCAAAATGTATTTGTTCGCCGCCGTTGGAGAGCAGTCAGAGGTCGCTCGTGCCACAGAACAGTGGTACAAACGCGCTGGAATGGAGTGCGCCCTGTGCAGAGTTTTTCCTCCTTGTGTTACTTTAGAACGGGCATCCTTCGCCGAGAGATAGTAAATAATACAGCAAAGCCAGCTGCGCCGAACAGTCGACCAAAGCTGTTTTCCATTTTCTAACCGCACTTTTTTTTCCGTCTGTTCCCATACATGACATATCAGCTTCTCTCTTCCTCCCCTTGTCTTCACCAGGTGTCTTCTGTGCTCCGGCAACGAGGAGAATCTTCTGTGCACTCGGTCTGCCAATGTTTGTAGCGTGTAACAGCGTCGATAAGTACAAACGCAGATGTCGGTTGAAATTCAGAGATCGGGTAACCGGGCTTGTACATGTACCTGTCAGCTCGAGGCGTCAAAATCGGCGCTTAAGCCTACCTCGGTGCCCCTCGTGGAGAGCTCGTCTTCCGCTTACCAGGTCGAACTCTCTCACGATGAAGTTGTCAATGAAATGGGTGACTTTGCTGCTGCTGGTGATGCAGACAGTAGCGAGTGTCATGATGATTCGCCTCGCGTCGGTCCAGTATGTGGGTCTGTCTAACACAGGAGAAGCAGCAGGCGGAAAAGCAGATGGCTCCCCGGTTCGCTTTCTCAAGACGACGGTGGTTGCCTTGGCGGAGGTCTTCAAGTTTGTTGCGAGCTTCGTAGTTCTTTGGGCCGAAACGGGCTTCACCCACCCAGTTGAAACGCTGACGCGTTTGCGTTCCTGTTTGTTCGCACGCCCCGTAGATACACTGAAACTGGGGGTGCCAGCATTGCTGTATACGTTGCAGAATAACTTGGTGTTTGTGGCTCTAGCCAATCTCTCCGGCGCCGTGTACCAAGTGACGTACCAGTTCAAGATTTTAACCACGGCAGTGCTCTCGGTGCTCATTTTGGGCAAGCGCCTGTCCTCCGGCAAGTGGACTTCGCTGATGCTGCTGACTTTGGGGGTCATCCTGATTCAACTCGCTACACTGCGGACTCCTTGGCAGGCTCCGCAGGCCGCCGAGACCCGAGGGCTAAAAAACGTAGACTTGCGGAAACCCGTCACGTCTGTTGCTGCTGGTGATCTTTCGTCTAACCGTGTTTCGCCTTTGGTCGCCGCTGCTGTGGTGGAGAGAGTTGACGGACGCTCGAGGACTGGAGCCGCAGAAGGCCCTGCGAACAAACTAGAGGATAAGGGTAGATGGAGTGAGCAGGGAAAACGGGGGCCCGTGACTAAGAGTGGGGATATGGCTATTGGACTGGCAGCTGTGATTGCTGCGTGCTTTACGAGCGCCTTTGCAGGCGTATATCTGGAGAAGCTTCTACAGGAAACGCCGGTTAGTATCTGGGTGCGCAATATTCAGCTGGCGGCGTTTGGAATACTGTTCGGCTTCACGACTGCCTACTGGAGTGACGGGGACCGTTTACAAGCTGACGGCTTCTTTCAAGGGTACACTCCACTAGTGTGGGTCATCTTGCTGCTGCAGGGTGTCGGCGGTCTCATTGTCGCGGCTGTGCTGAAATATGCGGACAATATCCTCAAGTGCTTCGGAAACGCCTCTTCCATTCTTCTTTCCTGTCTGCTGTCTTGGTGGGTACTCGGTGACTATTACCCTACTCCTCTCTTTTGCGTTGGTGCCGCCCTCGTAATCTTCGCTACCTGTGCTTACACAGTCGATGTCTTCATGCTGGTGGACTTCATTACTGGCAGAGACGCTGCTGTCAGACACCACATCTCGTGCACGGGCCCTGCGAGCGAAAGTGCATCTGCCGCACCCGTGGGGCAGCAGCGGTATTTGCGCGTCTCAACACAGATCTCCGGTGAGGTAGCGGATGATAGAGAAATGTCGAAAAAAGGCAGTCCCACCTGCCAGTGCGTGATCTTGCCGTTAGAAACCGCCAAGTGACACACCCTTAGGCAAATGAAACTGTTTTTGCAGCGAAGGAAGTGAATAAGGAACGAGTCAAGTAGAAATTAGAAAAGATGAGCAGGACGAGCCAAACTTAAGTGGAGAGAGGCATCTTGCAGACGTCCCTGTTCCTACAAGCCGGGGAAAGAAACACACTCACACATCCAACTGATCGAAGAGACATACACGCATTCTGAGAGACACAGACGAAATCGGCTACGTGGGCGCGCCAGACGTCGTTAGTTATTCCCTTACTTAGGTGTGTAGAGTCCACATGAGCGTTACTGAACGCGGTCGCCGCCGCGTCTTATATGGATCCGTTAAGAGCGCCACCGTCTGTTAAGATATATGCGCGTATTATGTCCAGATACTACTTACGCATTCGAGAAGTATTCAAGAGCGAGACATTGTAAAGGGAGGAAGATCAAGAAGACATTACACATTTGCTCGTTAGAGCTGTGGGGGGAAGGCTGTCTACACAGTTAGCTGTAGTGACCGCCAAGAAGGATATATTCTGGTAGGTAGTGAATACGAGCACCCTGCCAGGTATTACTGGAAGGATTCCTGCACTTGTGGATGTCTCTTTTTTTTCAGTCTGTACACGTATGCAGATGAATGCAGATGAATCCATATACATATATAGATATATAATTCCGCGTGTACAATCTTGTACAGGTGTGCATCTGCGGCGGACAAAGCGCCGCAACAGTGGCGCCCAGTGTGTAAATTATACAAGAGTACAATTAAATAAGCAAGTACAGAGGTGACAGAGTGTCTGTTCATCACGTGCAGCTCTGCCTAATAGTGGTGCACAGACGTGACGTGCCGTAGTTGGGTGGCCGTCTCAGTGCAGTCTGTAGCTTTGCCGTGATAGCGTCACCGCTTTGTACGCATCCGCACTAGTTGTTCTGGTGCGCTTCCGTGCGTCATATATACACGTACGGCGACGCACCCATTAGCGCAGCTGTGAGACCCAACATTGTCCGGTTGCAAGCGCGGGCAAGATTCGCCCGCGACAAGTGAATGTTTTACAATAGTCAATTTGGTTGTGGATGCTAGTGTGCCAAATCGAGCGATCACCGTGCATTTGGCGTTGTTGCACGTACTGTTGAGTTGTGCCTACGTGCACACATACATGTATGATATGGAAAAGACAAGGCGCACACGTACATAGTGCTGCGCTGGTATCTCCATTTTCTGTTCTGGTTGCGTTAAGGTTTTTAGTAGCTTTGGGGTTGTCGTTGACGGGCGTCCGACGCCACCTGCGTCACGTTAAAACAGTAGCAGAAAACTGGAGGTCAAAACAACGTAGATAGGCTCGATTTGTAAGCGTATTGTGTGCATATGTGCGGGTGTATCTATGTGTGTAAGGACTGGTGTGCGATGTAATGCCTGTGCACGTGTGTCCGCATTGTACTTGGCTATTTACACTGCGTACGTGTCTCCTGTGTGTTTAGTGAAATCCCCGTGTTACACGTAATTGTCCACCTTTATACGACTTCAACCGACACAACCGTCGAAAATTCGCAGCTCGCGAACTCACTTAAGCTGCGGAAGTGCTCTTCCATGACTGGCAGCTTGGCGGCGTCCTCTTTTCTACGGCTGAGCTGCAACAGCAGTTAAATCCGTCAACTCTTCGCTCGTTCTTCGAGCGTATTGACGGCAGTTCCCAATGTATTCAGGAAACACATACGTCTTCGTTGGTTTGTGGGTACTGCAGAATAAAAGGATTAATGTCTCCGTGATTTTTTTACGCGCAGTGACCACCCCAAGGTGGTGATAGAGCACTTACCTGCATAAGAACGTGTACAACCTGAACACGAACGCCCTATGCCCGTACATGTACTTTCTCCATAAGCAGTTTTTACGTGGAAAGACAACAGCTACGCGCTGTGACCAGCGCCAGCTGGTCACACATGAGACGCGTCAACCGGATAGCATCATTTGAACACATAAGTTTATATGTACATCCGAACTCACCAATAAAGTGCATCTAGGTATGTCTGTCACACTGAAATTCAGGTGCGTGGAAGAAACGCTTGTGCCTTGTAAAGCGACAATACAGAGAAGCCCCGAGCGTCAGCAGAAGTCACATCTGAGACGCTACGCACGTCCACCACCGGCTCAGCGTTTCATACGAAGGTGACACTTGAATTTGCAGTGCGGTGGGTCTTTCGTTTCCCTTCGCGTGGGATATGGATTACCTTTTGCTGGAAACAAACGGCGGCCCCACCTGTGTCGTACAGTAGCCGCAGCTGCACATCAGCCGCAACATATGTGAGAAATCGAATAGAGGGTTGCCATGTTTGCAGAGTTAGGAAATGCTTCTTACACCACAGTGTGCATAACACGTATGCCTACAGCAGTGCGTTAGACTTCAGCGAAAACAAAGAAACTCTCTGGACGTGAGTGTCAGCTGTCCGATACATACGAACGCACACGGCCTTTGCAGTTGAAGTGTAGGCCGTGCAGCAGCTAGGAACGGGGCAACTGTCATCGACGAAAGGAGCACAGAGAGTTACCCGTCTTTGCCTACTCGCGCACTCGAAATCAACACTTGGGTGCATCACCGAAACAAAACTTCGGCAGGTCTTGCGCACGACGAACGCGTTGCTAGTCAGTCACGGACACCTACGACGGAATGACTATATATATATATATATATATATATATATATGTATGCAAATACATACCTATAGACGATGCGTGGCTGCACAAGACAATGTTCATGTGTGCAAGATGAACACACCCAACAAACAGCTCCACCTGCATCACCTACAAAAGTATACCACAAACACTACACAATTTACGTGGTACGCGCACAGCGGTGCGCGCGTATTCACCCGTTAGTGCAGCATACACAGGCGCTTGATGAGGAATGATAGATGGTAAAAACGAGCATGCGTAGCATGTCGGCGTAGCGCAAAGTCGAAGACGTGGTGAGAAGATCAAGGAAACAAACTGCTCGCAGGTGTCATGCAAGCACGACTGTCTCTACGGTTCTGCTTTTGAAAGATATTCAGAATTCACGGACCACGCTTGTAAAACTTTGTGGCAAACTTGACAGGCCACGACCACCCACTAGGATGCTTCGGCTCGAAAGATTTGACCCGTTTGCTGGCGATTTATTACAACCACGCTACGGCAGAACTACCAACTCTCACGCTTCAGATCCAAAAATCGCGTTTCTCTTGCGTTTTTTCGAAGTAGTGTAATTCGTCAATAGCGGCTCACTGATGCAGTGGGGTCGCACTGCCTGCATAAGTCGTCGCCATTGAACATCCCATTATCATAGAAAATCGGTTGCAGCTGCCAGTTCCACTACTATCGCTTTTGCTGCTAGTACAACAACTGCAGTTATGTCTTCTGCTTGTCCTACTACTGCTCTGCTGTGCTACCACAGTTACTCCCCCTTCGTTACCACCAGCCTTTCACGATTACCAGTAATACCCCTCGCTCCTCTATACCTTCCTCCTCCAGTACTTGTCCCTATACTTCCTAAGCAAAAAGCTACTACCCTGGCCTGACATAGGAGGCTTCCTTCGCGTGGACTCATCACTCCACTGAGATGTGTGTCGACAAATCAGAAACTCATCCACCCGACGCCGCCGAATAACAAGCATCCCCCATGACTTCTGTATATCCAGTCTCAATGACGGCTAATAAAATCCTTCCCTACCGGCGTTATTTTATCGGGACGTTTCAGTTGCAGAAACGCGCTGCGATCATTTCTCAAGCATCACGCCCCGTGAACTCATTTGTTGACACTGTTCGCACACTATTTCGTGTAGTCAACCGGGCAATAATGTTTGCCGTCCACTTCCCTCCAAACCTCCCGAACAGCCGTCCGCAGCCTTCGTGTATGATTAGCGCACTACTTTTTTTGTTACAAGGCAGCACTCTCGTCCTGTTTTCTTTGTTCTTGTAGTCTGTCATCGACGTCACTGTCGCACAGACGTATAAAAAAGTCTGCATCACCCCTAGTCAGCTTGACGGGTCATTCTGCTGCCGCCAGCTTGCAGTCAATAATGTGAGAAAACGTTATTGCCTTTTCCTTAAGTACCTCCAACGCCATCTACGGGAAAAATCAAAGCAGCACATCATTTGATGTGTGCAAAATCACCCGCGGGAACACAGTCTTGAAGTGAGACGCGAACAAAAAGAGTCGCGACGCCTGCGTGTGTGCACATCTGAGAGGCACCGGTCACGCAACCTTTCTATGTACTGCTGCAGATGCGGTGGCTCTACGTGTATGTTTTCGTACGTGCTTAAGCGTGTACATATCTAGACATCGACATAGACGCACGTGCTGTGTACGCGTGTAACCCGTTACGTAGGACCACACATCAATCTATGTACTGCTGTCTGCATGTGTGTGTGTGTGTGTGTGGCTCCGTGTCTTTCTACGTGCACACGTGTGTACGTGTATCTACGTATCCACCCGAGCTGTTCTTGAGCACCACGCAGAAGAACGACCCACAGTAGCCTCCAAACGATATAGACACATATGTATATACGCGGTACAAGTGTACAATGATGAACACATACAACGTTTGCGCGAATCTATATAAATGGATACGTAGAGGGGAACAAGTATATATTTAATCAGTTGTGCGTTTGGGATTACGTGTGAGCGACATCGCCTCCCAAAGTATGGCACTTGAAAGTCTTGTATGAAAAAGAACAACGACGCACTCTTCTTCTGATCAAATTTGTCGTCTATTGCGTGTTTCAGTCACTCGACGAATTGTTGCAACATGGGAGATGATACGGGTGGGTAGCACTCAGATAGCTTCGCAGTAGCCTCCACACCTCCGAAGAATCAAATTTCACATGTAGTGTCTCATGCGTACTTGCATGTGACCATGTATCTTTGTCGATACATATATCTAAATATATGCGGAGAGAGAGACAGAGAGAGAAATGCACACGTATGTAGATAGGTGCTTCAGAGTGAAAAGTAAGGGGAACGGACGCACAGCAGCCACGAATACAAACTTCCATTTCAGTATAGCAGCATCCTTCTAGCCGTGTCAATCCAGACGTCTATCCGCACGCAAAAAGCCAAGAAAGGGGCCCCTAACATAGTAATAGAAACGCAGTGTCTCTATATATGCTTTTTCTCCATAGTGTGCACAAACACTTCTGTATCTATACACAACCGCTGTCGAAATTTTCACATGTATACTCTCCATCACGCCCACACATGTGCACCTGTACATGTGTTGTCGCACGTACCACGTACTGTGCTATCACACGGGCACACAGGTATAAACTTAGATAGTCAATGTTTAATATGCAGCGCATCGACCTCCCAGAGAATCCATTGCTGGTGTCTCGACTCTGGTGTGCACGTTCCTCCATTTCATGGTGGATAGCGGATCGGTGCATGCGATCTTCTTACCTTGAAGAGAACTGGCGCAGGAACTGCTCCGGTTGACTCGATCGAGACTGCACATAACAGCCGGAATTCACATATTCATGTCATTCAACATTTGAGGATACTTGAGTTTCAAGTGTGCTATGCGTGCGTGTCCACTTCGTCCCTGTGGTGGCGTGCGAAGTTGAAGATCACATCTACATACCTCC
Source organism: Sarcocystis neurona (assembly GCA_000727475.1). Classification (NCBI taxonomy): domain Eukaryota; phylum Apicomplexa; class Conoidasida; order Eucoccidiorida; family Sarcocystidae; genus Sarcocystis; species Sarcocystis neurona. The sequence continues at coordinate 326,127 of KL647315.1, read as the reverse complement.
GGAAATTTATATGACACAAGCATACGAGTGCCCGGATACACCCATATAGACATATATATGTACGTGTGGCTATACATATATACATATGTATATTCACACATGTATGAGTGCATATTTATATGACAAATGTAGGTGAGTCACTACATGCACTACAACACGTATATGGTGCATGTGTCCAATACGGTGCGATCTATGTAGAATCGCAGTAAGTATGTATATACGATATCATTGTGAATTGAGTCGATCCGCCTGTGCAGAGGTAGCTGGTAAGTGGGAAGGCTTTATAAATGCGTACCTATAGGATACATACATCCAGCTACAGCGTGACATACTGTATACTGTCCGACGCATCGCATCATCGATACTAATGGATATAATATTGTTGTACACCCATAGACACGAGTACGTTATAACACGCTATATTTCCTGAGTACGTACGGGAAAACTCGACTACTGTTGATCACCTTTCACCAACACGTTCAACGAAAGAGCTTTCGATTTTCATAGACGGGGTGACACATTGACTACTCTTTTCTCTGCGTATGAATGATAACGCCATGGGTACTTCTACGTTTGTATGCGTGTATGCGTAGTACGTTACGGCCATGTGACAGTAGGAGTAGCGACCTCACCAAGTAACAGTTGTTCTGTGTTCCCACGACTACGAGTACGAAATGCGGTGACGAGTACAAACGCTCTTTATGAAACTTAGACGTGCGAAAGAAAGCCACACGGCTACGATTGAATATTGATTGAGTGATGCTACATCCCCACTACTAGCATTTCCCCCCCCGCCCCCCCAATTACGTCACCCGTGGTATAATACCTCTTCAGGGACACGCAGAAGATTTTTAGAATCCAGAGGGCGACTGTCCCAGTGAAAGTCTCAGCGACTGCATAGTCGTATTGTACGTTTTCGAAGACTGACTTGAAACTCCCACACGAAGGGGTACCGAGATTTCTCACTTATAATACGGATGGGTGAGTTGTGGATGCCGGCGCTGCAGTGCGTGTTCTTCACGTGGAAGAATACAAGCACAACCGCGAAGATATTTGACAAAACTTCTTCGTTCTCTGCTCGTGCAGATCCATGTACCACGCACTTCACAACGAGCCGGTGTGTGTGTCTCCGCTTTCACCAGAAAATGTCTATGCAAACGTTTGGCGAGCCACGGGTGGTGTACATGCACTACGACAATCCTATCCTTCTCTCGTTTACCGTTTCACACGTTTAAGGCGCGAAAGGTAGGCGCGTGAAGCAGCGCACACCTGGCCGCATCTGGGATAGAAATAAAGAGAGAGAAGACATAATTTCCTAACGGAGAGATGCGTGTGTGTGTCGCCCACCAGTGGCTGTCTGAGCACCAGTGGCAACAAAAGAGGCACCAGCGCTGCGGCTGATGAAGCAGCTAGATCCTTCCTCCTATTATAAAGGAGAGGCGACACACGAATCCTACGCACCCTTCAGGAAAAATTAGCTTTCAACTTGAACTGCGTGCCCACATTTGTCCATGCTCTAACCAAAAGAGCAACCTGCTAGAGATCACGTATGACCGGCAGATGCTTCATGTCAAGCAGGTGAACACTACCACTGCTACGTTGTGCTCGTAGACGCCTTTACACAGGGGCGCACATATCTGTTTTTCTCTCTCGGTCTACCTCCCCGCAAACTCGTGCATATTTCTACATACGTTTCAGAGTTTCTGGATGCGTACGGTACGTACACGTACGTGTGTGCGCACACGTGTATGTGTATGTATGTGTAAAAAGCACGCCTAAGAGGGCGGGGGGAGATGAAATTCCGTTCTGTTTTCAAGAAAAAAGGCCACTCCGCCACCACACTTACAGATGAAGTGGTCTTTAATTTTTCGGAGTTCAATCGCCTTCGGGAATCGCTCGATACATGCGCGGCACGTCGTGCAGTTACGCGGATACCGTGCGTACGCCTCGCCACCTGCCGCCACACCGAATACACCACACATATACACACATACAGATATATACATATATATGTATACACATAGTGGTGGAGCATGGCGGATGAAAGAGACAGCCCTAGATGCGTAAACACATGTTAAAGTATATATACATACACGCACACGTAGACGTGTATTTATGTAGACGCACAGACACACAGATGCACCTGAAAATACAGGGCACCTGACGGCTTGAAACGAAAACGCGTGTGCAGTTAGTTGCAGACCCTTCAAGCGATCTACTGCAGCAGGAGGGAGACTGCAACCGCCAAGCAGTGGTCGCGCAGCTTCCTCTTAAAAAAAGACATCTCGCATGAAACTGCCTCTCTGCTGCTACCTACACACAATAGCAGAACTTGTCCCGTCCCAACGAGCACAATAACACGCACACTGGCGTCTCTCTCTCTCTATATATATATATGTACGTACACACATCGATATAGGTACACGTGTGTGTCTGTGTATGCATACACATGTGTGGGGAGAGGGCGGGAATGACACAGGGGAAATCGAGATGAAAAGAGAGAAGGCGGGAACGAGCAAGAGACGGAGAGCAAGACAGAAGAAAAGACGAGCAATCCATATGCATATGGCCGTGCTGGATCTCAGGCTCACGAATAGGTACTGATGTCTTTTTTCGGTCCTCGTCCTGCTCCCGCCCCCACAGGTCTCCGCCCTCTGCTGTTGCTGCTGCAATCAGTGATACGCTGTCCCTCGCCGTGCACAAGTCCTCCACATATTCCTTCCTCCTCACTCCTCGCCGCTGCCCCACAACAGCGACGTAAAGGGCGAGGAAACTATGCGCGCACCAGCTGATGAAACTTACTCGTGTCCTCAACGTCGAAGACTCCCATGGGGCACAAACTGCAGAGTTCCTTGGCTTCTTCTCCACGGAACGGCTTCTTAAAGACTGCGTTGCACAGAGAAAAAAATTTCAACCCTCCCCGTTTCTTCACGGCCGTTATTAAGACAGAGGAAAACACACAGCTGCATATATGTATACACGAAGAGCGCCCACGAGCATGATCCACCATAGATACGCAGGTGCACGCCTGCGTGCGTGTATACGGACGAGGGATGTGCGTAAACGCACGTGTGCGATACATCCACCAGTCACGTGTATTAACATACGCGTACATATACGGCGGGTATACCCGTGGGAGCATATACTTGCATATATGAAGATATACATACGCACACATATATCAGGCGTATATGTGCTGCCGTACGTTCACCTTGATGGATATTCGTATACGTGTGAAATCCTCGTAGAGCTTTGTTTACGCGTAACACATCTACACCTTCGTCGACAGTTACACATACGCAGGAGACATATATGCACGCACACATATGTGCACTCTCGCACACAGGAGAGAGACCTACGACTAGCACGCAGACGTATGTATATATATATATGTGAATACACCGGTAGATTTCTGTCGATGTCGGCAGACGAAGTGGCGTCTGAAATCGAGAAACAAATCTTCTTTGCACAGGTGTGTCCCAACCATACAGCGGTACGCACATTCACATCAGATAGATAGACAGAAAAAGAGGTAAGAGCTGACCTCATACACACTTGGACGCGGATACGCACCAGGATTCTACCTTTATTTATACCGTATACAGAAGAAGTACACACGTAACCCCTTCGTGCTATCTCTGCGAGAATTCCACCTTTGTCTGTATTGGACACAAGTAAAGTACACTTGTACCCGCTCTTTACTACTTGTACGACGACTCTGATTTTGTTTATATTGATGAAGTACACATGTACCCGCTATCCAGTACCAGTTGCATACGTGCAACGCACATGTGCGCGTAGATCCCACTTGTGGACGTACAGTGCTAGTGCACACCGCTCATGACACTGGCGTTAGTAACATAGTTCTACACATAGATGAAGCACACCTACGTGTGTGTGGTGTATCCTACTCAGGTGGGAGTGCCCAAGCTACTTGTGAATTGCTTCAACGCCCGCACTTTCCTGGACCATGGCAGTGCCAGCGTACGCCACTGCATCTTGATTATACTGATATATGTATGTATATATATAGGTGTAGACCTCTAACCATATGCGTATATGCATGTGTATCGACAAATACGCGAAGATACGGCTATACGTTTATGTTTGTCACACCTGCACATACATGTATGTATTTGTACACGGTCTATCCATACGTATATCTATACATATGTATACATACAAGTATGCAACGATGTATGTCAACACCATTATCTATGCGACACCTACATATAAACGTATATATATATATATGTAAAGACCTACACTCATACGTACAGACATATCTCTATACTTGTAAGTGTCCGCAAAGATATATCTATACACTTACGTATGCGACGCCTCTCCATTTACATACACAAATGTACATATGTATGTGAGGGTAACTGATGAAACACCGACACATACGTAGCCACATAGACGTGTGTACACGTCTACGTATGCACCACCCACCTATCTTTACATATGTTTTAGACATGCACCTGCCTTCACACATGTGTCTCCTACACGCATACGGTTCCACCGAGGCCGCTTGGTCAGGCACAGACGCACCCAGGACACCCCCCTACGTACAATGTGTACACTTCAACGGCCCTTCTAAGGTCGAGGCAAGCGGTTTCTTCTAAAGGCAGCCTCTTAATGTGGGGCGACTGACTAAGACCCGTATACGAATAAAGCTATGTATGTGTGTCTACAGATTCACATACACACAAGCAGGCCTAAACGTCCAGCTACGCGCACCACTTTATAGACGTAGATTCATTCACATACCTCTGTACACGTTCTGACTCATTCAGTCTTGTATATACATCTGTATAAAAAAAGATGCAGAGAGACAGATACTTGCATCACGCACAACAACCGCAGATAGCCTACAAATACTGTTATCAACACATACAGACACACATACACACATACGCACACACCGGCGGAAATATACACATTCGTCTTTATACATCCAGGACGCAAATATGATGCACCTGATGCACCGATGGCTATGCATACATCGGGCAACTGTGCCTTGGAGCCTCCCTGATCTAGCTAGCTGCTCTAGTGCCTACCTATTTCAGGCTCAAGGCGGTACACAGCAGTACAAACAGGCGACCATTTGGCGTGTGTTTTCCCCACGCCTTTCTCTAAGTACGCCTTCAGTTCAATTTCCTACATTTGCGCAATACACACACACACACACATACACGTACAAAGATGTGTTTCTCGCGGAGCAAATACACACCGGAGCGGACAGTCGAAACCTATATACGAAACAGTAGCTGCACAAGAGGGACGCGTACCTCTATTAAAAAGCAGATATGTCAAAGAAGCTAAAGCTGTAACAGCCGCACCACCGGTGGACAGCCTACGTGTCTCTGGGTCGGAACGGCTCTGCAAAACCGTATCCTCGTCTTTGCATCAGGAACCATGGCATACACGTCTCTACGCACGCACATTCCTACACAGTTACGTACAAGGTATACACACATATAACATGCATGCGCTTGATGTATATGTACAAGCGAATACGCACGTACGATCAGGAGAGAAAGCACGCTCTGAATAAGAGGCAGTCATTGCAGGGAAGCAGCTGCTGAACCTATCAGTGAGAAGAAAAACAAAAAAAGCGTGGAGGGCGTCTGGCAAAGAACAGCACACACGCGCGTTCAGACAGAAGTCGCACACACTAACGGAGACCTGACGCTCTGTTGAGGAGGATTATAAACGCGCTTCGCCGGAGAAGCACAACAGATCGCCGCAGCAACAGAGACGAGACATGCGGCGCTGGAGTCGCGGAGCATGTACGAAAACACAAAGCATGCCAGACGGTCAAAGACGCAGCAGCAGCAGCAGACGGGATTCGTCGTGTTGCAGCGGCGGGACAACAGCTGAACCTTCTAGAAACTAGTAAGAGCAGCAAACGCAGGAGAATCGCGCGCTGGACCCGAACAGCACGGGAGTAACGAAGTAGAGAAAAGTGCGGTGGTAGTAGTAGTAGTAGTCGCGGCAGCAGTAGTTCTGGTGATCCTAGTATTCTGTAAGGGTGCGGCACTAGTGAAAAATGGTGCGGGAACAGCGCAGGAGGGAATCGGGGGAAAAGGGCGGTTTTCGTAAAAATGATGTGCGCATACCAGGAAAGGCCGTGATAATTACCTTAGACGAATACGGAGTAGTATACAGCCGCGGAGTAATACGATAACAAGGTGTGGCAATATTCGACACTGGCGCTTTGAGGTAACATCGTAGCAAGTGCGTTAACCGTAGAGCGAGGTGTGGCAACATTGATGAAGTAGAAGAACAGATGCTGCGGGCTTGAACTCAGAAAAGAGGCGAAGCGAATACTGAGACAGGTGCAGTAAAGTAGCGCAGACCGCGGTACTCATGTGGCCAGGTACAGAATTGTAGGGCACCGGTGGTGGCCGGACCAAAACGTGTGTAGATGGGAGGAAAGAGCTGGAGCAGCCGCAACGAACCTCGTCGTATGGTGAGCTTCGCTTGCATTTGCAGCAGCAGTCGGATGAGGCTAGTAATAGTAGAAGACCCCCAGAAGTTTTGAGACACCCAGAGTGGGCATCAGTGACATACACGCGTCGGCCACGTGCTTATATATGGCAGCAGTCGTAGTCGCAGCATATACAGGAAAGACAGTGCTGTTAAAACGCGGAGAAGGAACAACGTGTATAGTAGTCGCAGAAATTGTTTCGGAGGAATATAGTGTGTGTACGCTTACGCCAGTGTACTGGTGACAGAGGACGGAGCAATAGCAGGCGTAGGACCGGCAGCATACACAGGTGAAGCTAAATTGCAACAGTTGATAGGGAAAAGAGCTGTACAGGTAGTTTCGAGGAAAGACAAAGTTAGGAGACGGCTTAACGCTGCTATTCTGCTGACAGAGGTGGCAGTAGTCGTCGTAGGAGGGCCAAAGAACCGAGCACTAATAGAGGAAGCGCTACTGCACTCTCGCCAAGAGAGACATTATGCGAGTCCCAACGTAGGACACCTGTCACGGTGATAACGAAAGGCAGAAAACCACTTATGAGAACAACAGGATGCTGCGGGGACAGCGGCAGTGACAGCGTAAACGTACATATATATATATATATGTAATAACAGAAGATTCCTTACAAGAAGAACAGTCATAGCAGGGACAGCAGCCGTAATACCATACACGTCTATCGGTAGTAATAATTTCGCCAACAAAAGTGTGCTACTCGTGGTCCTCATAGCTGTCGTACCAGTGCCACTACGAGAAAGCGTAACAGGCCAACGAGGTGTACCATCCGTAGTAATAGTGTTCGTCGTCGTAGGAAAGACATGGAGTGCTCAATGCGACGACGACAGAGAAGAGGAAGAGGACTCCCGTACGTTGTGACGTCTAACAGGAGTTATAATAACAGGGATCGTCGACCTAGTCACCGACGTAGTATTAGCAGTATTACTACTCTGTAGTCCTACTACCACGTAATAATACATAGACAAGGAAACTGCCGCAGCAGCAGTAGTGTGACGGTAGGAAGAATACGAGTGACTCAACAGGTGCAACAGCAGGAGAAAAAAAGGAAGATGTAACAGAAACGATGCGAGACGGGCATATTTACCTGGCCTGGGCGTAACTTGGTGATCAGAATATCCGGATGGACGGGGGCAGGAGGGCAGTGTGCAAACGCCTCCTTCTGTGCCGGTGAAAGCGGCTCCCACACAATATCCCGGGCGTACACTGCGGGACATGGACGGCATGAAGTCGACAGCGGCAAACAAACAAAAAGAGCGACTGGACGACAGAGGACGCAGCCTACAAGGCTTCAGCAGCGAAACTGAGGAGGGACAGAGAATACAGCCGACAAGGTTTTATTCGAAAGAGAGGAGCACGGGCGCGCAGTGTGGACGGAATATACAAACCTATGAGAAGGACGGCGGGTAATAGCAATGAGGACTCCGTCATACGAAGGAGTGAGAAGAAACGAACTCAAAAGAAGACGGGGCCCAGTGCCCTAGCAGGCGACTGTAAGAAACGAGAAAGACGCAAGAGAAACGGAGCAGAACACATAGAAGGAGAAACGGGGCAAAAAAGGCACATGTGTCGCGGAGAAACGCGTAAGAAGAGAAAGCTGACGGAGGCAAGTATAAAGGCCGTAGCGGACGAGGAAGGTACGTGTGACACGCCGGGAAGCTAAGATAGAAACAACTTGCACAGAAAAAAACACTCCTGACATACATGTGCGAATAGTGACAGAGAGATCTCTACATTGTGAGCATACATATAGAGACACATGTACTTGTACACATACGCTCGCACACTATATATATCAATATATCTATATCTGTACACATATATATATATGTATATTTGTGTTTATACATGTATCTAATGGGAGATATACGACAGCGTATACGTATATATGCGCATATATACGTAGAGACACACATGCATACATAGAGATAGAGAAGACTCTCTGACGAATACAGAATATAATTACGTGTACATATCTCTGTAGATCTATCTGTTTCTTTGTGTGTTACACACATACGTCGAACGCCAGCCACAAAGGGGAACGAAACTGTTAATGGGCGGACGGCGAAAGACGCAGTACAACGAGAGAACACGAGAAGAGGAGAACACAGCCTGTAGCTCCTGACAGAGGCACGGAGGTAACAGACGAAGCGCGAATGAAAAAGCCGCGGCACGAGACAAGCGAAGGGAATAAAGAAACTAAAACAGAATAGGAAAACGAAGAGGAAGAACATATAAGAAGCCGTGAAAAGAGATGACGAAGAAGTGGAAGAAGTACATGAGGAAACGGGAGAATAAAGACAGGGAGGAGGAGGAGAAGAGATAAAAAAATACGAAGAAGGGGCGTGAAAGGGAGGCACTCTTACCCGGTAGACTATATTGATCCGGCGCCAGCGATTGCTCTGTGCACTTTACGTGAAGAGAGACAAGAAGAGAATTTTCTTCTGTCCACTCTGTGTTCGGTTGTCGATAGTCAATTGCAGAAGGATCGACTCGGAACGGGATTAAGCCCAGGCGATGCGCCAGCACCTCGTCCTGCATAACACCCGTGTTCTGCCATATCTGCGCGTCACCAACAGCAGCAGCCGCAAATGGTACCAGACGCACGGCGCATGAGGAGGCGGCAGCAGCAGCAGCAAGACGCCGCAGCAGCAACAGAAAGCAGCAGCAGCAACAAAAAGCAGCAGCGTGGAGAGGAGGACAAAAAAAAAGCGGCACCTGCAGCAGCGTGAAGCACCTGAAAGCATCACGAGCAGCACTAGGAGCAGCAGTGTGTCGCAGTAGCAAGAGTCAGCAGCTGGGGCTGCAGCGAGAGCGCTGCAAACACAGCCCGAGAGCATAAAGAAACAGAACCAGCAGTGGCAGTGGCGAAAGATGTTGGTATTTCTCCGTCTTCCTGTAAGTTGCACACACAAAAAGACGGTGTATTGTAAACATTTCGTTTATATAAAGCCTCTCCTCTTCCACAGCTAGCGGTGTTCCTCCTTCCTGACCGGGTCTTCCTTGACGTCCCCGTATATAGACATATATGTAAACCCACGCACCAATGCATGCGAATGTACGTGTACAAACACGGACGAACGAATACTTTTCCACTGTGAGGTGATCTGCGCTTGCCTTTCCTTGGCCGAAAAAAGTGCCCCCTGCCTCTACTTCACTAGGTGGTCGCACCTCCCGGCAACGCACACGTCTCCTGTAACCACAAATACGCACGTATCTGCCGCCTTCCCAGCGACTCAGCAGAACACACGCGTATATCTACGCACGTCGGACTTCTACATGGTATATTAAGGCGTGCACCTCCCTCTCTTTGTCTACCCATCTACCTACGAATGTACGTATATTCCTCTGTAGATGCAGCATATGATGGACGCAAAGCCTGCACGAGCTATGGTAGTATCAAGCCCGAATCTGTCTAGAATCTGACGACACCTCGAGTGGCCGCCTGAACCTTTCCTGACATACCCCCTGACAATTTCTAATACGAGTATTACATTTTTCTCTGTCCAGCAAATCCACGCCAAGATACATGTATATATATACATATATATACAGCAAGCGCATGTCAGGTCAATGTATGGACATATAGGTGTGTACAAGTGTGTGTCGAAAGCCGGGTCGGAGACAGTCGAGCAGTCCAGCACTGCCTCCTCACAGATATGTGTCCACACATATACAAATCTACGTATACACATATACACATATATATATACGTATATATACATAAACATACATGTACATGTCGAGAGAGAGGGACGCATGAGCGCGCACACGCGTACGAATGCGGTTTTGCTTTTCTCTAAGCAAGTCCACACACTTACAACAGAACAAAATATACACAAAAATCGCTGCAAGTTTCTTCAGCGCTTCTGTTCAGATGACCGCTACGTATGTATTTATACGTGTGGACGCTGTAGTAACTCCGAATAGATAAATTGCAGCACTACACAAGAAATACGGACAGAAGATACCGTGGAAATGATGGAATGGGAGCTCACACACCGAAGTTATTAACTTGAGAGATTACTTCTTTAGTTTTCTCCCTGAAGTCTCTTTTGTTTATCCCTCGTCTTTTGTTATTTACGTCTGTTCTCCGTTCTTTTCCTGCGGGTCTCTTATATACGTCGTCTTCTTATCGACTTTTCGTCCTTACCCCCCTCACCTGCGTTTCTTTTCCTTTTCCTAATTCTGCCCTTTTCTCGCGCATCCATGTCCTCATGTGTCGTATTCTTGTTTTTCATTTTTTGGTTGCTTTCGCCATCCTTTCCTTTCCTGTCACTTCTCCCTTCTCCTTCCCCCGTCTCCCTTCGCATCCGCTTCCACTTCGACTTCTGTCTCACTATTTTTCTGCTCCGCTTCACGCCTAAAAGTTTCCTGCTTCATTCTTGTCTTCCGCCTTTCTGGTGCGGGCGTATCTCTTTGACGCTTCTCTAGTGCTGCTGCAATTTCTCTTTCTTCTGCTTTTATCTCGCGCGCCAACTTTCCTCCTTCTTCTTCTACCGTTGCCTTCTTCTACGTCCTTCCTTTCTTTTTCTCTCCCTGCGTTGCTTTCTTCCTTCGGTCTCACTCGTTACGCCTCTTCAGAAATCCACTTCTGTCTCGTCTCCTTCTGCGTTTTTTCTCTCGACTTGCCCGGCTGCTCTTCTTTGGCCGTAAGACTGTGTCAAGTTATCCTCCTTTTTCTTTGTGTCTCTAGTTCTTCACGAATGTTTCTCCTCTTCTAGTCAATTTCTGTGTCTTCATCTTCCCTCTGTCCCTTCGTCGCTCCCTGAACACGTCTGTTTCTTCCGTACTCGTCTTACAACCTCTTCTCCGCCGCCGTCCCTCCGTGGGCTCGTCCTGTTGCTTTTCTTCTTTCCTGACTCAAACTTTCTGCTTTCTTACCTGGACGGTTTCAATCGCGACAGTGGGAACTTCACTGATGAGGATGCGTCGCAGCGCGTTGGGAATGGCGGCGTCGAGGCCTGTGAGTTCGAAGACGACTCGATCAGAAGATACTTCAAGAAACTTGATTTTTGTCTTCTTCTGTAGCTGCTCTAGGGAGAACACTTCTTCTAAACAGGCGGCGGAAGGAAAAGAAGAAGAAAGGAAGGCTCCTGCGTAGCACCCGCTGCTGGTGTAGCGAGGGCCTTCTGCTTCGCACACCAAGCGGTTGCTATGAACCAGAGACGAACCGGTGGCAGAAGGGGACGTGGACGACGAGGAGGAGCAGGAAGCAGAGGACGCGGACGAAGAGGACGCAGCACGAGAGGAAAGAGAAGAGGATGAGACGGAGGGATAGCCCTCCGTCAATGACGTGCTGCTCATTCGGAAGAGGAGAAAAGGAATGAGGCGGGGGAAGAAGAGAGAAAAGGAGGGAGAGACAAGAATGTGGAAGAGAAAAAAGTGGGCGTGCACGCAGAGAGACGGAAGCACCGGAATGCCATAGACGATAACGACGACGACGCAAGAAACAGGATATTTCCAAGTGCTGCCGCGAAACGCAGAATCAAAAAATAGAATGATGAGTCGGCCGAGAAGGAAGAGAAGATAAGGCAAATCAGAGCGGAAGAAATGCTAAGACGAGGAGGACGGAAGAAGTGAAGGATAAACAGTGGAGAACGGTCAAAATGGAGGAGAAACGAAAGGCGTACGGCGAACAGGAGAGAAAGGACAACAAGAAGAAGGAAACGGAGAATGCAACCAGCAAGACGAGCAGGAAAGTGGAAAACTGGTGGAGTAGTTTGAACGGCACGGAAGAAGTGAGAAGACGGGTCAGGAAGACGACGACGAAAAGAGGAAGACGCGGAAGAAGACAAGGATGACCGCGGAATTACGACGAACGAAGAGGCTTAAAGTCGGGAAGTATAAAGTGAAATAGGGAGACCATGGAGAGAAGCGGTAAACAGGAACGGAAGGGAAGGTGGATTTCAAAAGAGGCTGTGGAGAAGAAAGGAGAAAATGGATACGAAGCGGAGACTAGGAGAGAAGGATAACAATACGAAAGACGTCTTCGAAAAGAAGTCTTTTCAACGTGAAGCTGCGCGTAGGAAAAGTTGTCTGACACACATTGATGTCTGCCGTCGTTCGCTTAAGGTTGCCGATTGTTCCGGAGGAAGTACACGCAGCAACAAGCAAATTCTTTCGTGGACAGAAGGTGTCATGCCAGATTACGGGGCTACACCGTCCCACTACGCGAAGGCAGTATTGTCGGCGACGCTTCGGGTGTTTCAAAAAAGTCCTTCCTTTAAAATCGGGTGTACACAATTATATGCAGATACACGTATACTTGCACTCACAACGGCCAATACACACGCATACGCTGCATACATGTACGAATTCTGATTGAATGTATACACCTGCATCCACACGTCTCTCCTAGCGACTGGACTCACACAGTGAGATAGAGAGGAAAGAGACACGTATAAGCAGGTGAAGATGCACGAGACGGTATACCTGTATAAATAGCCCTCCTTCGTGGAAGTCTCGCGTGGGGGCCGCAGCAGAAGCAGCGCACATTGGCGGGCATCTGGACGGCAAATTCTAGCTACACAAGTCTCGCATGGCTGGCGTGAACGTCGAACAGGAGTCTCGGCACCCAAGGCACACGCACCCGGAGAGGAACACACACGTGGAGAGGTTCACACACTTGGAGAGGCAGACGCACGTGGAGAAGTACACGTATGTGGGACTGATGCAGTGTTGTTTTAGCCTCGTTATGTGGGTATTTTGCCCTGCATTGCAGCAGCGACCACGCTCGCAAGACGACGGAGGGTAGTTACAGAGATCGACCTCTGGCTTTTCTAAGACAAAGGAGTGAATGAAGCCAAAAACGACAAACGCGAAGCTGAAAAAGGAAAACGACAAATGTCATACGCGTGGAGTTACCTGCGGCGTGAAGCCAGCAAAACCACAAGAGACACACGGGAACCTGTCGCATATGCATATCCAATCACATTATCCTACCGCTCCCTGGTACGGTAACGTAGACTGCAGAATAAAAATTGTCCTGCAGCTGCATGCCGTCGGACACGAAGGATGAGAAATTTACAACGGGATGCCGTGGACACAGCACGAAAAGTGGTGAGAACGTCCAAATTAGAAGAAACCGAAGAGTTTCAGAACCGAGAGTCTCAAGCTGAAGCCCAGAAGTTTTCCAACGAAATCACCGTAGAAGATTTCGTATATACAGGACTGCAGACACGGCATGTGCGTGCCCTGAAATTCGTCGAAGGCAGTGACACCGGTGGAAATTAAGTGGCCGAAACGGCTGAGCACGACAGCTTGGACGCCGGAACACAAAGAGAAGACGGCCGCAGAGTGGCACGCGTGTGGAGTGCTCAGTGTGAGGGAGGGGGCAGGGGCATTCTCTAGAGAAGATTCTGTGGGGGAATCCGACTACGTCTCACGCTGCCCACAAGGTATGGCCTTTTTGGAAAGGGAAATTATTGAAGAGATGCTCTTTCTCAACGGTAAGAAGCGCGCAGGCCCCCCGAATTCCGCAAGGAGATACGGGTGAAAATCACTAATGGAGAATGCCGAAACATGTTTGGAAGGAGAGGCACGGTGGAAATCACTGGTATCCAATGACGGATAGGAGGCGTGAAAATCTATCAGGAGGAACAAGAAACAGTGGAGAAGGATGCTGGACGCACTGAGACGATGGGAGAAAGCAAGGTAGCCGAGGTGGACCTCGACGGCGACCCTAGACGTCGTGCAGGCACGTTGGCTTTTGCAACAAGGAAATGGAGTATGCTTTTTATGCTGCTTTATGTCTACACATAGACGTCGCCTACAAGCTGACAGCGTCCCAGCTGATATTCGTAGTATCCTCTTTGTTCTGCATCCATCCGTCAGTGTTCACAAAATTACGAGTCCACTACTGTCTGATACAACTCCGTGTAAACATACATGGGTGTACACGTATTTACAAATAACTCCACATATATGTGTGTATCTGAAATGTTATGAGTGAGGTCAGATGCGTGTGATCTGTCTAGAATGAAGGATACGTGTTGGTGACGGTGCTGCTCACTGTTAAGTGGTAGCCTATCAAGCATCAGAACATTCTACACAAAGCCCTCTGAGGCTGGACGGTAAGAAGAAGACTCTGTAAGCAAAACCCGCCACGGAGCGCCAAGCATCTGAACAAATGGCTGGTAGATGCAACTCTTGCTGCGGATTGACGCTGTCGTTTCTCGAGATTATTCCGTATATCCCCGGCCATCATATCCTGAAAGCTGCCCTATGCGGAACATGCTATGATTGACGCATGTTGTTTCCCAAACACATACACCATGCAGGAAAGCTGCATGGCCGCACGCCGGCGATCGCGCTTGCCGTCACCACATCATCCAAGCCCGATGCTGTGAAACCCCACATGAAGATCTGGTCCTGCATGCATTCGCCGTGGATCGTGCGGCTGCAGGGCTGTGCGTGTGGCGGCGACAACGAATCAAGGGCAGAGCAGATCTGGGGTGGGGAGCTGCTGCAGCAGCGGAACGACAACGACGTAGGAGGAGGGCAGACGCCTATCGAGGCGTACTCGTTTCAAAGGGAAAACTAATCAAGGGGTTAGGACAGTTATGCTTCGGGGGTCTCACTTTTTTCCACGTGTCCGTCCTGCTCCACCTGTTTCCCGACGCCCTTCGCGCTCTCTGCGGCGGGGTCAGTCACCACCACCAGTACTAAGGTGAGAAACTAACACCACGAGCAGATACATCTGCAAAGTGAACAACAGGTTTTTGTTCAAGTGTCGTCGGCTGTTTTTCCGCGCGCAAAATCCTCTCTTCTCGCCTTTCCTGACAAGTGAGTTCCTGTGCTTGGTCCCCGCCGGTAGAACAGAGGAACGGTGAGCTTGTGACGCTGGACGCGCCGGCCCGACGGGAGCATGTAATGATGAAAGATGAAACACGTTACTAAATAGTGGCGGCTTATGTTAAGTGATTCATCTCATCCTGGGTCATGCGGAAGGTGGCATTCGCTTGGTCGGTACGTTGCGCGGCTGGACCCTCCGCGGTATATATGTGTTATGGGGAAGCAGCTGCACCTGGGCAGCTCTGGGCCTCTTCGTCTTTGCATTTTCTCTCCCCTGGACGGTACTTGTCGCGTATTATTAGATTCTCTTAAAGAGCCTGCCAACCTCCCTTAAAATATCGAAGAATTCCGGAGTCTCCACACATACCAATCAGGACGAACCTTCAGGTTTCAAGGAAGTGTTCGTCGCAGGCGGCAACAGGAGTTGAACGTGAATACACGTGTTTGTGCGTATTCACGTATGTGCCTACGGCCAAGTGAGAGAGATGTGAACAGGAGACGTGGGCAGGAATACAGGAACTTTCGGGTGCATAGTTCGTGTATCTTGCCCCCCCGTAGTGTGGTACGGATGAAACGCTGGAGAAGGGGGGCAAGTGGGGGATTTCCAGGGGACTCATTGTGCGTGCAGCCAACGGTACAGAATCAGATGCATTACGGCGAAGTGTCCCCCAGGGGTAGGACAGCAGATCTGCTGATGACACGCCCGCTGCGGAACATCTCAGGAATCACGAGTATATGTACATTGTACGCTGAGGAACAGTACATCGAATCGTCACCAGGCTTATCCCCGTGCTGTACTTCAGGTGCGGTCTACCGTAATAACAAATACCTACGCGCAGTTATATCAGACTTACAATGTGCGCACCACACTGTTGTTTCACCACGGACTGTTGCATATATATATATATATGTATACATGTGTACGGACGACGGCTGATTCGTTGCTTCGTCAGTTCACGTTGGGCGAGGGCGCCGGAAGAGCACGTGATTCGTTTGACTTGTAGTAGAACGTGGAAGACGTAGCTGACTTCCGTAGTACGTGCGTGTACCGCGTGAGCCGTCAGAACCTCGTTCTGCTGGAGTTGTGACGTGGTAGAGGAGTGGTCTGGCGGCGGATGCGGAGCTGGTGTGTATACGGGCACGTTCACGAGTGACGTGTGCTCTCGTAAAATGTCATTTTGCTTCACTGCTGCGTGCGCGTCCCGCATATCGGGCGTCTGTGCTTCACGAGGGATTTGAGTAGTATTATAGTGGGACCTGTGTGATGGAGCTGTGGAATCAGCGATTTTCGTGAGGCACCTGTTGCGTTATGTGGCTTCTTCGTCCGTTGCGGCCAGTCTAGATGCGGTCTTACAGCAGGGTACACTACTACATAAATTTAGCTCGTTTTAGTTTGGCGATACACCAGTCTAGCGGGAAGCCGGCGTTGATGTACGAGCCCGCTTATGGCGCTCGGAATTCTGCTATGGCAAGAAGCGTTGTGTACTCTTTAGTGATGAAGAGCTCAAGCGTTGCAGCGCGTTGACTCTATAGTGAGCGATGGGAGCACGGCTTCTTGTGTATATACTGAAGGTCGCTGTTTGAAATGGTTTCTTTGGAATAACCGTGGTGAGTGTTTTTCCCTGAGGACTGCATAACTGTGACAAACTCCTCGTCTTTTCTGTCTTGTTTCCAGATGGCGCCGGTCCCAGCCATAAAGAGAAAAATCATCAAGAAGCGCACGAAGCGCTTTCCCCGCTTCCAGTCTGATCGCTTCAAGCGTCTCGATGTAAGGCGAATATTGCCTGCTTAGGCCTTGTCAAACCGTTTAATGTGTGCGAGATTCGTAGGGACGCCCATCAACCCTACGCACATCATTTGGTACACAAATTGTTTGTGTTTGAAGATTTCACATCGCTGGGTCCGGCAGCTTGTCTAACGAGGTAACGAGGTGTCTAGGTATCTACAAGTAGAACCGGTCGATCAGAGAAATGTGTGTCAATCATTTTGTCTCTGGAAGTAAGCTGCGCTGTGTGCAAGCGTGTTTGCGTGTTCCCGAGTCCGAAAGTACGCCTTTTTGGATGAAGGAATTGTTTACGGAAGGAAGCTGAAGTAATCGATCAAAGGATTTTAATCATGGGTATAGACATCCGATGTGTGGAAATATAGAAAGATCGTGTAGTTTCGGCGGGTGTAGCGTGCGTACAGATATGTGAGTGCAACGTTATCATTGATTTTGTTGTAGGCGTGTAGCAGAAAAAGATAAGTGGTATTGTATTTTCGTAGACAGCTACTTTTTCGTACGTTGCGTGTATCGTTGCAGTCCTCGGTAGAAGTTTTTTTTTTTGGTCGTAGGCCAACTCCAGTAAAGAGATACAGTGGGAAATAGGTCGACCCCTTCAATATTACAGGTACACAAATGGTTGCCTGCATGTGGTTAGCTTGAGTACACCAGCTTCTGGAAATTTCACGTGCTTAGAGCTCCAAGATCATCAATGGATTATGCTATGTGTGCACGCCGGCGTGTATTTATGCGTAAGCAGTTCATGCCGATACGCATGTAGGTGTACGTGAGTTATTTCGGTGAGTGGATGCTCATTTGGATCTGCTTCTGTCCTTGTATGGTGTTGGTCCTTGCGCGCATTTGCAGGCGTCATGGCGTAAACCCAAGGGCATTGACTGTCGCGTACGTCGCAAGTTCAAGGGCACGAACACGATGCCCAACATCGGGTACGGGTCCAATAAAAAGACGCGTCACATGCTACCTAACGGGTTCTATAAGTTTTTGGTCTCCAATCCTAAGGATGTGGAGCTGCTGCTCATGCACAACAGGAAATTCGCTGTCGAAATCGCACACAGCGTTTCTTCCCGGAAAAGACGTGAGATCTTGGAGCGAGCCCAGCAGCTGAATCTCCTTGTCCTCAACAAGAAGGCGCGTCTGGACACAGCGGAAGACGAATGAAGACGAACTCCAAGTGGAACTAGTCCCATAATGTGCGTGTATACAGACGTATACGCATACTGTAAGATATGCGTAGTAAGAAGATGGCAACGGGCAGTAGCGGGCTGAACATTCTGTAAATCGACAACGACGTTGCGGTTGAAGGAATCGACGCGCTCACGAGGAGACGATGTCAGATGAAGCTAACAAGAGTTTGGAGTAAGGCTGCGTTTTAGACGAACACGTTGAGGCGGTGCAGGGGCAGGGATGCGACCTGTCTACTTTGGGCGCATTGCATGTGCCCTTCCAGCACGAACCGGATAGCAGCCCCAGCACCGTGCGAGAATGTTGGCATACGTTGGTGGTTCCTCCGAATCCCGTCGTGTTGTTGCAGAATTTCACACATAGCGTGTAAGTGTATATATATATATGTATACATACGCATCTGAACAGGAGTGCACGCATATGCATACGTATAGATACGTATGGACACCAGCGGCCAACATACTCTGATTTGTTGTGAATAACCGTTTGTGTCGTGAGGGCTATGAAGGGGCCGTTGAACAAATTTTTGTTTAGGTGTGGTGTTTTCCGTGCGGCAGACTTCGCCACAAGATACGTAGCAAGTTTTGTCTTCCCAGCGTTCAATATTCGAGCGTGTCTCGCTGCAGCAGAGTTTGACTCATGGCTGGCAGAACAGGGTGTACGTTTAGGAACCGTGGACACTGTGAACCCAGTCGGTTGACTGAACCACATCCACAGAACGTCAATCGTGGAGTCGTTTAGGGGCGCAAAATTGCGTACTTTCCCGCTGATTGTCAATAAGGGCAAACTTCGAAGAGCCGAACCTGCCATATTTCACGTGTGTGGTCCTAAACGATGCACGAAGTCGAATTTCTCTGAGCAGCATACATTCGGCTTCACGTCGACCGCTGTAAACCGGAGCTAGAGATTTGTGTGTAGGTGGTATTGCTGGATGAATGCACGCTACTACGTGTCTACGGGAGTATAGTCACTTTCGCGAGAGACAGAGGTAAAATGAAATCCTGTACGAGGCGATATACAGAATTAGGCAAGTATATCGTAAAATGACGAAAACCACTTCAGTGACTGAACTCTTCCAAACCCGGCGCCGGTGTACCTCCTAAGACTCAGCGAACCGCAGCCAGTCTTACGTTTGTAGTAAAGGTCGCGTATCGGTGCTTTCGCACCTATGTCTTATAGCGTACGTCCATGTGTACGTGCGTGTACAGCCTATTCGAGAGCTGCATTTTGCCCTAAAATCGGCAGAATAATACTTCTGGCTCAGAGAACTTTGCTTCTATGGTTTGTTACGCGCCAGAGAAACATGTATTGAACACCTGTTCTCGGCCAGGCATTGCTGAAGAATTCGCTGATTTCAAAGCCGTGAATGCCGGACAACTAGGCAAAATGTCATCAAGCTGTGCTTACCAGCATTCCACACGTGGATATAGGCAGGCAGGCCCGCGGTGTGTGTACGCACGATCAACGCTCTTTTTGCTCTGTAGTACGGTGGACTAATTCACGCGTCAGCACGCGCGCTACGACCGGGCACAGCCAGACAGCCACGTAAGAGCAGTGTATGTACATCGCAAAGCAACAGTGAATGCCTCAAATTCCTCTTCATTACTGTATGGGTGTGTCTGTATCATGGACCTGGTGACGGGTATTCACTCTCATAAACACAACTCGTTCGAGGGGACAACGCAGGTATTCATTCTCATAAGCAGAAGTTGTTAGAAGGGACAACGCTGCTCAGCCATTTCTTTGTCACCTGAACGCAAGCCCCTGGGGCGTTGTTCAAAGAAAAAGAGTTTCCTTTGACGACAATCCCCGTCGTCACCTTAGTCGAAATGCGCAACTGAAATCAGGTGGAGAGGTAATATTACGGCTCCTCCAGCTATCGAATCTCCGACTCGCTGCTTTGAACACGATCACTGCCGGCCACATTCAACTGCCCTTTTTCGTAACACTCTCAGTCTTGTCCATCCATTTGTTTAGTTGTATCCGCCTCGCGAGACCAGTTTTTCGGTGAAGAGCCGTTCTGCTTATTCAGACAAATGAAGCTATCTGTGCTTTTTCAGTGTTCACGTTCGGTCAGCTGAGTGGACGCTGCGCGGATGCGTTGCTTATGTCAGCCTTGCAGTAAAGCGCGCTGCACCATGGCATTGAAAGCGACTGTACGCTTTAAATCCTTGTGTTTAGTCTTGATGTGTTTTGAATGGAGTTTTACACCAACTGCGGCGCGCGAGTGGTGCAAAGCCGCGCCGGAAGAGGGGAAGCCCGAATATGGGGTCTGTATTCCGCAAGAGTATGCACTTGCGCATTACACTATCGAGGTTGTTACCGTCGCAGCTCCCGGATTTGACCCCCGGTACGACTTTTAGAACGCCCAAGATCTTTCTGACACTGCAGCGACGTCTACATTCGCGCAGCACTCGTAGAAGTGATGTACCAGCTCCTCATTTCAAATTAGCGTATTCCCTGTCCACATATTTCGTTTTTCTGTTCGGCTTGTGGACCCCTAAGCTGCTGCTGTATTGGTTCGTTTCCCCTCGTTCGTACTGACGACGGTGGTATGAGCGTGGCATCAGGACTACTGTGCGCATCATCATAAGTGGCTCCAATGGGCGACGCACGAGGCCCATTACGATCTCCTCGTACAGGGGAGGAACTAAAAGGAGGTGTGCAGTTTTGACGAAAGCATTACTTTGTAACGTGTCCCCTCATACTGAAAACAGGATCCACATCCAAGGCGTGGATGTCGGAGACCCCGAGCTGGTGCATGCCTACAGCGAAGGAACAAGCACATGGATGTGCCAGCGCTTGGTAATCTGGAAGGACTTTCGATTCTGGGTTTTTGACTGCACTGGAAAACTGGATTTTTGGGAACCCGAATCTGTAAGAAAAATGTGTGTATATGACCCCCTGGCGCCCTGTTAACCTACTCGCGTAGAATTTCCAACGTAGTGCCTCACTGCTGCATTGTTCCCTTCCAACTTCAGGTCTACCACCTTTCAGGCAATAAGAGATACGAGGCATCGATTCAAACTGGCCACGGTCCTCGCGGTATAGCTGTGAACGCGTAGTCCTGAGTGTACAGAGTGTTACTGGAGTGAGGCCCACCATCTGCAGCGGGAACATCGGGCAGCATTGAGCTACGGCTCATAGGGACCTCCAGAACTACCGGCTTCAAAGCCCTGCTAGCGGCTCCCTCGGCTGGCAGTAACAAACGGGTTTCCTTCAGAGCGGCTGACGGTGAGCTCAATTTGGTCCTCGCAACAAAAGATTCTAACCTAACTGTGCAACCAAACACGCAAGCAGAGTCGAAGTCAACAGACATATTTACATACGTACGTATGTGTGTACGGTGGTATGTGTCCTGATGTATGGAATTACA
This sequence comes from Sarcocystis neurona, assembly GCA_000727475.1. Taxonomy (NCBI): domain Eukaryota; phylum Apicomplexa; class Conoidasida; order Eucoccidiorida; family Sarcocystidae; genus Sarcocystis; species Sarcocystis neurona. The sequence continues at coordinate 304,488 of KL647315.1, read as the reverse complement.
TATGTATACATGTAGACGTTCGGGAAGTAATTTAGTACTTTGTCATTTTTTTCGCTGGTCGCCAGTGGGGGACGTCGAAGGAGTGGTGCTGGCCAACACTGCGCCTGACGATCCCTGGTACTGCGAGTCGATCAGTCTGAGGACTGAAGACGGGGCAGTCTTCCCGTTCAAAGTAAAACGCTGGGTCGGCCTGCCATACGCCCAGCAAATCAGCGTGTCAAGCAAGGCCAGTGACATCGACATGGCGCCTCAAGACGTTGACTGCCACACGAGAGCTGCAGATCTTTTCAACGAGTAAGGCAGTGAAACAGGGTCACGGAACTAGACAAGCGCTGCCTTCCACGGGTTTGCCCATGCAACGCGAAGCCTCTCTTCGTTCTTCACTTGCAATGTCCTTATCCCTACAGCTCTTCTTCACACCTCGTCTCCCATATGTTCGACGTCTTTTCATGTGTACCAACAGAATCCCCTTAGGCACACGCTTTTTCAAAGTCCGGTGTCCGCAAAATTGTCAAGCCTCGGAGTTCGCCAGAGTGCTGGGCTCCACGCTACATCCTGCCGCCAGCTCAGTATGTGCAGCGGCAGTCAATGACGGCGTCCTCTCTCCATCAGGCGGAGATCTCGTACTTACGATCGTCGATGCTGTACCGTCGTACAGTGGCGTTTCTTTTGGAGGTATACCAGACCCTCTCTTGGCTACACTTACGGCTCCACCAAATATCCGATTCACACAGGTATTGACGCATTTGAGTACAAGCGTCCTTCTGACAAACCTGGGTTCAGCTTTCACGTCTATCAAAGCGGTAACTTTACGAGCATGAAGCGTCGAACATTTTGCTTTATTTATGCAATCTTCAAAACGCATCAGACTCTATTGACGCAATCGTCAAAGACGTGCGTCTGGTTGACGGTTAGACGTCCCCAAACACTTCCATTCTTTTGCGACAGTTTCACTGTATACCACCTGATCTGCAGAGTATGGGAAACTGGCGTCCACGGGTCGGCTCGAAGTGAGAAGAAACGGCAGCTGGGGCACTGTGTGGTAAAAAGAACTTCTCCATCTGATAGTTGGGACTATCCCAGACTGTAGTGCATTCGCAGCAGAAATGGGGATTTCCTAGAATTTTCTGTCGAGGCTGCAAAAAAAGCCTGTCAAGAGATCGGCAAGTCCACCCATTCCCCTTTGCTACTACTGTACTTAAGAACGTCCGCTATTGACAGGCTATAAAGACGGGGTCTACTTGGACGAAGGCTGCTCAGCGACAGCAGGGGAAAACATGTGTGCGGATAAAGACTATCCAGTAATTGCTGCTGGTAAGTAGTCCCCAGCGAGCTCTTGACCATATGCACGTCGACAATGTTTCATCCTTCAATGCCGACTATCTTCCTGTGTTCCCTGCTCCCAGGCATTGTGGTACGCGTGCTGACTTCTAGCTCCAGCGTCTTTTTATAGCTGTGAGCAATACTCGATTTGCAGTGCTACGGACAAGAGCTGTCCTTGAAGGACTGTGCCTTCGAAGAGCCTACGCCAACCTGTCAAGATCACAAAAATGACGTGATCATTAAGTGCTCTAATGCAGTCAACGGCATCGAGCCCCCATTCGGGACGTTGAGAATAGTGGACGTTAGTGGTGGGCCGGCTACGACAGGTCTCGGAAGACTGGAATTTTACAACGAAGGTGAAAAGTCTTGTTATATTATACAGTACAAAGCAGAGGAGAACGTTCGTGCGTTCACAGGATTCGGAAGCGTGTGTAGTGAGGGATGGACCAAAGAATCGGAGCGCGTCGCATGCAAACAAATGGGGTACAGCGGCGTGAAGGTAGGATGATGTTGACGCTGTGGTGGGTGCCACGGGCGCAGCCGCATGTGCTCTTAGTCCTGTTCCTCTGCACACTTTACTGTTGCGGTCTCTGTTACGTCTCTCATGGCTCCTGTGGCAGCTGGGTCTCCTCCTACTTCGCGACTTGTTCTGCCACTCCTGTGGCCCACAAAGTCTTCCTCCTACGTCTGTGTGGCTTCATTTGCCGACACTGGATGACTACACAGATTCGAAAGCATATGTCATTGGACGGCTACACAGCTTCGGCACGCGCTTATGCGTGTTGCTTCCACTCAGGCAGCTACCGTCTCCACTACGGGAAGCTGCACAGACGTGATGGGGACCTCATATTGCGGCCCCCAACTTCAAAAGATAGCAGCGGTCAACGTAACTTGCACAGGTGAGGACAAGGCAAAAAGAGAATAGACCACCACTCGCAGAGCTTATTGTCTGGATCTGTTCACGTGTAATCTCCCCGAGTCCTCCTCAACGCTCGTCCTTCATGTACGTGATACACTCCAAATACTCACACTTGTCTGGTTCGAAAGAGTTAGACACCCTACTCGCCAGCTACGCTGTGGGGACTTGGGCGCACTATCGGCAGTGTCCACTACTTCAGCACTCATATCTGAAGACCGGCGTCAATTTTCCATTCATCTCCTCTGCATTGCGCAGGGGATGAGTCCGCCCTGCCCATGTGCCCACACGACGCCAGTGGGGATATCTACTGCGTGCACGACGAAGACGTGGTCATCGGTTGCGAGGGAAGGGGCGACCCATCTGGAATAGGCCTTTTTCTAATGGAAGAAAAGCCGCCACTTCTTGGAGACCTCCTTCCCCTGAAGGTGCTTTCTCTCAGCTGCAGTGATCGACCGCTCACTCGCCCGGAGATGAATGGTGGCGGGCCAGGAACTCTTTTTCTCGCTCGTTGCCCGGCGTCCTGCAAGTAGGATATATGACGACATGCGCGTACATGGAGGATTTGTTCTGCAATCCGTGTCTCGTCCCGCTGTTGCAAGGGATTTCCCTGGCACCATAAAAGGCACCTTCGCGTACACTGCAGACTCACCAGTGAGTCAAGTGCATCGCCTACGTCTACAAGATACATTAGAGTTTTACTGGATGCCTCCACTTCCGTGACACCCCTGCAGTACACACAACCCAACGTAATTCAATTCTGCGCAGATCTGCAAGGCCGCAATTCACGCAGGCATCCTAGAAGCTGGCGGAGGTGATTTAGTAGTCGTCATCGGCCACGCACAGCGCGCTTTCTTGGGCACTGAAAACCACGGAATCACAAGCGCCTCATCCGAGGCCTACGAACGATCCTGTAAAACACGTTATATCATGTGGAAAGATAGCGTATAAAACAGACGACTTCCGTTGTAGTCGTGGTTTCAAAAGTTGCGACGGAGCTGCGGTCACGAGCCGCAGGTTCTAGTGGTTTTGGGATGCCTCCCAACCCTGTTCGACAAGCGAGCAGCCCTGGTAAAAATTATTCGAAAATCAAAAATTTAGACGTCGAGTAACGGCTGCTACGATTTCGAGAGGTGAAATGAAGTTGGTCGTCGTTATCGCTCTTTCTTTTAGGAGGCAGCCGTTCACTAACGACACAACGTCCCACGCAACTCGAGGACAGATTTCACTGGTTTCCTCCCGATAACTGGGAAGGCAAGTCATCGACACAAACTGTCATGATCGGCGCTATTATAACGTCAAAAAAGGCTGCATATCGCTATAAATACGCAAATCCTCACCTCCACACGAAGGACACAGATTTGACAATGACGAGCGAATGGTTGCTTTCTTCCCAAATTATGTGTTTAACCTGGAATCTACAACTGACGCTTTAGCGCACACTGGCAACCCCTCTCAAATTATGCCGGGTGTCTGGAACACTAATTTTTGCTTAGTCGAATGTCGCGTATTTAGTACCTTCTAATGTGGTGGTATGTTGGCACAGAACAGTCGATATCATGCCACGTGAGTCCAGGCTCACTCTGAACAGGTCTTCACTGCTTCCGTTTCATAAGCCGATTGTGTATTACGTCACTTGTATATGCGTTACAGGTTTTGACGGGCGTCCCGGTTCGTACGTGGATGCAGGACAGATGCCCCGAGGAGAAGTAGTTGCAGGCCTGCACGACTTTAGCATCGCAGTGGATGCTACAGTCACTGGTGAGGACCAACTGCAGTGCGTTTTGTTGAAAAGTGTACGGTTTTTTACGTACGGTATACACAAACACACGTGTGGGAACGTGTGGCCGCCAGAGCTGCAGCCCAAACACACGCAGATGGATTCTCAACACAAAAACTTTCCTGCGTTCAGGGAGGAAGGGCAAATGGCGAGTGCTGGTGTCGCACAGCGAGTGTGAAGGCTTCATGCTAGCTGTCGACAACCGCGATGAGCTGATATTTGAACAGACGTGCAACCCTCTGGTGGTTACCACTGGCTTCACTCCGGTTATTGGAGGTACCCGCACAACTCCTGTAGCAAAATCGAAATTATTCGTGAGTTATAACGTATGTACTCATCCGCAGAACCCTTTCACGTCGTGGTGACCTTCTTCGAGCCGGAACGAACTGTGTCCATTTTCGTCAACGGAAGGAAAGTCGCGCACCAAAGAACGGATTACAGCTTCTACCTGAAAGTACGAATCGGCAGAGCTCTACGTCTTTGCTGTTGATGGGCGCTTTAGTCTCTGAGGCGTGTTCTATACGTGAACAACACAAAGAAATATGCGATTTCTGCACACAGAGATAAATGGACACTCGTGCATATATATATATATACATATATCTAGACACATATATACACGTACACGCAGCCCTTTAGGCATGAATGATCCCGTGTGAGTACCTGTAAAAGAACCCATAACGTCACACGTGCACATTTCAGTCGCGTTTTACGATAGGGAGAGCCAGTGGAGTGGACGGGGACTACTTTATGGGGGAGATATCCGCGGTGCGCGTGTTCGATTACGTCCTTTCTCCGTCGGAGATTGTGAAGCTGCAGACGGAGGAGGCTCCAGCAGCACTGACAGGACAGCGTGTGAAAGCTTCTCATCCCACGCTTCGGAGAACCGAAGATGGCCGTGTGTGCATATCGCCTTGTTCTGCAGAAGAACACCCTGAGCAAGACATAGCCAGACTTTCCGCCCGAGTGCACGGGGCGGAAGGCAGTATATCAAGGAGAAATCTATATCCGACGAACGTTGCTCTGACATTAGACTGTCAGACAACGCTGGATGAGAAGTCTGAATTCAATGGGGTTACAGGCGCCAACATTCTGGTTTCCTGCCCAGCAGACTGTGCACACGCGTCTGCTATTCTCCATGGTTCCAGCATCTACTCTGCAAGCAGCTCCATATGCAAAGCTGCCCTACATGCAGGAGCTATTCAGCGAACCGGTGGCGAAGCCGTTGTCACTCTACAAGAGGGACTCTTTGACTATGAGGCCTCTCGTGGGCACTACGGTAGGACGGTTTCTTCGTGACCTTAAGGTGTAGTGTACAACGAACCGCTGCCGGTGCTGACGGTGGTGGTAATAGATTTAAGGTGGTAACAGCAGGTTTGTGACAGTGATAAGATACAATTGAGAGAGGGGAACCCCACACGACGGCGGCGTTCAAGCCAGTTTTTCAAGCGAGCAGCAATCAGCATGAACTGAACAATGTATAGAACTCTCACTGGTGCCAATGGTGAAGAGGAAATGCCAATCCAGAAGGCTGTACACTTGATCACAGCATCAACGCTAATATGTGCGCACTCGAAAGCACATGTGCATCTGTATAGATAGCGACAGAAGTAGGAAGATACATACTGAACTAGGTGGTGAACGACACACAGCTAGCTTGAAGTACATGTATTTATGTGTCACGGGTGAGTATATACATACGTCTCTACAATGGAAAGGAGAGCGATAGAGACGAAGTGACGCAAACAGATAAAGCCATTCAGCTTTGTTTTTCACTTGGTGTGCATGCGTAAGGCAGATGAACATGAACGCCAAAAATCCCTCAGGAATGGTCAGCGTGACATCAAGAAAACCAGAACTACGGTCTTTTTCGGTGCATACGGCACCTCACTATCGAGCGCTCACCTGCGACGAAGACGGCGCCTTCGCGCTGAAACTGGGTGTCGGCGAAAGAGAACTCATCGTTTGCCCTCCGTTCTGCGCCGCTGCAGCTTCCAAGAAAGTCGTTGGAAGCGGTAACAGTGTGATTAATCTTCACCTGATTACTGTATGTGATTTTAAAGAGCGCTGGCTTTTTTTTGCATCTGTAGGCATCTACAGCCCTATCTCCTCCGTGTGTCGTGCTGCGATCCACGCTGGAGCTTTGGTAAGAATCCAGCATAAAAAAACTTCGATGAATCACGCTTGGGAAGCACACCATGACAAAAGGAAACAGAGAATCACATTAGTCTGTCCATGTGTGAGCCAAGGCATACTATGAACGTGTGCTTTGGTGCGGACTGCTGCCAGACGGACGCCGGAGGAGAGGTGGAGATCCAAGCAGGATCGCCTCACGAAGCATTCGCTGGAAGTCAAGCACACGGAATCGTTTCGCAGGATGGAAAGAGTTACCTACGTTCTATTATTTTTGTTGCAGCACCGTTTACTGTGCAGTAGTGCTGACGCTACGATGTTTCGCAGATAGCATGCGATGCTCATCAAAAACACACACAGCTAAATATCACCACGCCAATACGTCAAGTGCATGTTGACTTCTCTGGCACGCGTCGCGAAAGGAACTCGGCGGTCTTGCGGAGACACCGCTTTTCAAAATTGAAGATGAGAGGGCACACGTAGCAGGGCACAGTTCACGAGAGACGGGCGAACAGGAGAGTTATAAAGGTGTCACTTTAGCGGACGGTCACATCGCACCAGCAAGACAGCCAACAAGGAGTAGCATTCATGCCTGACTCCCTCAGCCCTCCTCCTTCGTTAGAACACAAAACTTGTTAACGGTTGGCCTACGCTTCTTTTCCAGGTCGCACAGGAAAAAGTAGCAGGCGTCGGTACGTCTACGCGTGCCGGGAGAGAAACACAAAAATGTGTATCTTTCGAACAAGCAAAGGTCACCGATGGGCAGCAAGGTCGGAAGGGTCGCATAGAGATGCATCCTGGTGTCGCTGCCTTGCACCTGCGGATGGAAAAGGTAGCGAGAGGATGCCAATTAAAGGTCAACACAGGCACACTATCACAAAAGATATATAGAACTTGCGTTAAGAACATTAGTCGTTACCTGGAGTCAAATAGAAACGGACGTTCACAATGTAGCGCACAGTTGTTTCCAATCGTAGGTGTGCAAGGTGCATTGCACAGATGTTTGCAGTGGGACGCCTCCAAGGTGCTGTTCTCATTACGTAGGTGGAGGCGTCGTCGGTGCCCACACACTAGTGTACGCAGACATGCGTGTGAATACGTGCAGGTGTACGTATGCTGCGTAACCTTCAAGCACAAGATGAACTTTTGCACAATTTACACTGGTAGAATAGCCACAAGTCAGACATCCTCCATGGCTACGGAAGCATTCAACACCTTCACACCTAGTTGTTCAGTTTTTTATCCAGTGTAGGCACTACCTCTTTCTCACGCAGGTTCTCCGTAAACGCTGACGATCCTGCATATCGGTGTTACACGTGTGTGCATACACGGAGACACACGTATATGTGAGTTTGATGTGTAGTTTCATTCAGGACAGAGAGTGAGCGCAGAATGGATAAAGTACAGAGTGTATGCCGAGTATCTGACTGTGCTGCTGTCCCACTAGATACGGATGAAACAAATGTATGGATGCACCCCTATGCGCACCCTCCAGTGCTCTACCGTGGAAGCGTCGCGTGCGCCGAATCTGATAAATCTCCCAGAATTTGTATTCGCACGCGATGAAGTACTGGTGTCTTCTGCTCCAAGGATGCGTATCCACGTTCGTGTGCGTAACGCGCTAGTGGGAGAGCCCGACGTGCACCGCTGAATAACCACCGGGAATGTCTCACCGGATTACCCTCCTCAATAAAGCTACAAAATCGATACATGCCGTCCTGTATGCTTATGGATAAGGACGTGAGTATACACGTCTGTGGAAACCTCCACGCCTACGTCAAGCCTACGAGATAACGAATTTCTAAAGAGAGACGCACACACTACTGAAAACTACTAGTTTGCGCTGCTGTACAACTGGATATTCACACAAACACACACACACACACACACCTCTGAAAACAGGGCCGTCTATGTATATAACCGTGATAATCAACTTCTACAAGATATAGAAGCATAAAGTGCCGCATATCAGATACGTATAGCATGAACGTAGTACAGCACCTGCAAACCATACACACGTCTCACATTGAACACGTACGCATATCATTTTAAATAAGATCTGTGTGGGTTAGTAGGTCCCAGCTTTTAGATTATTGTGCGTGAAGAACATCTTTCCTTCCTCCGGGATTCCAGCGTTCATTTGTCTTTCACCTATACAGTGTGCACACTTGTTTGAAGATTGGCGGGTTCAATACCATTTAAACATTACTACTTCCCTGCCGGGCACACACTAACGAGGATCGGGACGACTGGGTGTCGCATTTGTTCGAAGATTGACGGGTTAAATATCGTTCAAACATCGTCGGTTCTCCGCCATGCACAAAATTACAAGGAAGTGGATGATTAGGTAGTTTTAGGCGTGAGTTATTTACACGTCGAATGAGACGCCCAATGGAAGGCCGAATACAGCAACTACACAGCGCTGTTGCTTTGGGTTTCCCTGTCCTTGAGTGAGATACTGCCGGTCTTCAGAGTGGCCGCCATTTTTGGAGTGTGTCTTTCTTTAACTGCAGCTGTTTCTCACGTGGAGCTGAAGTTGTGTCCTTGGAATATACACGTCACTACTTGATGCAGATATTATCTGTATGGTAGTCCGTAGAGAACCTTTTTTCACATCGAGCGGAAGTTCGGCTCGCTGACTTGCAGGCTTGACACGTCAGCGAGGCGCTTACCCGCCAACGCATGCATCCCCGCGTTTGAATCATGAACGTGTGTGCGTCATCCAGTTGGAAGTGGGAGATGGGATAAGCAAGGACCGTGCACTGGCGGCTTTTTATAGAATAACTCGACGAGCGTTGCCAGTTGTCTTGATAGCACAGTTTTTCTGTTTACTGGCGCCAGCGCTGCCAGGATACATAGCGTTTGTGTTGTCGGGAGACCGTGGTAACGGCTCGGGTGACAGGCGCAGAAAGTGGTGCGCAGGTTGAATTCTGTTGACTTCGTCCCTGTTGAAAACAGTGCTTCTTCGAAGAACTCTCTCCATCAGTGGAGTACAGGCTAGAAGGACGCGTTTTTTCTCCTCGTTTCCTTCACGGTGAGAAGTTGCATCTGTCAGACCAGCTTCTGATAGAGGTTATACGCATCATTACCACATTAGGGAGGGGTTCAAGTCACTCCCTCCGTCCTCTCCACTCGTCCAGACAAACTGTGCCCACCACGAAAATTCCCGCAATAAATGCCGTCGGTGTCCAGCCTGCAACTAACGAAAAACGGAGTTCTGACAGCTCACTATCCCTTACTCGTCTTATACGAATAAACGCTTCGCTCATCAGTATACATTCAATTTGATATTTCTAGGGCGCTCATGTACTCTGTTGAGGGTCTACTCCCGCAAAAATACTGATGGTCTGTTTCCAACCGTACAGCTCCATCAGGGGCACTCTCTTCCCACTCCACTTGTTCCGAACGGTGACATGCACCTCACGGAGGGAGTCATTGTTCAGTTGCAGTTTTTCCTCCATTTGCAGAGCTGCCGCTGCTGCCTGCTTTGTGCGTTCTGTTGTGCGCCGCGGGCGGTCCGCATCCGCTACCGCTTCCGTTTTGTGAGACTGCGCTGATATTTCTCCACGTCTTCAACGCTGTCACACTGTGTTTTGGGGGGGCCAGCACGAGAAAAACAAGGAGGAGATGCTGGAGGAAAAAGGCTCAAAAAAATGCCGGAGAGCTTGGGAACAGCTAACGAAAGTGATGAAGAAATCTGTGTCTCCCACAGCACTGCCAATGACTGCTACGCGGGCCCCTTCTTGTAATTCCCTTGCCTACCTGCATATTTATTCACCTATATGTCACTTCTTCGTGTGGATCTGTCTTTCTTTCTGTGTATGCGTCTGTAAACGGTCATTCGGATAAAAACGTACGTAGCCACGCATATGTATTTTTGTCCATAACGGTCTTCTCCACGCCCGTCTACGGTTCAAGTCCGTGCCTATATGCGCATCCCCCTTCTAACAGGACTTCCACGGGAAAAAAAGGCGGCCAAGTCAAACGAGGCTTTTGTGAGGAAAAGCGAGAGTTGCTGTTCTTCGTGTGGCCATTCTCGATAGAGAGCTCCGAGAGATATTTTCTCTAGAAATTTACGTGCGTACCGGTTCCTCTTCGCGTGCTCTGCGCGTCTGCAAGTCGCAGCGCCGCGTCCGGGAGGAGCAGTCTTCTTCTATCAGTTCTTCTACTGGCTATATCAAGCAGCCTGTCGCAGACACTGCAGCTGCTCCACAGTGCCTCATTCTCTCACTCGTCTAATTTTCGCTTTTCCTCTCTGGTCCAAATGTGGAGTCTGCGCCAGTATTTCCTTTCAAACCTTCCGTGTCCCCGTCGTTATTTCCTTCCCGTTTTCTTTCGCCTCAAAGAATTGTAGACGTTTACTGCCTCCTCACACGAGCATTTCCTTCTAAGTAGTCGCAGTCCCTGCTACTGGGCACATACGTGAAAGTGCGCCCACACACCGAGAAAAAGAAATAGGTGTAACTGCACTTGCTTACAGATACCGCGACAGTGCTGTAGAAAATCATTCTCTCCTTCGGTGATCCACATACGTGTACAGCACATATACGAATACGTGTATGTACACATACGTATCTATGCATATATGCTACTAAATTTCAATTAAGTACATTGCCTAGATGTGTATGGGTGGGGCTGCAGTGCTGCGTCCACCCGCGCATCCTCCCGTTTCTCTACGACAACCCTGTCGAGTTCGGTACATCCCGTCCCCCTTACACACACGCCCACGACTTTGCTGGGTTCTCGTATAGAAGTAGGTAGTCTGATCTGTCTATGCAGCTGCCGAAAATGTTTTCCTTTGCCCGTTCACACGCCTGCATATAAGCCTCTTTCTTCGTCTTTCCACAGCAGTCGCTCTCTCTCGATATACGCCTATATGTGTGTGTGTATGTGTACATCTTTAGAGTTGTAAGCGCGCACGTTGGGGGGGAGTTGTTCGCTTACTTTCTCTTCTTTTTCTTCCGCTTTGTCCTCTTCTCCGTCGCTCTGTGTCTCTGCGTGTATATGAATATATTTATGTGTGGAGAGTCGTAGGCATATATAATTACATATTAAGATAGGGTCTCAACAGACGTACCGGTTCAGCTTTGTGTATATATTCCACGTATACGGAGACGATGTCGAAATCTTCTCCAACATCGACTCCTGGGTATACTTCCCAACCCGGCGACACACACGTGACCACACCCAAGTCTATTAGCATATACAGTCTCCTTCACATATATACAGAGAGAGAGGCACCATCCGTACATATTCGCAGGCAGGTGTATTACGCTGCCTTTCGAGTGTGGGTGCCACGCCCCTGTATATACGTAGCAAGTCATCTACACACGTGTATATAGTATACGTAATGCTTCTGTATTCTCTTGTATGCATATACATATACGTATATGAGGGCGTAATACATTTCAAGAGTATATTGATGCTGCACTGGTAACTCACATATTTACGAAGATGTTCTGCAGCAGTGTGTCTCTGGGTCCCTCAACGCCAACTTCAAGAGGTGAAGAAATTTCGTCTGCGTGTGTCCGCATTTACTCACACTTCCTTCACTTTGTGAAGCAGACATGCGTCTTACCGATCTCTCTTCTTCTCAGTATCTCTGTATATTTTAAACGTATCCATCTTTTTCTCTTGGTGTCTCTCTCTATACATATATATATGTATGTATGTGCCTGTGTATGAACACGATTCTCTCTCTGCTTTTTTCTCCCTTTATATATACGAATGCGCACATCTTAATCTTTTCTCTCTGTTTGTATACACATATACATATATATATACCAACGTATACAAATATATGTACTTTTAGGGGTCCATAGGCAGGTTTGTGTGAGAGGGAGAGTGTTTCACCGTTGCAGGTGTGCATCCCTGGAGTATGGTCCCCATTTGTTGAGATATCTCCGCATCTCTTCCAATTCATTTCTCTGCAACTCCCCCCTTTTCTCTCTGTCTTTCTGTCTCTGTGTCTCGGGGACATTTGTGTACAGAGATGTAAACCTACGTCTCTGTGTGGAGTGCGCTTGTACAGGGGCAGTTTGACATATAATACCTGCATCGGTGTGTGAAGGGAGTGTGTCTCTGCGGCGGTTGTATTGCAGAAAGGGACAATGGCAGCGGTCCCGGATAATAACGACTTCTACCTGCGCTACTAGTAAGCCCCTTGCTGTCTCCGCGTCGGTATTCTTTTCCCGTTTGTCCGCATTCTCCTCAAAAAATATATATATATATTCTCCCGTGCCTGTTTCATGCGTAGATAGTCTCTCTATCTATCTGTATATATTTACTGCTTCAATATATACGTACGTACATAGGCGTGTATGTATGTGTACGTGTGTGTGTAGCTTCTCCTTGTGTCCACGGCGACTACGTCTGTGAGAGCACCCGCTTTCTGTTTATCTGCTTCTCTATATAAACAGCAACGCACATATGTAGATACTACGTACGTGTGGGTCTGCATACGTCTGCGTGGGAGGGAAGGGGTTTCTCATATATTGGCAGAGGCACAGAGACACAGAGACACAGAGACCGTGACACGCTTGTATTAAAAGTCCCGCATTTATATATTGTAAAGAGATTTCCGTGTATTCCCGCATGCTGGTAGATGTGTCTTTCTATGTCCCTTTGCCTCTGTGTATGTATTTCTCTCTCTGTGTGTACGTATAGAGACAGACACGACGGAAATATATATCGCTACGTACGTCTATGTGTCGCTGTACGCGTCTATATATATGTGTATATGTAGTGGCATGTATGTATGTCTTTGTGTGGTGTTCACAGCTTTTTATGTGTTGAACCCCCACCCGTAGACGGAAACATGTACCTACTTATACGTACGTGTCCGTGGTGCTGGACACGTGTATGTGTATGTGTATGTATCTGTGTATTTGTATGTCTTTGTCGATTATTCACAGCGCTATTATATGTAAACGAACTGCGTATATACGCGCGTATATACCGGTACACACGTATGCAGATATAAATATATATATATATATATGTATAGATGCTCCACGCTCTAACGTCGTTACACACCGGTACGGACATATGCAGATATATCTGTTTATGTATACATGTTGCGCGCTTACACGGTCGACATATACCTGTACCCACGTATGCAGATATAAATATAAATATATATGTGTACATACTCCACGCTTCTACGGTCGTTGTGTGCCGGTACAGACGTCGGGCCGAACCGGCAGCAGCTGAATTATCATACGCCGGTGTGCCTCGTGCCTAGGAGCTCCACGGATAGAAAAGGGTTTTCCCACTTCTTTATAGCTATATGTATCCATATATACATATATGTATATGTATGTGTTTGTGTATATATATGTGTATGTGTGCGCGTATATGTATATACGTGTTCAGAAGTGAAATTCCATAGGGACACACAGACGTGCCGTCTTTTACTTCTCAAAGCAGGCATATACAGACATGTGTATGTACGAAGAGGTGTATGTACACCACACGAAGGAAGCACCGATGAAGATGTTTGTGTGTTTCTCTGAGGTGTATGTACACCACATGAAGGAAGCACCGATGCAGATGTTTGCGTGTTTCTCTGAGGTGTATGTACACCACATGAAGGAAGCACCGATGCAGATGTTTGCGTGTTTCTCTGAGGTGTACGTACACCACATGAAGGAAGCACCGATGCAGATGTTTGTGTGTTTATCTGAGGTGTATGTACACCACATGAAGGAAGCACCGATGCAGATGTTTGTGTGTTTCTCTACACGTGCGCACGTATACATCTGCGTGGCAACTTTTTTGTGTCGAAGAATTTCTGAAGTGATACAACGCCACAGAAACGTACAGCGTGTACATGAGCTGCTGCTCAGGCATGACTCCAGGAGGGGAAAAGTACTTCAAGCACAGGGTAGTAAATACATCTATATGAATATATATTTACATGTATACAGGGAGACTTAATATGAAGCTTCTCTGTCTCTCTGTATGCAAGCAAATGTATATATTTACTTATGCACTGCGAAGATCAAAGTCAGGAATCTCTGTGTCTATATACGTACGTATGCATATACTTGTATGTTACTAGACCCCCGCATATATTTCTCTATACAGGGAATGTATAAATACACACACATATACATCTACAGCGGGACACAAGAAGAGAAGACAGCTGAATAGAGTAAGACCGTGTGTCTGTTTGGTGGACGTGACAGCAGAAGCTCCACACCACTTATTCACATATATATATATATATGTGTATATATGTAAAGCATATATGTAGTATATATCTGTGTGTATATGCTCTCTTTCTTCATATGTGTGTGCTCTCTTACGTCATATATATATATATATATGTGTGTAGGCTCCCTTTCGTCATGTGTGTACGTGCGTATGCTCGCTTTCCTTGTATGCACACGTGTAAAGGAAAATGTATTCATATATACTCTCCTTCTTTTGTGTCTATCTCTGTTCCTCCCTCTCTCTTTTTCGGTGTCTAGACACCGGAAATTGTAAGGTGTACGTATATGTGTATGTGTGTAGATTTCTTAAGTGAGTTCCTCTGGATATGACGTCGCAGAGGTGGTGCGTGGCGGTGTTGCTGTGAACAGAAGAAAAGTGGCCGACACTGCCGTCAGTCCGGCATACAACCCGGCGTCGTACATCTCCACACCCACACATCTACGCAGAGGAGGACGGCCACCACATACATCTCCTGCAGAGGGGACGGACCCGCTTGGGGTCCACAAGGCACCCCCCCGTGTGCGTAGTCTCTTTTTTGTAGGAGTGTAGATGCTGACTTGCACAGACACGCCCGCGTCGACGGCGGCGCATATATGTGAGACGGGCGACGGGGCGCAGTAGTATGTGCCGCAAGAAGGACTCGGGGACATGGGAGGCTGAAGAAGTATGTGTGCGTGTGTGGGGATGGGGACGAGTCATTTTCAGCAACGCATTTGATATTTCAGAGTGTATGTGTGTGTGTGTGTGTATGTGTGTGCGTGGGTGGGGATGGATTTCAGCGTGGGTCACAAGGGGAAGTTCGGACATGAGTTTCTAGAGTTCGAATTTCGACCGGAGGGGCGTCTGCGCTACGCGAACAACTCGAACTACAAAAATGATACGCTGATACGCAAAGAAGGTACGCACTTTTTCTCGGCAGATAAGAAGACGCTTCAGGAAAGCCACGTCTTTTGTCTCTTCTTGCTGCTCCGAGGAGAGCGCGCATTTCTCACACATATATGTATGACAGAAGAAGAGAAAGGAGGTCTCCTGGTGCGTCTCGCTTCTCCGAAGGAAAGTTGTACATTTACGTGCATATATGATGAAAGGAACCCAGGAAAGCCACGTCTTGTGCCTGTTCTTGCTTCTCCGATGGGACCTGCATTTCTTGTATATATGTGCAGTGTGACATCTGCGGGGGAGGGGACTGGTCAACGGGTCATGCACAGAGACGCTCCTCTCCACCCCATTTGCTCTCTCGTAAGTCACACGCGGAGGGGGCCCTTCATTCCTGTATATATATATGTGTACTTCATTCCTGTATATATATATATGTATGTGTGTACAAGTATAAATGTGTATATGTAGGCACAGGTGTATGTGAATAGATAAATGTTTACAGATGGACAAGCTCAGACAGGTATACAGGTATGTGAAAAACTGCATGCGCGCATGTATATATATGTGGACAAGTGTAGAGGCGCATATATGTACACAACCACCTATTCCTATATGTACACATATATATTAGAACACGGTTTAAATGTGTGTGTGTACACAAATGCGTTTTCGTACAAATATATATATATATATACACACAAGCGTAGAGATAAGTATAAGAACACAAACGTGTATTCGTACATATACATATATATCTATATGTGCAAGCGTAGAGAAATGTATAAGTACTCAAACGTGTATTCGTGCATATATATATCCATATATGTATATAGATATATGTACGTACATGGATGTATATTTGTGTGTTGTTACGTATTATGTGTGTATGTATATTTATGGAGGCGAGTGGTAGATTGATGCATAGACGACTTTTTACATGCGTCTCGTATGCCACACAGTCAACAGTAGCCTACAAATATGTATGTCGCGGTGTAGTGGAAACATAAAAACTTTATATATATATATATACACGGGTAAAAAGACTATACGTATGTATGTATGTATGTGTACATATATATATATGTATAGGTAAAGACTCTTTTTCTATATGTGTATGTTCGTCTACTGTATGGGAAGAGTACCATATTATTGTGCACGTGTATATGTAGGGAACGATTCTATACCTGGGGGCATGCTGGTCAGTTTGTCGCTGTGCCCCCCACACATGTAGGTGGACATCTGCCGAGCATGTACATGTGCGTGTGTATACGTATGTATAGCAGTAAGAGGTGTGCAGGGAGGTCGCCTTCTTCATATATGCAGACGCGCCGATAGAGAGACGAAATTGCAGGCGAAAAAAAGGGAGGGGAGGAGACGAAGAGAGGCATGCAGAGAGACGGACAGAGGGAGCGATTTGGTGGGGGGAGAGCGACCAAGAGACGAACAAATTCCTCCGCATATAGCGTCTTCTGCAGAACAACAAAACACGGAAATGTGTGCCACTTCCTCACGGAGAAAAAAAAAAGACCTTCTCAGTGTCGAGGTCTCATGTTGACCCGTCCATATATATATATATATATATATGTAGGTGGATACGTATACGTTTACACATACGTGTGTACGTGTATAGATGTGTATGTACGCACGAGTATGTCGAGGGGTAGTGTTGACCCCTCAACGCACACATACATATATATGTATATATACACACGTGTAGATACGTATGTATGTACAAGTATGTCGAGACGAAGTGTTGACCCGTATATATATATATATGTGTATAGATGTGTACGTACGGACGAGTATAGAGAGAGTTGCTGTGCGAGCAAAATGACGTTATTAGAGAAGTTTTCGTTTGTTCCGGTGACGTCTAAACTCTTCGGCAGAGGAGGCGCGCACCTGCAGTCCCATCGTTTAACAGGAAGCGTCTCTAGCAGGAAAGTCCTCGTGAAGGACGTTGCAGACCACCGGACAGCCACCATAAATATTTCATCATAAAAACAGCACTTCACTTCTTGCGTATCTGAGTCTCTGATAAATCGTCGCTCATTCTTTTACATCTTTGCTGCTCTTGCTCTCCACGCTGCTGCTGCTGCTGCTCTTGGTGCTGCTGCTGCTGCTTTCGTTGCTGCTTCTGCGACTGTTCTTCCTCTTGCTGCTCTTTTGTGACAGCAGCTGCTGTTCGTGATGCTGCCGCATTAGTTCCTTCCTGTTGTTGAGGCTCGGCTGCTGTTCCGGGTCTCTGTGCTGCTGCTGCGACGTTGCGTCTGATTTTCTGCTGTTGCTGCTCCCGCTTTTGCTTCGGTGTGCAGCGTACGTGAGTCAGTCGGTCATGAAGGAGCTCCGACGGATTGTTGAGGAGTCCGAGATCATCAAGTATGTCTCTTCTGTTCGGCAGCACTTGTTTTTTCATCTTTCCCGTCTCTTCTCCTTTGCCGCAGCAGCTGCTGTTGTCGCGCGACGCGTCTCCAGTGCAGGCGCTCCTCTTCCTGCTGCTGCTGCTGCAGCGTGTTCCTCGTCTGTGTGTGTTTGTGGGGTCTGCTGCCTCGTCTCTCTCTACGCCACACGACGGTCTCATCTCGCCTTTCGATTCTCCCTGCACAGTCTCGAACTTTGAAGAAGTGTCTCCTGCTGCTCTGCCTTCCCGTTGGCGTCCCTTCTGCTTGCCGGAACGTCCTTTTCAGGACGTAACACACCGATGCGTAGAACTCGGCTGCTGCTGCTGTTCGGAGAGATGCGCCCACACTTGTCGCTCTTTTCCGGCTTTCTTCGCTGCGCAGACGTCTCGCTCTGTTCCTGTCTTCGTCGCTTTACTCGGGCCGTCTCTCTCCGTGCTGCTCGGTGCTTCCCCTGCGGTCCTCCCTTCTTCTCGCGTCCTCTCCGTCGTGGGCGTTGCTGCAGCTGCCCCCCGTCCGTTTCTTTTTTTTTCTTCATTTTCTTTTATTCTTCCTCCTCCTGTTTTCTGCAGAGAAGACGACAACTTGTGGCCCGCGCCTGACCGCGTCGGCAGACAGGAGCTGGAAATCGTCCTTGGGAAGGATCACATCTCTTTCACAGTACGCTGCAGTCATCTGCCGACATGCGTATACACACATATTCGTGTCTCCTGTATATATGTTGTCCTCTCTCTCTGTATATATGTATACATGTGTGTAATACAGGCGTAAATACATACATACATATATAGACATACAGGGGAACATATAGATGATCTCACCTGCAAGCTGTTCTCCTGTCTCTTTGTATGTGTAATACATAAAATGCATGCACGTTTATATATATATATATATGTGGGTGTATGTACGTATGTAGTGCAGGTGATTTCTTTTACTCTTCTTCTCTCCCACGCTCTGTGTTTCTTTTTATGTTCCCCTCTGTGTTGCACATATATGTCACGCGTAAATGCGTATGAGCTATCAATATACATATCTACATACATGCATATATATGCATATATATATTTGTTTATGTACCACAACCCCTCTTCCGTATCAGTATGTCTGTATGTGTCTCTATCGTTATCGATTATACAACATGGGTACCCACTACGTATTTCTGTCTCTCAGTCTGAATATATATATATATACATGTACATAGATACGTACCTCTACATATATGATATACGGATGTCTGCATCGCTCGAGGTGTCTATATATATATACATACGTATAAAATGCATATATAATGTGCATAGTAGAGGTATATATATGCACACACATAGACACATGTTCATATTACATATACACATATGTCGTATCCATAGTATATGTCCGTGCCTCTCGCTTTTGTGTGTATATATATATATATACACATGTAGACATACATATATATACATGTGTATATATATATATATGACGGGATACACAAACATATTTTGCTATGCATAATATATACATGTATACATATATATAATATATTTGTATATATACCTATACTATGCATATTACGTATATATATACATACACAAAAGCGAGAGGCACGGACATGTATTGTGCATAACACATATGTAAATATATAATATATATGAGTATATGTGTATACGTGTATATATATATATATATACCTATACTATACATATTATATATGTGTGTATATATAGCATAGATATATACATATATATATATATATATGCACATTATATATGTGTGTATATATAGTATATATATATACACACGTATATTATGTGTATATACATATGCATTATGCATGATATATGTCCGTGCCTCTCGCTTTTGTATATATGTGTATATATAATATGCATAGTGTACATATACGCATATAATATATACATGTCTACATGTACATATTATAATGCATAGCACATGTTTGTGTTTCCCGTTATATATATATGTATGTCTACACGTGCGTAGTAGGGACAGCATATGTCCGTGTATCCCGCTGTGGCAGGGGCAGAAAAGGGGCGGTACATCTTCTCCGTGTCTCCCTCTGCCCCTCCATGCCCGTCAACGAGTGAAGACGCATGCACGTCTTCACGCGTACAGCGTCACATATATATATATATATACGTGCAGGTGGAGTGTGTAGACCGATAGATATAGGAAGATAGATATAGAAAGATAGATACAGGTACGTACAGGTGGAGAGAGATATCAATATAAATAAATATACATATAGATAGACATAGATATAGATAGTAACAGTTACATATAGAGAGATAGAGATAGTTGGATAGATAGATATAAATAGATACGGAATGATACATATAGATGCAGATAGGTATAGGTATAATAGATATAGATATAGATGGGTATAAATATAGATAGATATATAGGTATAGCTACACATTTAGATAGATTGAGACAGGTAGATAGATGCACATGTAGATAGATAGATGCGCATGTGTACAGAAGAAGTTTTACATATACAGAGCCATATAGTTATATCTACGTGGATGCCTGTATATAGATTTATATTTTTTATACGTACGTGCATCGCCAGAAACGGAGAGGGACACGTTTTCTTGATCCACACACAGTAATACATACATCTGTACATATACGTATATATGTATTTTCTGCTTATATTATGGTCTACAGAAGACACGTTGTGATAGGTATATGGACACATATATATATATATTGTAGGTAAATACATATATGTATACATACTTATATATATATATAAAATATAATATATATATATTTTCTCCTTATATTATCGTCTATACAGAAGACACGTTATGAAAGGCATACGGACACACATACGTACACATATACATATATATATGGTAATATACGTAGTATATATATATATATATATATATATATATATATGTCTTCTACTTATGTTATCCTCTACACGGAAGACACGTTGCGATATGTATATGGACACACATACATATATATATATGTACATTTTATATAAGTCTATGCGTAACATAGATATATATGTATCTCCTCCCTATATTACCGTCTATACAGAAGACACGTTGTGATAGGTACACGGACACACATGCATATATATACATACGTGTATATACGTGTGTATATTTTATGTAGGTACATACGTGATAGGTGCATACTTTTTGAGTCAAGTCGCCGAGCCAATAGACGTGCTTGCCCGTCACGTGGAGGTTTTTGTCGTGGAATGCAGCTGCCTCGGGGGGCTGTGCGAGGAGGACCGGCGGGTCAGCGCTCGGGCATCTGAAAAGAGAGCTGCTGCGCTTCTTTGAAGTACTTCAAAGAACTGCCGGGCCTTTTGTGTGCATGTGCGTGTGTAGATTGATTCATGAAAACCGAGGACACCGGCTGCCATTATTGACCCATATGTCGAAGAAGATCTAGTCGCCGTCGAGAAATGTAGATATGTATACGTATAGGTGCTATATATATATACATATGTATATGCGTGTGTGTGTGTGAATGTGTGTATTAATATTTTCTAGTATGTATTTGTATATCTATGTGTGTGTATCTGTGTATGTATGTGTGTGTGTGTGTGTGGAGTAGATACGCATGTCTACTAGACATGCGTATGAGTGTACGTGTGTGCCCACAGGTTGCAGCAGCAGCAGCAGCATACGACAACATTTGTCTGCCGTTGTGTCTCTATGTGTGGACGTCGAAGTGTGGGTGTAGTATATGTATGTGTATCTCTCTTTCTCTCTCTTACATATATATGTATATGTTTTGTGGGTATGGGCAGACTTGAAGATCCCTACACGTATATGTCTCTACGTATATATGTATGTGCAAGTATGTACGTGTGTAAGTTTGTGTATATGTGTGTGTGTTGTGGGTGTTTCGGAAGTGTGTTACTACGTACGGATGGGTCGTGACAGGGCCCCTGCCTCTCCGTCTGCCCGCGTCTCTATATGTAAACATATACATATATATATATATGCATGGTATGTGTGTATGTGTATATATACGTAAGTGTGTGATAAGTGTATGGAGGAGGTGCATGCGTTTGCATGTTAAATAATCATTTTTGCCAAGAAAACCGGGTGGCTCAGGGAAAGGGAGTTTCTGCGACTCAACAGCAGCGCGCTCTCCCAAAAAAGTAGACGAAGTAGACGACGAGGGAAGGGATAAATCGGAGGGAACACCAGCCTCCGAGCAGTGCTGCACGCACGTGCTGTTGCACGCCTGTGCTGCTGCTTGCGCGTTGCACTGTTCACGCATCTGGTGCTGCATGCGGGTGGTGCTGCAGACTTCGAAGATTGGGTCAATGGCGGATGTTCAGCGCAGCAAAGATCAGGACGGACTGCGGGTTTTCTACTATTTAGTTCAAGACTTGAAGTGTTTCATCTTTTCTCTTATCGGCCTCCACTTCCGAGTAAGAAGACATGGGCCTCCCCCCCTTCACACACACACACCTCCACGCATGCAGGGCTTCTTCTCGACAACCGCGCGTCCCTCGTTCTCGCAGACCCTCTCTATATACGTGCCTATCTCCTGCGGATACTCCTATATATATACATATATATATTTGCATAGGTACTGCATATATACATATACATGTATATGTACATGTATTTGTGTGCCTGTGCGTGTGGTGTACTCTCATGCATTGCGAGAGTATATATGTGTGACAGTATTAGGAAGAGAGAAACAGCAATATGGCTGTGTCCACATATCTTACATAAATGTATTTAGAGATACGGATATGTATCAACAGGTATGGACAGCTACCTATACTCGCCTGCCATATATATATATATATATATATATCGACAGGTATGGACAGCTAAGTATAGTCGCGCGCCATATATATATATATACATGTATATGTAAATGGATAGATAAATATGTGTAGATGTGAAGATGGAAGTTTGCTTGACAGTAACGGTTTGTGTGTATCCATATACTCGTGTTCTTGTGCCTACCTCGCGTGTGCATATACATACACATATATATATATATATGTAGGTATCTGACTCGTGCGTGTATTTATATACATGTTTGTATTTGTGTATGTGTGTATATGTATGCGTACACAGCGTAATAGAGACACGTTTATACTGCCAGGTAGCTTCCCAACGTGGGGCGCCTCATCTAACGCGTTTGTTGTGGAGCTCATCAAATTAACGAGCCAGCTGCGTCTCGTCGTCCTTCCCTATGTGCGTGTGTGTGCTGTGTGGGTCAAATATACATGTATACGTCTATATGTATGTATACGTATATCTATATATATATATATGTATATGTGTGTATGTGTCGTCAAAGGTTACCACGTACATGTGTAGAGTTATCGTTCCCGTGTGTGGAGATATGTGTTCGCGATGTTAGTCTAATTCTGTGTATAAGGCTGTTATACGTACAGATGTATATACATATATATATACACATGTGTACACAAATCTAGATATATCTATATATATGTCTATACAGATCTACATATATCCCCATATAGGTGTATACAAGCCTCTTTCTCTCTTAATCTCTCCCTATATACGTATACGTCTATACAGATATATACGGGAGTCGCAAGTAGCCTTGTTCTATAGCTCTTTGTGCGTATCCATGCATGCATAACAAGAGTAAGAATGGAGATCTGTCTTGGGGACCACGACGTCACTGGAAGGAAAGTAGCCGTATATTATTTTCTAATTTAGCCGTGTGTGCATGCCTGCATAGCAGTACAAATAGAGACGCGCCTTTTTGAGGAGGAGGAGGAGGTCTGTCTTCCTGGTCGGGTCGACGAGGTGAATGCGCCTCGACCAGCGCATGCGCAGAAGAAGATCGTCGCAGGTAGCGCGCGTGTGTGGGGGGGGGTCGGGATGCGGTCGGGAAGTTTTTCACGCGGGCGACATTGCCTTCCTGAGTGTGAGTCGGCGGCCTTCTTCGTCTTCCTGCAGCTGCTCGAGTAAAAAGTTCTCTGCATGCACGGAGAGACGGAGACGGAGACACGAAGAGGAGGGGCCCCACGAAGACGGAGACAGCGAGACAGATGTGTGTGTGGGGGGGGACAGACATCGGCGCATGCGTACATTGTGAACAGAGTCCCCAACCGCTGCATGCAATATACTCTCCTTCACATACACAGGCACATCTATATATGTGTGTGTGGGTATATATTTGTATTTGTGTGTGTACCCCATGTGTACATATATATATATATATATATATATATGTACATAAAATGTGGATATATATGTGTGTGTGAACAAGTCTCTTCGCGGGTCAAGGTGTGTGTATATATGTGTATTTGTGGGTGTTGTGTACACATATATATCATGGATATATATGTGTATGTACAAGTGTATTTGTGAGTATACTGCGCACACGTATATATGTGTGCTCGTGGATAGTCATTGTGTATACATATATATGAAAGACGTACAAATACATATATACATGTGCGTGTACATCGTGTGTACCTGTATGTGTGTGAATATATATTTGTATGTTGCATGCGATCTATACGTCTTGTTTTGTATATGTACGCACAAGTGTATATGTATATGCTTGTATGTACATATATATATATATATACGTACGTCCCTTCTTGTGTACACACGGTTAAATGCATACGTATGTGCTTGTATATATGTCGATCTGTACGTCCCTTCTTGTATATATACGCACTATCTGTGTGTGTTTGCTTGTATATACTTATGTGCTTGCATCCCGTCCTTTGTTTGCAGAGGTGTGTGTATATTATCTCTTTTTATCTGCATATAGAGAGAGGGACGCGGCGCCCATCTATTTACCTGTAGTGCGTATCTGCATGTGTGTGCCCCGGCTTCCACCTTTCTAAGAAGGCGCGTCTGCCCACTTAAATATATGTATATGTATATGTGTTACCGCTGCTAGTTGCATACAGCGTATGATATATATGAAGACCCATCTGTCCATATAAATAAATATACATATATATATGTATATATATGTATGTGTTACCGCTGTTAGTTGCTTGCAGTGTGTGATATATAAACGAAGACCCATCTGGCCGTGCATATACATATATATATGTTACCGGCGTTAGTTGCATATAGCATTTTATATATAGGAAGACCCGTCTACATATATATGTGTGTGCGTTCCCGCCGTCAGTTGCAGGCAGCATATCTGCTTCTTCTGCTGCATTTTTGTTTGTTCGCCTCCCCGCAGATCAAGCCTGTCTAAGAGAGACGCAGCTTTGACATTCTCAACAAGAAGAGAAGAGGAAGAAGAAGAAGAAGGGAATAGGAGCGAAACAGGAAAATAAGTGGAAGAGAAAATAGTGGAAGGGCGAAGGGGACGAAAGCAGAAATGCTCGCAAGTCAAGAAGGTCGAAAAAACAGAAGAAAAGGACGAGAAGAAAGAGATGGAGAAGGAGGAGAGGAACGCAGGGCAGCAGCAGATGCAATAAAGGAAAACGAACAAAAAGAAAAGAGGGCGACGATCCACGAGATCCACTTGTATTGCACATGACAATATTAGACGAAGACGTGTACATATGTATATATATATATATATATGTATATGTATATGCATGTATGCGCGCCTCTCTATCCATATATATATATATATATATATATGTAGCTGCGAAACAAAATTACGTATATCCACATATATATATATATGCATATACATACGTCTCTTTCGCTCTCTTGTATACCTGTAACTAGTAGAAAAAGTCACACGTATGTGTATATATATATGTGTATACGTGTCCGCTTGTGTGTGAGTATGAATTGATAGATAGACCGAAAGAAGCCGCGCCCGCGAGACGGGGAGAAGATCGCGACGCGGAATTTGGTAGAGGCACACGCGTTTTAGAGAAAAACAAGAAACAGTAGAAATACGTGTCAGTTACGGATAGAGATAATATATATATTTATTTGGTGGACGGTGTAGATCCCGTACTCGTGGACGTATGTATGTCTGTGTGCATGTATGTATGTGTGTACTTCTTTTTGTTCGACGCCGCCCGCTGACTTGTTTGCCTTCTGTGCAGAAGACTCGTCCAGGCATCTCTATACTCTCACAAGCAAAGGCAGCAGAAGTTTACGAGTAGATGGGTGTGTGGACGTTTTCTCTTGGAGGACGCGTTCTCCTGCAAAATCTGTCCCTGCCATGCCGCTCAGTTCCTCCTAGGCGCCTAGCGCTTGTTCATACATATACATATATGCAGAGGCGGGCATGCGTATGTCTACAGATACACATACAGAAGCACGTCGATACGCATGCATGTGTCTATACATGTACAGAAGCACATGCATCCACATGCATATATATGTGTGTCTTGTGTATGTGAGTCTTTTTTCACATACGTTCACACACACGTATATATATGTGTTATCTCAGAGGTATGTGTGTGTTTCTCTTGTTTGTTTGTGAGTGTCTTTCTATTTCTGCGAGCGTTTTTTTGTGTGGGTATATGGAGGCACTGCAGCACTGCAACGCAGTGTCTTTCTTTTCTGTTGCATGTGTTCTACTCGGCGTGGTGCTCTTCTGTTCTGTTTTGCCGTTTACAGAAAAATCTCCTCCGTCGTCTATGCATGCAGTTGCTGTCAGCACATATTCGCGCACGCGTGTATCTGCTTCATACGACTGTCCTGCCCGCCCTTTCCCTGTCCGCACATATTTATTACATAGCTTTGCCCACACCCAGAGCTCTTCAAATATTTCTTTCTCTCTATATATGTATCTCCACTTCCCCGTCTCCGTCTCCCCGTCTCCCCGTCTCCGTCTCCGTGTGTGTCACGTTGGGTGTACGCATGGGCACACGTGTGGGTGTGTGAGTGTGTTTGTCTCGACATATTGCTGCCACATTCATTTACAGATGTCTGTGGCGGTGTACATGTGCGAGTGTCCAGGTGCCCGCAGATCTTTACTTGTAAAGAGAAGAAGGTGTTATGTGAGACCTACAAATGCGCGCCTTTTGTGGACGGACGTGAAGTTCCCGTGTTCGTCTGCTGCGTCAATGTTCGTGTGTGCACGGTGCGTAAACGCGTTGCACCGCGTCCGGCCCCGCACGTGTTACTTCTTTTCGTATTTATATTTCATTCCACACACAGACGTCTCTCCGTAGGTTGACGTCGAAGTGTGTCTACCGGTATATACTATGTACGCACGTATGTTCCTCGATGAATATCTGAGAGCTTCTTTCTGTACGTCTGTGGAGAAGAAGTACATACATGTGTGTGTATCTGTGTCGTAATGAATATATACGTACATAGGAAGCTGCGTAGACGACTACGTCGTATATGTTTCCGTGGGCGTGTGGGTCTACATACATCTGTATATCTACACATGTATATATGTGTAGGTGTCGAAGTGAGGGTAGACTTCCACGTGAACCTGCGCGGATAAACAAATGTCTGTGCAAACACGTGCTCGTGCAGAGAAGTCGAGGTCCTGCGAGGAGCCTCATGGACGAGAAGGCTCGAAGGTGCTCAAAAAAAAAGACGCGGTGGCGGTAGAGACGCGCTCTGCATGCAGTCGGAGAGTGTGTGTGTAGGCGCAGGAGTGGGATGTGGTGCACGATTTTTCTCCCTTCGAATGACGCCGTCTCTTGTCTCTCTTGCTGCTCTGTGTCTCTCTCTGAACTACGAAAAAATGGGACCTGAATGGGCACCTGTGTATGTCCGTATCTGTGCGGTCATTCTTCTTCACTGCGACGACGTCGTCGCGCAGGTTGAGGAACGCAGCAGACGTTTACTCAGCCGAGACGAGGAGAAGAGGGCTGTGCGGACGGGCTGCTCTGGCCCGGCCTCTTTTCCTGAAAAGAGTCTACCAAAATGCTATCGCGCCGCAGGAGAGGGGCCAGTAGTCGTCCATTTACATACATAGAGAAAGATATATATATATATATGCGTGTATATATATATATGGATAGGTGAATGCGTGAGTATATGTTCGTGTGTGTGTACTGGCGTCTATTTACATGCACCTGTGAGTACGTATTACGCATGTAATTGTCTGTATACACACGCATCTACATAGGTGTAATATATATTTCCGTATGGACTGAGAGTCTATACGGACCGTATAGTCGTATCTATTTGTTCCTGCATGTGTAGGGATACGTGTCTTATGTGTATACACGTGGAGCACGTCGATGAATTGCTTAGCACTTTGATACGCTTCTCAAGAAATCACTACTTTCTCTTTTTTCTCTCCCATTCAACCTTTGTGCAACAACATATATATGTACGATATATGAATGTGTGTCGGCGTATGTAATAGTTCCATCTAAATATATTTGCGTGTGCGCGGCTCCGCGGAGACTCTGTTGCGTGCGTGTACCCGTGAGAAGCTTCGAAGGCGTTCGACTGCGAGTCAGCTGCACATGTTTGTCTGTTGCTTCAAAAAAGTAAAGACGTGTCAATGAAAAAGGCAAAGACTGCTATTTTCGACGAATCGTACAAATCTCTTTTTCGGACACAGACTGTCAGCTCTGCGCGGTGTACAGACACCCCACAACCCAGCACGCCGTGGGTCTCCTTCGGCAGCGTCTGCATCTGATTCTCTACCGCCGCTGGCACGCGTATTCCATATTTTGATACGCATAGATACGTACGTACTGGTAGTTACACGTGTTTGTAATGTCTGTACAACCTAACCTATAAAAGCTGTCCCACACCTGTATATATATATAACCCATAGATATGGGTATGCGTGGATCCCTGCATATACGTGTTTGCAGATATAAATTCACACACACAGGTGTGTCCACTTATTTGTGACTGTTCCATCTGAACACTAAAAAAGACACGCACGTATGTATATAAATATGTAACGCAGGTTTATGTAGATATGCATGTGGACACCCAGAACTACCTGGCGCTTGGTAAGAATTCCCTCTGCCATTTTGTACGTCGCGTGTTTGTCTAAGAGTGTGCTGATTGACCGACGCTTACGGGCCAAAAGGCCCACGCGTACACATTAAGGGGAACACCGCGACTTCCACCAGACTGGCCTCCCCACGTTCGCAGTTACTATAATCCATATTTACAAACGTGTATATGTGTATCTGTATATGCTTGCTAATCATGCTGCGTCCCGCACTCGTTACAGAGGAGCGTGCAGCTTCTACAAGAGCAGCAGGACATGTGTACCAATGTACTTTGAGATACCTGAACAGATAGAGGCATGCAGATGTGGCAAGATTATGTCGCTGACGCCGATCGTAGTAGCTCTGGGTTCTCTATCTCTAGGATCTGAAGCAGCAGCAGCGCCGCACTTGCGGGGACGGTGATACGAAAAGACGGCGGCAGAGGCACTTCTGCGGTAGCCACCCGCGTAACGTGTGCATGCGTAGCTAACGTGCAATGCGCGTGGGTGCACGACTCCACCTGCGTAGACGCGGTGGTCACTCCTTCATACAATATCAGCAAACGGCAATGTTTGCAAATATACACGCAGATAGATGGAGCTACGTCAGCACACGGGGTGCAAGTGCCCATCTTCGTAAGAAGCGCCCGTCCTGCTGCACGCGTCGCCGCCAGTGGGGTGCACAGCACGTCTCGCGAAAGAAGAAAACGAAAGCTACTGTCCATCAGTGTGTGTGGTTGAATATATGTGTAACCTCCACAGACGGTGAGCCACACATGTGTATCCACGACACGACGTATCAGCGGCGGCAGCGACGTGTACATCTCCTAGTGG
Organism: Sarcocystis neurona; assembly: GCA_000727475.1. Classification (NCBI taxonomy): domain Eukaryota; phylum Apicomplexa; class Conoidasida; order Eucoccidiorida; family Sarcocystidae; genus Sarcocystis; species Sarcocystis neurona. The sequence goes on along the minus strand of KL647315.1, from coordinate 275,180 downwards.
CATGCTGATACGCACAGAAAATATATCTGTGTGGTGTTCCCTTCTTGAGAGAACGTATATCTGCTTGTCCTGCTGATATGCCTAGCACATATCTCTGCTTCCGAGGCCGTCTCGCCCGCGTGCACTGCAAGCATGTCTCGCGTTGTTCTTCTCGCAGAGATACGTCCTTGCGTACGACATGGCTGTGGTCACACGTGTACACGGACGGACGGAATTTGTGGATGTCTGCTTTATCCATGTCCAAAAACGTATTTACATGTCTGTCACCTCTGCGGTAGCAGCTGTGACGCGTCGTGTACTTCCTCGTCTTCGTGTAGCACATGCGTGTCCTAGGTCGACATACAGCGAGAGAGAGAAACTGCGGGGAAGAGAAACTGCGAGAAAGTGTGAGGGAAAAAGTATGGGTGAAACAGGTATCTCTGAGTTTCTATTCAGAGAAACAACAGGGGAGCAAAGTGTGGGCGAAACAGAGATACACCGGCGCCGCCGGAGAACATTGTATGTCTGTCTCGCCGTAGCCACACATCTGTGTCCCTGCTGTTGTAGGGCTCTCCCGGAAGCATTTGCATGTGTATACGCGCGTGGTGCGGGGGACGCTCTCAAGTTCGCGTCACCTTCGACTTGTACGTGTGTGTTTATATGGATACGTGGCTTTTCTTTTATGTGTGTGTGTGTGTGTGTGTGCGTGTGTGTGTGTGTCTTTGCTCGTGGCTGCGCGTCTCCTTCGTTCGTGCGTTTGCGTCGCGTTTTATTTTTTCTCCTTGAAGAGAAACAGACGAATGGGATAACTGCTTTCAGTCTCGACTGAGACGTACGGCAGTCTCCCGCGGCACGCAAAGCTTGCGACCCGGTGCTTCCTGTGTGTGACAGGAAGAAGAAGCCCGTCGCCGTACACACAGCGTCGCATGCGACCCGACCCGCGCTTCGTGTGTGCGCCAGATAAACGCGGCCCGTCGCCGCACAGAGAAATATGGAAGGGAGAAGCCAAGAAACAGAATTTTCTGCAAACGGCCGAGAGACAACGTGATGAGACGGAGACGGAGAATCTCAGCAGTCGTCCGTCAACACATACGCCACGACGCTACACACACACACAGTCGCTTTCCTGACACAGAGACGGCGAATAGGAACCGAGCAGAGAGAGACACAGAGAGCGACGTACACACACACATATATACGGAGACAGCAGCAAGCCTGACTACAGCAGATTTTCACCTGCAGAAGACGACGGACAACACGTGAGAGAAGCAAAATAAGAGGAAACTTCTTCAAACAAACAGCCGGAAAAAAAGTCAGAGTCGACGTCAGCTGGGGCCATACACCTCTTCGAACTACCTGTACGTGGGAACAAACATATACATATATAGATATATGCATATATCTACTATCGTACAGCTTCGATCTCGCGTGGACGTGGGAACCCATACATATATATATGTGGATCTCTCTAGGACAGAGAGACAGAGAGAAAGACAGGTAAGCCTACATTTTCTGAGTCTATGGAGAGGACACGTTAGACAGTATAGACGAGTAATGCTGTCCTATTCGTGGCAACCCCGTGCGCTCGTGGTTCTCCCGCTTTCTATCTCTGTGTATACACGTCTCTACATAGAGATACTTCTGGCGCTACGAAGACAGAGACAGCAGGTCGACGGAGAGTAGATCCTTCCACGTCTATGCGAACATCCACACGACGCAACTTATATACGCAGCCACGGTCGGCCGGTTGTACGTGTCCGCCTGCCCATATATATACACCTACATATGTCTACCGTCTATATAGATACCAAAACGGAGACACACATAAGGGACGGAGAGACGTACACTCCGGCAAGGACGAGGGAGGGACTCCACGCAGATGCAGCAAAGAAATCGATAAAGAACATATATGGGTAGATACGAATAGACACCACACACAGCTCTACTTGGAGATGCAAACACATGAATTTATACATGTAGAGAGAAAGAGATGAATTAATACAGATATACAAGTGCAGACGTACAGGGAAACAAATACCCAAAAGAAGCCGATGATACGGTGCCAGAGGTAAATGTCTGCGCATGCACAGGTGTGTACTGCGTCAAGTCCTACATGCGGAAATACGTTACGTATATGTGCCGGATGGTGTGTCTTTATATATATATATATATATATATATATATGTATA